>VXAZ01004833.1:466942-583320 GCA_013399875.1 Gymnorhina tibicen
GCCGCCGCCGCCGCCCAAGGGCCGCCCCCGGCACGGTCCCGCCCCCGGGGAGGGTACGGCCGCGACCCGAACCCGCCGCGGGAACTCAGCAGCGGCAGAGCGGCGGCATGGTCCCGCCGGGACGGGGCCAGGCGCTGCTCCTGGGTGCAGCAAGTGGTACCTGAAACAAGGGCAAAACACGGGGCTGCATCGCTGCCGAGCAGCGCGCCTGCCCCAGAGGTGCTGCACAGCTCCAGGTACAGCTCACACACGTACAGGTACAACTTACTCAGGTCTAGGTACAGCTCACACAGGTACAACTCACACAGGCAGGACTCGCCCAGGTCCAGAATAGCTGCAGGAGCCACAGCCTCACCCCACCCTGTAGGGATTTCCACTGTAGCAGCTGGAAAATGCAGAGGTACCCTCCAGACCAGATAAAGTAATTTATTAAATATGTGCAATAAAAATAACTGACATTTAACACAAGTGACTCCTTTTTTTGATAAAATCTCCCACATTTCAATACCTGATCTGTTCATCCAGTACTTAGGAACACGTAATCACTATAAATTGCTCTCTTGGGGTAGTGGAACACCAAGAGGTCTTTTGGGATGAGATCAGCTCCTGCACACATGGACAGGGGCTGCTCTGGAATAATCTCTGCAGAGACACAGATGAAAACACCTCAGCTGACACTCGGGCACAGTTCACTCGGACAGAGATCACACAGAAAGCAGCCCTGAGCTCAGGACCACACTCCTTCCCTGCTTTCCTACTGGGGTCCCATCGTTGCCGAATCCAGTTTCCAGTCCAACACTTTGCAGACCTTCTTTTCGTTGCCCAGACCTCCACCTGTGCAATGGTTTTTCTCTGGACTATTTTGCTCAAGACTTTGTGGCACAGCACTAAACCTCACAGTGTTTTTCACCCCCGTGCTTATTTTGCCACTGCAGCAAACCCAGGGTGTTCACTAAGGAACAGCCCCAGGAAATCCACCTTTAAAGATGACACTGGTGGTACAACTGTGCTCCAAAAGGGTCCTTTCATATTCTAAAAAAGTGCCATTTTATCACTGCTAAGCTATTTCCTTATCGTACCACAGAGCAGTTTTCATCCTTACACCTCTAAGCAAGATCAATGGTTATTTTGAGATATTTTATTATTTATTCAGCATACAGAATCAGGCTCCCAAATAGGAATCTGTGTCACTAAAGGGAAAATAAAAATACCTATGTATTTGTTAATATATGTACATATATATATACGTTCCTAATGTGTGTGTAATTATTGAAATATGTATTTGGAAGAGTTAGAGAAACAATTTATGCAAATATTTTTGAAATCCAAGCACAACCATCTACCTGGAAAATCCAGAAGCTGCTAAGTGGGCTGCAGGCAAACTAGAAAAACTGTATTACAAAATCAGCTCTGTATATACAAAACAACACCACAAAGTCACTCCATGGGAGCAAAAACCCCCAAATTTCCCCTTATATTATCACGATCACTCATTCCCGTGCCCATGGTACCAATGCCATCCTGGAAAGCAACAGCTGGAATGCTACAGGTAGAGATGTGAGAATTGCTGCTTTGGTACGAAGCAGTCTTAATAGACTTTGTCTCTCAGAAGCTGTTAAAGACACGTGCTGCAGGCTGTGG
Source organism: Gymnorhina tibicen (assembly GCA_013399875.1). Taxonomy (NCBI): domain Eukaryota; kingdom Metazoa; phylum Chordata; class Aves; order Passeriformes; family Artamidae; genus Gymnorhina; species Gymnorhina tibicen. The sequence continues at coordinate 468,584 of VXAZ01004833.1, forward strand.
CTGGTTGTTTTAATCAAGATCTAACTAGAGAAGCTCAGTATTTGAGCTGAAAGTGCACTAAAGCAGGCAAAAAAGTCTAAATTTATTAATTCATGCTCTTCAGGGCCCAACCAAGATTATTTTTTTGTTTCTGTAAGGGGCAGTTTCTTGGGGATACAGACTTGGAGGGTTTAGTTTAACCCTCCTGCCAAGTGGGCTCATAAGGCACTTGGTGCACAGTGAGAGAGGCCACAAAGTCCTGTCACCTCCTGCACAGCAGCACAACACAGGAGAACATCCAACCAGCCCTCTGGCTTTTCCATTTGGTGCTAATTCCTGGGATTGAGCAGCGCTTTGGGTACAGCTCTGCTGCCTTTAGAACCCTAAATGTGACATACACATAAGGCCGGGCTCCCCCCACGCCTGGCTCCTGTTCCTCGAGCACCTCGGGGGATCCAGGGAAGAGACTTCTCTCCCCTGACATAATTAATTGAACCCATTTAATTACAGACATGGGACTGGAAAGGAAGCAAGAGTTATCTGCTGTCAAAATAATGTTTGTGTCCCAGAACATTTGGTATTTTAACATGAGCGTTCTGAGGAGCAAAGCCCAGTGACAGCAACGCCAAGGGACGGCCGTGGGGATCGCACCAGGCACTGCTCAAGGCTAAAAACAGCCCACAGAAAAGATGACACAAGTTGCCCACAATTTTTAAATAGCTCTGAACAGCCACGTGCCCAGGTATTAAGACAAAGGAAGAAATACTTGTCCTGTCATCGCTTTGAGTATGTTTTGCCAGTGTTTTTATTTGGGCCCCCTCGGGCTCGGAACCTGCTTGCTATCGAAGGAGGTTGAAACTTTGCTCCTGAAGGACCCGGTTTCCTTAAATAGTAGCCACCTACTTTGGCTGTGAAGAGAAAAACAGAGATCATTATTGCAAGCACTCCTAGTCCCAGCAGTGAATTTAATCCATCGTTTTGATTTCCAAGATCTGTTAAGTCTGAATGACTGAAGCAAGCAGAAGCTGGCAGGCACTGTGCCTCAGCATGTTCCACACCAGCAGTGGTCACACTCAATGGTCAGGGCTCCTTTTCCTATCTCTAGGAAATAGCTCTGGAATCAGAGTTTATCCAGGCAGGATTTGCTTCAAACTAACAACTGACTGGCATCTTATTAGCCAGCACAAACAGCAAAGCTGAGGACAGACTGAACTGTGGATCCAATTAAAGACTGGGAAGTGCTGAGTTTAACCCCTACGATTCATTAAGGTCAGCTGGAATGGGCAATTCCAGAGCTCCTTCCAGGAACTCGGAGTAGTGGCCTGCAGATATGAGCAAAGCACAGCTCAGATAGAGCAAGTGAACGTGCAACTGATTAAAAAAACTCCAGAGTCTGAAGGAGGAAAGGTTTGCATATTACTGGCCAAGAGTACTGGTGCTGCAGGCACTTTGTTTAACTTCTGTGTTCTGGAAATAAAAGGATTTTCCACGTGCTTCATAAAGACAACTGTTAAAAAAACCACCACCTGACATCAGCATCAATGCCTGATGGTGAAAAAGCTGCACAATGATAAATCTGTCAAGTTCCTGGGTCTGGACTGGAAAGGAAAAGCAGTGCACAGCACTCACTGTTCAGTTCACCTTGTAATTAGGATCAGATTAGCACCCTTTGATTGGACACTAAAAGCTAAATCAGGCTCTGGTTCCCCGTGTCAGCATTCAGGAGCTTTCCAGAACACCGTTCAGCTGATTGTTCTATTCATGGTCATCCTGTTCTGCAGAAAAAAACCCTGAACTGATCAATTTATCAAATCTGCCACTTTTTCCCACCAGCTGAGCTCATGTCCTCCTTTTAACATGATTGTTATTGCATGATTTTGGGAATTTGCCCCCCAAGCACACTGCTCCAGCACAAGAACTACCACTTAGCTCACACACAAATACAAACCACAAGTTGCACAGACCCAGCTCTCGGGGATGAAACACTTTCCTTAAGCAAATGTTATTATCATTAACTAACATCTTACCAGGCTGCACCAGGATGGTTTTGTTCATGGGGGATGTCCTCCGCTGGTTCATTTTACAGCCATCTCTGTCCATCAGGTGAGATCTCCAGGCCTGAAGTCAATTACAAAGAAGTGATAGTACAACTCCAGCAAAATTAGCCAATGTCACACGGGGAAAATGATAATTGTGTACAGACTTTATGGCAACATCACTTTAATCTGCCTTTTCAAACTATGAGCTCCTCGATATGAAATAGAAATTAGTATATCCATTCTTTTAATATATCTTGAAAGAGACGTCACATTAGAACAACCCATAACAACATCAGAGTGAAGGGTGGCCTCACCTCCTCTCCAGGGGGAAAGTTCTCATGGCACAGAGGGCAACGATTGGCCACGCTTTCTGGTTTGGCAGCTGAAAGTGTTCGAAAAATAGTGTAAGAATTGCAAAGTGAGTCTAATTTCAGACACAAGAAGAGAATCTGCATAGCAAGTAGCATAAAACTACCCCATGACTAACCCAGCTCTTGCCCCGTTATCATTTACTGCTCCCAAAGAAGTCCTATGTTTAATCATCTCTGTTAAAACAAGATCAAAAGGAATCACAGAATCCAGAATTGCCTGGATTGGAAGGGATCTTAAAGATCCTTGCCCTGTAACTCCAGGCCTTTGTAAGGAGTCTCTCTCCACCTCTCTTGTAGCCTCTTCAGGCACTGGAAGGCCACAATGAGGTCACCCCAAAGTCTTTTCTTCTCCAGGCTGAATAATCCCAATTCTCTCAGCCTTTCCCCACAGCAGAGGTGACCCATCCCTCAGACCAACTTGGTGCCTCCTCTGAACTCATTCCAACAGTTCCAGGTCCTTTCTGTGCTGGGATAGTGCTTAATCCACAGGGATATGGTAGAGATTTTCCAGTCTTTTCACTCACCCTCCCCACACACATTCACAGAGGCCAAGCACTGGAAAACTCAGGCATTTATCCCAAATCTTTTCTCTCTCGAGGATTTACTTCAATCCCTAAGTCTGAAACACAAGCAGCCTGACTCGCCAAGGATCCCTGGTGTTTGGAAGTCCGAACCTCTGGTGTCCCACCTTCCTGTTTGGAGCTACTCACGATTGCAAATCCTGCTCTTCGTGTGTCTGGGCAGCTCATCCCTGGGCACGGCCTCTCTGCAGCGCGGGCACTTGCCAAAGCTGTCCCTCTTGTCACAGTCCGTCAGCAGGTGCTCCGTCAGGCTGGCGATCTCCAGCATCTGCAACGCAGCCACGAAGGCTTGTGCTGAGCAAATGGGGATGGGACTAAAAGAACCATCAGTCAAGTCTCACCTTCCAAAATGACAAAGGGAAAATTCAATTTCAGTCCATTTCTTAATTCATTTCCTAATGCTGCTCTTTTCCAGAAGCACTACCCAAATCACACAGGTGTGCTCAGAATTCACCTGCCCGCGTGTTAAATCTCTGACAGTGCCTCTAAACCAGAGTAACAGCAGTCAATGTCTTTAGCAGCTGTGGGAAGCTCAGTCTGACCTGTTTGCAGTGCTCACATCGGGTTAACATGGGGCAGTGCTTCCAGTAATGCAGATCCAACCCTTCCTCTGTGAAGGACTTGTTCCTTTCACCACAAAAAATACACAAGCTGGGAAAAAAATACAAACATCAGTGACATCAGAGAGAAACGGATAAGTCCCGTTCCTCCTGTTCCAAGCTATTCTGAAAACCAGCCAATATCTTGAAGACCTTCTTTTCCCTGTGTAGTGCTGACCTGAGGACGGAGCAGGTACTGCGAGTAATTTATGGTAAATACAACTATAGAGCATTTTTTTCTTATAGAATGATTACTCCCACAAAAGTTCTGAGAGCAGCTCACCAAAACTGGCTTTCCTGGCTCCAGAATTTCCAAGGGCTTCCTCTACACCCTCCCCTACAACACCCAGCAAAGGCACGCCATATTTTTCTCTTATTTCACACTGGCAGCTGAACATTAAACTGTGGCTATTTCTTATCCCACAAGCAAATACTCAAAAAAAAAAAAAAGTACCAAGTCACACTATCCAAGAACTTAAAAATAAAGCACCCAAGATTGCCTGGTGGTAATTCCAAATCTGTTAGACGAGATTTTAGTCTTTATTGTTTCACTGCTGAAGGTATTAGCTTTGATCTACTGGAAAAACGTTATTACTGTTACGAGCTCACAGGTGACACCAAGTGCTTAAGGTGATTAGAGGCTCATCTCACTTACTTATCCAGGTAATTTGCAACACAGGAAAGTTCCTCCTGAATCTTTGCTGCTGTAGCCTGGGGGTTTCTGTATAGCTGGTAACCTGTAAGGAGAGAACTATTAAACCAAGATCACATTTTAATTCATCTACGTTTCTTAACTCTTATTTGAAACTACTTACCTCGAATCTCTGTCTTCTGAAAACCAGATTCTTTCTCCTATCGAACAAAGAAATTGAACTCAGAAATTTGCCTTCCAGGGAGAAAGGGAACACACTATATTCTGATTTCTGTCTGGAATTTAAAATTTAGAAGCAGAGCCAATGCACTACAATGTTTGTGCTTCTGGTTCTAGGGCAAATCTTTTGTATTAAGGTATTATTTTATATTATAAAGGTACTGTTATATTGTTATATTATAATAAAGAATCCGAATTTTACACTGTATTAGGAAAAACATCATCCCAAATTTTAAGCTGGACTGCTGAGGAGGAAAGTCACCCAGGGTATGTCTGGAGTTTCTCTCTCTTTTTAATGAGACAACACCAATTTTCACTATCTAAGTCCATGATACCTGAGGAACAAAGGATTAAAAAAACCTTACACCAAAACATGCTCACCTCTTCAGCTTCAACCTCTTCTAACAACTCTAACTTTAGAGCTGCTGGGTGGCCTTTCAGAACCTTCAGTTCTTCCTTTGTCTGTTTCTCTGCTTCTGTTGCTGCTTTTCTCTGCACCTGGCAGGAAATACTCTGTCAATTCCAAAAGCTTTGGAACCACCCCTCATACACAAGAGATTGAAAAACACATCAGCACAGAACTCATGGTTGATGCAGGACAGGAAATCTGCTTGGTTAAGTGATGGGTGTGACACAGTGACACCTCCCTTCTCCCAAATTCCTCTGCACTACCTGAAAGGAACACACAGCACAGCCTTTGGGCTTACTGTTCCCAAGGACTGATGGCAGAAAATAGCATTTGTGCATTTTCCAACCTGCTTGTCCACCTCTGTATTCCTCACTGGCTTTATTGCCAAGAGCGAGTACAGGGAATACACCGAGCCTTCCACACTAAGGAACATTAGCCACACCTCTGAAGACACTCTGCTACCTGTGCAGCGCCCAACCCAGCCATGAAATCAAGATACTACTCAGCCAAATGCCCTGCCTGAAGTGGCCCTGCACATTCTGCCCTCTCATTACATACCCTCATCTCAGTTTCAGAAGATTTCCCGTCGATTTTGGCAAACCCATCGAAGAGCATTTTGTAGCGCACGGTCTTGCGGGCGCCGGCGTCGTCCGGAGGGAGATACTCCAGCACGGCTGCCCTGTGCTCCCTGTACATGGCAAAGATGATCCGCAGCACCACCTCACGCACCTCGTGGGCCCTGTGCTCCAGAGCTCCCGTGGCAAACTGAAAATAATCGTCAAAAATTACGTCTTTCTTTTCTCGCATTTTTAAGGACTCGTTTATTAGTCCAAGACTCTCCTGCAGCAGGAGAAATCTTCCTAAAAGACAGGTTTTTGCAAATGCTTTTTAACCCACTGATTCATTTTTCCCCATATCTTGGTTCATATAATCCTAGAGTGGTTTGGGTTAAGGGACCTTAAAGTTGATCTCATTCCACCCCATGCCATGGGCAGGGACACCTCCTACTACACCAGGTTGTTCCAAGCCCTGTCCAACCTGGTCTAAAATTACCAGCACTGTTGATCAGGGGAATACACCTCTTCAGAAATTCTCAAGCACTCCAAACCAGTCAGGCAAGCCCCCAGAAAACCATCAGAAAATCCTCCATGTGCTGTAACCTCAACCTCTTACCTTCATGACATTGTTGACGGTAAACCCGGAGTTTTCAGTCCCCATGGCTCTCAAGAGAGATTCCACCAACTCCACGTGACTCATTGCCAGGTGTGTTGGGGAGTTTGGTTTTAGTGTTTTAACCAGGTGGATTGGAATAATCTGGAGAGGTTTCACTTCAGGGCACAGTGCCATTTCCTAGAAACACACAGAGTCAGTGAGCAGGCAGATGCTGGATGAGGACAATTACCTGTCTCTGCAGAGTTTTCTCATCTCTGTAGGTCACTTGCAACAAAGAACACAAGAGTCACACCTGCAGCAGCAGCAGGTACCCCCAGACTGCTCCAGGTGACCCTGATTTGGCAGGGGGGTTGGACTGGATGATCTCCAGAGTGCCCTTCCAACCCCAGCTATTCTGTGATAAGATTCCGTGATAAGCTGTAACACTTCACAGCAGCCAACCCTGGTCTCACAGTCCACTCTCATCAGGCGTTTCCCACCTGTGAGCTCCCAAATTTGAAGGGAAACACCCACCTGGATGAAGGTCAAAGCCAGAAGACGAAGACGGGATGAAGAGTCTCCTGTTCTAGAAAGCAAATGTGGCAGGGTTTTTTCCACACAGTGAGAAGTTTCCAGCTTCCCTAGTTTGTGTTTTGGTATATACTGGGTAATGATCATTTTCAGAAGTTTCAGGGAAGCCTGAAAAACCTAAGTTAAAAAGAAAAAGGAAACACTGAGCAAAAATAACACAGAGCCCCCCGTTTTCAGACAATACAGTAAAATCTATTCTTAATCTGGAATTACACCCTTAATGGAAGCTACTTCAGACAACTGTCTTCCAGAAAACCTGTTGCTAGGACTTAGATGAAAGGCTTTATAAAGAGTAGCAGTTCCTGGATTTTCTTCTTGTTTATTTGATGCCCAGGTGTCCTTCAGCTAATGCAGTCCCTTGAGCTGGAAACTAAAAGTTACTTCATTGCTGTACTTCACCTTTAATAAAAAGTCCCAACCTCACTGCACATTTACTGCATCAGCAGATGTTTCTCAAGCTCACAGCTCAGCCCAGGGCAGTGTTCTCCATGAGCTCAATGCCAGATATTGCCCAGTTATTTTAGGAGTTTTGAGGGGTTTTGGGTTTGGATTTACTCAACAGCAGATTTATAAACTGTTTGTTCAAAGTCTCTCAACCCCATGGTTCTGCAATTTTGGCTGCCAGTTCTTCACTGGAGCATCAAACCTGTCCCAACTTACTGAAGACACAGTGTCTTTGATGGCCCTGTTCACAAGGAAAACAGCAGCCCTCAGCATGTTCCTTAAATTCTCCTTTGGAGTGTCCACTGACACCTCCATCAGCTTCTTGTACACAGCCAGTAACGCGTCCTCTCGATACGACCAAGTTCTGGAATACGCTCCTGAAACCTGAGCACAGAACAAGTTTATCTCTTAAAAGGTCCCTACAGATATTTCAATACATATTCAACATCTATACAGAGAACCAGCCTCACAAAGAACGTATCAGCTGAAGCATGAAATCCCCAGGTGTTCCCCACAGGAATCTGGCTTTATTAAAAGCACACATTTTGGAATGAGATGAGTGAAGTGGATTAACAGGTCAGGCTCATGGAGCCCTTCCAGGCACAGGGAGGGTTTCTCTCCCTGCAAAAGACAGTGGCAAGTTAAGGGTATTCTGGCTCCATACCCTAAAGCAGTCTGCTGGATCCTGCCTGTTTATCAGCACACCAAAGCTACAGATGTGTAGAAATGCTGAAAGCAGGCATCCATAAAGCCAAGGTCAAATTTTAAGCTCAGATATCGAAATAGCAGCTCTGAACACATAAAAACCCTCTCAACTTGACACAGAGCACAATAAACCATAGGTTTGTTTTACTGGAGTTTGAGTTTGTTTTACTGGTTTTTACCAAAGTCTCTCCAAAAACTTCCACAACAGGGCTGGCTTCCCTCAGTGCCTGCTCCGTGAGTGGTTTGGGCTCCCCAGAACTGCCAGTCCTTGGAGCATCACCCACGTCCTCTTCAGTCACCTCTGGCTCAAGGTAGGCAACAGCTTCATCCACCTGCTTGCAGGTGGTCGGGAGAGGCCTCTCATCGTAAGGTAAAAATTCAGCCTAGCAGAAAAGATAAAATTTGTTGTTCTGGAAATGACTCAGATGTGAAGTGGTTTTACCACTAATTGGATTCACCTCAGTGCAATTTTCTCCCGTCAAAGCAGCACCACTCCCCAGTTAACCATGAGAATAACCCCATTGTTTGGAAGGTTGGACATCAGATTGTTTGCTCTGACAGATTTCTGCAGTAACAGAGGGAACACTACTCACACTTTCCTTGGTGAATGTCTCCTTGGAGGTTGTGGGCTGAGTCCGACGAGAAAGAGGGGACTGGGAGGGAACAACAGACTCAGAAGAAGAGGGATCCACCAACTGCTCTTCCAGCACAGACTCTGCTCTCTGAGGCTCTCCTAGGGGTGGGTCTGTGGGCTCAGGAGGGGAGCTCTGGGGGCTCTCAGTGCCACCCACAGACCCCAGAGGCAACTCAGGTGGTTTTCGGATCTGAAAAAGAGAAGGAGATTTTTACAGCAAAGCTAAAAATATGCTACAGTCAGTCAGTACAGCTACAATTCCGTCAACAGGCTTCTAGAGATTTCCAGTAAATATTAAACCTGGCTCACAGGTGTCATCATTCCCACTGGATGAAGCTTTATGAAACAGTCAGAAAATAATTCTGTGTGGGTGCATGTGTGGAGAGATTATAAAACTTCCTGTTCTGAGAACATTACATAACTCTATGTATATAAAACTCACATGGATTCTGTATGGTTAGCCTTGATACCAGCCTAAGCCTCCTCTACCCCTCCAAAATATGAGAAAGTACCTTATTCATCTGCACCAGGTAGCCTTGAAATTACACAAAACATTCAGGATTCTAATGCCAATTTCTTCAGACCTCAACAGTTTAATGTGATTTACGGAGACTAAGCATGTTCATAAAACATAGTATTGAGAGTCTTAGCTTGGGGGAATCTCCAATCCAAACAGAAAACTGAAAATCTTTAGTAAATGTCAAAATTTCCATTAACCTGCGTATTAAGTTTGGTTGCTCTGCCATTTCTATTTAGAAGACCCTTCTGAGTTTGGACTAACAGCACCCACCAGCAGCTGTGCATCTAGGAGGTCGTGCAGCTCCAGCTGCTGGTACACCTTCAGCCTGTACTCGTCCATCTGCTCCTTCTTCTTCTTGGCAAGGTCATAATCCTCCTTCTCCACCGCGTAACGCTTCTCCACCTCGTACCGGCCGAGTCGCTCCCCCACCTAGGATTGGTACAGATCACCTTGGCATCACCTTACTGTGCATTTCTTGGCATCACCTTACTGTACACTTCTTGGAATCACCTTACTCTACTTGTTCCATTACTTCCAGCCAAATTACTCAATCGAGCTATCTGATTTTTACATTATTCTTTTGGGAAATACATCAAAAATCATTACGATTCCACACAAACAGCAAGGCCCTGATGGGCCACTGGAGCACTGCTCCACCTAAGAGACAGAGATCTTTCAACAACACCTTCTGCAAGTCTGCAATGGCCTGTTTGAGCTTCTTGGCGTGCTCGTAGCACTCGTGGCGCACAGCTTCCCGCTTCTTCTCATCCAGCCTCCGGATTATCTGAGCCACCTCTGGGTCCTGGTACATGTCAAAGGCCAAATCATCCAGAGGTGAAATGGAGTCACGTTTCCTGAAGGCATAAAATGAATAAAATGATCTACAATAAGACAGGCTTCTCTTTTCATTAGCAGGGAATTAACAAAACACAGAGACCAACAACTACTTCACACGGAGCAGAGGTTTTGCCAGGGTATATGCAAAGAACATCCTTACCCAAGGTAAGTTCCATCTAAGGCAGGGTCATCCGATTTAATTCCCAAGTAGTGATCTATCAGCTTCTCTCTGGAAGGCTTTGGAAAGGCGGAAAAAAAAAATCTTGATGCACATTCACCAATATCAGGTGTGTGTTCAAGACAGAATTCTGACTTTTCACAACCAACATCAGCTCTGCAATGTAGAGCACTTGTGTTTTGGGGCACATTGAAGCAAGGAGAGGCTGAAAATGAAAATGTCCCAACTAATTATATTTTAATTTTTGTATTCCCATATTAGGCTCAAATTTCTTGCTTCAAGAGAACATTAAAAATAAATTAATGCATCAGAGCTCGGCTGCAGCACAGAACTGGCAGAAGAAAGGCTCATCCCATGACTCCAGGAACCTATACTTGAAGAGAAGGAGCCACATAAAAGTGCTTTGCACTTACACTGCTCATGCTGTCATTGACACAGTCTGCTGGATCCCCAATGATGTTCACAGCTACCAGGGCAACCTGTAGAGATTCACAGAAAATGGAAATGTGTGAGTTCACTCCTCTTTTCTTGGAACAAAAACCAGGGCCTGTGGTCAGCAGGGTGCTATGGAAGCAGAGAGAAGCACTGAGTGCTAAATGTGACTCCGGCTCCACTGAAAATGTACCACCAAACCTACAACCCCATTGTGCTGTTCCCTTTCCTGGTCTGGGGTGGAACTGGAACGAGTCCCTGCAGAACTGAGGCAGGTGTTTGTGTGTCTGTACCACGGTGGCTGTGCAACACCTTCGCTCAATGCCACAAACAGGTCCAAAACACTCGAGAGTGGCTTTGTGACCCCAAAGCCGTTCTCACAGGGAGTTCCTTGTCCTCCACACAGACCCTGCCGTGTGGCCTAAAGCTCAGCACAAACAAGAGTAACAGGATGTGCCCTCGACTCATTTGTTCTGGATGAGGTGCATCCACCTGATCGCAACTCACTTCTAACCTGTTATTTGTGTTTTGTGCTTTAAAACAAACTAATATAAATACAGGAGCTTTCAACCAACTTTTTTTGCTTCTACAAATCAAGGGAGCAGATTTCTGTGCCTGCTCTTTACTAGGGAAGTGTCACCTAGGTTACCAGGTAAGGATTTTTAACTCACCTGCCCGTACAAGTTGTATTTATTGGCATAATTTTTATGGAAAATCAGCTTCAGGTACTGGCCAACTGCATCCATGTACACAGATTTCAACTCTCGAGCTCTGAAATCAGTCTTCTCGTTGTCCGAGAGAGGGACATAACTGGGGAGGAAAACGTAACACGTGAGCAGAAGACACATCCAAACACACAGGTGGATTTCTGCTCCTCAGAAAATTCCCTCATAACTGAAACAACGTGTGCTGTTATGTGGCAAGGCAATTCACCTGCATCGCCAGCTTTGTCACTGAGCTACACAAGCCCAGGATCTCCCTGCTGCTCACACAGCATGTCCGCATCACACACAACCCACAGTGAGTATTATTTTCCACAGAAGCTTTTCTCATTAAGACAATAAACTCGTTCAGAACTGTCTGACTCACCCGAGTCTCTGAAACCTCTCTGACTGATATGGAACAAAGTATTCGGGCAGACTCTCACTGATGTAGAACTCAATTTTGCTTGCAATCATGTACTGGTGAGCGAGCAGCTGCAGCTTCCGGATCCGACACCTCTCCACCAACTGCAGGATGATTTCCTGGGGGTACTGACAGAGCCTGAAAGAGACACGGTTTCTGAACTGACTCATCCTTTTAGAGAGGACTTCACTTCCAACTTGAGCAATATTTAATTATGGAACTCTCAAGTTATTAATTGTAAGCCAACATTATAAATAATGTAAGAAGAATCCCAAGAGTAGAGTGGAAACGCTTTTCCCTTCCCTTTACTGTGTGCCTATGTTCAGGTGCCCGGCACACGTTTAGAGGATGTGCTGAGACGAACAGATTTTTCATATTAAGCCAAAGCAGTTGCAAACTCCAAGACTGCCAAGAACACAAATATTTCCCATTTTCATTGTCCAGGACTTTATTTATATACAATGAAATGCCTTTAGGTGTTAACCAAGGTGCTTTTTTCCCCCAGAATGACAATTCCATGGGATTAAAGTAACTTTTTTTGCTTTCTCAGTTTGGTTTGGTATGCTGTAAACTGCTCTGACCATGCATGGGTACATCTGCCACTTGTTTTAAACTTGGTGCTTCAGAACTCCAGTGCTCCAAGACCATCCCCTCACAGTACCTGGGCGACCGCCACCCGTTCACTGTTGGTGCATGAACCATCAGCTCCCGAGCGCTGAACCCATCCTCGTGTCCCGACGAACTGACCACGGTGAAACCGATCTTGTGTGGCATCCTGGGGAGCTGAGCTGGTCACAGCCACGGCCTTCAAGCTTAAACTCATCCCTGGAAGGATGATAAAAACCCACTGAGAAGCTACAGTCAAAGAATTGCATCCTGGGGTCAGTGAAGTCAGTAGATGATGAGTACAAATACATATTCCCTTTAATTAACACTGGCACCATAAATGTTCTTATGGTGAGGGTTTTATTAGTGCTGAGCAAAACGAGGATTTAGCTCACTCGCAGAGCAGTCTGCCAGTAAATTAAACCTGCTAATTCAAGATGGAGCTTGAAACCAAGAGTTCCAAATGCATACAGGAGCAACCTGTACCAAACCTGCACCATGCTCTGGCTGTTGCAGCCAGAGGAACAAAAAGCAAAGCACAAGGTCAGTTTAGTCTCTTTGGGAATGCCACGCACCCACCGCGGCTACTGCTAGGGACACAAGACAAGCACCGGGACCGCCGCTGCCCACCCCGGGCCGTGCCGGTGTTACGGCACCAACACCGGCCCCGTCCCTCCCTCCCCCCGCCGGCCCCGCGGGAGGCGCAGGCCCGGAGGGGTCACGGCCGCACCGCTCCGGGGGGACGGCCGGGACGGGCGGCGGAAAAAGCACGCGGGGGCCTGGCGGGACCTCGGGGGGTCCCCGGGGCGGAGGGAGAGCGGAGCGCGGGGGGGAAGAGCCGGGCCGGGCCCCACNAGCCGCTGCGGCCCTTCCGCCTGCGCGGGTGCGGCGGCCCGCAGAAGTTCGGGGTGGCGGCCGGGAGCCTGCGCGGGTTGCTGAGGAAGGGCTGCCGGCTGCTGCAGGTGCGGGGCGGACCGGGCACTGCCGTGCTGAGGGCTGCCGGGTGCTACAGGCGTGGGACGGGACCGTGCGGGGCGGACCGGGCTCTGCCGGCTGCGGATGGTGCGGGACGGGCGGGGGGCTGCCGGGTGCTAGAGGGACGGGACGGTACCAGGCTGGGATGCTGCTACAGATGCGGGGCGGGTCTGCCGATGCGGGACGGGACCGTGCGGGACCGGGGTTACCGGTGCCGCAGCTCCGGGCCGGGGCTGGAGCTGCCCGCTGCGACGCGTGCGGAGCCGCTCTCAGTGCGGTGCGGAGGCTGCCCGGAGCGAGCCGGGGTCCCGCCCGCCGCTCACCCGCCCGCGGGGCAGCTTCCCTTGCCAGGCAGCCGCCTCTGCCTCTACGAGGACGGGACGGAGCTGACCGAGAGCTACTTCCGAGCGCTGCCGCCGCAGACGGAGCTGGTGCTGCTGGGCCCCGGGGAGAGCTGGCGGGGCTGTGAGTGCGGGGCCGGGCGGGGGGCGCGGGGGCAGCTCCGGCGCCCGGGGCTCAGCCGGTGCCGCCTCACCTGCCCCAGGTGCCAGCGACATCGAGCGGCTCCTGGCCGCGTTCTGCAGCCAGCAGGACGCTGTGGTGGAGGCTGCGCGGAGGCTGCTGACGGACGAGCGGGCTCCCCACAGGCAGAAGCTGCTGGCGGATCTCATCCACAACCTGAACGAAAACATCCTGGCCGAAGATAAAGAAGACGACAAGAAATGGTTTGAAGGTGTGTTTGTTGCCGTAGGAAGCTGCTAAGGGACTCCCAGGTCTTGCTCTGTTCTGAAAAGTCACTTCTGTCAGTTTTGCTGCTCTTAAAGCAAAGTTTGGGAGCTCTTCTGGCTGGTGGGATTGGGTGCTTGGTCTGGGGTTTAGTTATCCTTTCCATTAGCATGTGTTTTTAGGTTTCTTTAAAGTATATGCATATTAATTATCAGACAACATTTTTAAAAAATGGTGTTCCCTACTGCTTTATCAAAGATAGCTCTGGAATACATTTCTCCCCCATTAATATGTGTGCATTTATGATGTTTTAATGATTTGCTAATAGTATATGGATAACTTGCACATCTCTGCCAGCTAACCTTGCTTTATGTTCTCTCTACACTCTGCAAGTCTCCCTTCCCATTCCCAAGCCATCACTGCAGTTCTTCCCCAACAGTTCTGTTTTCCTTTCACAATCTCTTGGTGTTCCACATATACACAGTAATAAGAAGCATTTAACAATACCAGCTACTGCTCTCTCAGTGTTCTTTTAAGTGATGCTCTACAGCATTCTTTTTAAGTGCTGAGAGCAGGGTAGTCCTGAACCAGTAAAATAAAAATGGGAAATTAAAAAACCTGTGCATCCTGCATTAGTGAAAAGCCAGGATGAACTCCCAGCTGGGCAGGAGCTGTGCTGAGGTACAAAACAATCTCGTTCCCTCCAGGGCTGGAGTCTCGGTTCAAGAACAAATCCAGCTACCTGCGGCACAGCTGTGAGAGCAGAATGCGAGGCTACATGAGAGAGGTAAAAGTTTCTGTTGAAGTAACTTATGTCAAGCTGTAACAGTAATTCTGTAGCCACAGGAATATAAAGTACTTTTACAGTGTAACATTGTGATTGTAGAAAAGAGCCTCAGGCTGCCACAGGAATGGAGGAGTGATTGCTGGGTTTCCCCCCTCTAGGTTAGTGGTTTTATTTCAAACGTTCATCCTGCAGCACGAGATGCCTACAGAGGAATAATCGAGCTGATGGCAGATAAACTGAAATCTGTGAAGTACAATGGGTGCTACTTTGACAGAAGGGAGGAGGAGGAGGCAGCGCGCCTGTGCACCGCAGAGGGGTGGTTCTCCTGTCAGGTACCTGCAGCCTTCCTGAAGAATCACAGAATGGTTTGGGTTGGAAGGGACCTTAAAGATCATCTCATTCCACCCGCTGCCCTCCCACTAGCCCAGGTTGTTCCAAGCCCTGTCCAGCCCGGCCTTGGACACTTCCAGGGATCCAGGGGCAGCCACAGCTTCCCCGGGCACCCTGTGCCAGGGCCTCTCCACTCTCACAGGGAAGAATTTCTTCCACATACCTAACTTAAATTTCCCCTTTTTAAGTTTGAACCCATTCCCCCTTCAACATCAGAGGAAGAAAGTTTCCTGGGTGCAGTGTCAGGCTGGGGGATGTGGGGTGCAGGATCACTAGCACATGGCACGACCACGCTGGGGTGATGAGTGTGACACCTTTCACAGGGCCCTTTTGACAAAGACGACTGCCCGTGTAAGCATTCCATCAACCCCTACAGCAACAGGGAAAGCAGGATCCTCTTCAGCACCTGGAATCTCGACCACATGTATGTACAAAGTGTTAATCCAGACTTACCTGCTTCGTGCCCTTCAGCTTCATCAGAAGCCTTAGTCCCTTCCCCCTGCTGTGCAGTCAGCTCTGCTGTGAATATGTTGAGAGAAAAGGTGCTGGGATGCTGCAGCTGTTCTGAGAACAAAACCCTGAAAAGAGATGAAATGCTGCCTCTCATTAGCTGCTTTGCTTCTGTGCAGATTTTCTTTGTATGGAACCCCTTCTCACTGCACTATCCGTGTGAATTCTCCTCTCTGGCAAAACCCCCTCTGACCCATTTCAAATGTAGGTGTGAAGCAAACAAGATCTGCTAAACTGATTTCCTTGGGGAAAAAAAATCATGCACCTAGTTATGGAGAAAGAATTCCAGTTCTGCCAGGCTCTGAAAGGAAGATGGAGGCTTGATTATTCTGAAAAAACTCTTGATGGCAATATTGTCTTCTCTTTTGTATCCCCAAGAATTGAGAAGAAACGTGCTGTTGTCCCAGAACTGGCAGAAGCTGTCAAAACACGAGACGGGAGAGAAGTGAACTGGGAATACTTCTATCAGCTGCTGTTTACCCTGGATAATTTAAAACTCGTACATATTGCTTGCCATAAGAAAACCAATCATAACCTCAGCTGTGACAAAACCAAAATTTACAGAAAGAGGAAGCAAACCCATGAGATTTCCTAGTGCTGTCTCTGGAAGGGACCTGCTGCTTTTTTCAATCATGTCAGTCTGTTGGTTTTAAATAGCTCCAATTTCTTAAATAAGAACTATTTGAGAGTCCCTGGCATGAGACTGGCTGGATAACCCAACCAGAACCTCTCAAAGCACACTCCAATATCCCATTTAA
Source organism: Gymnorhina tibicen (assembly GCA_013399875.1). NCBI lineage: Eukaryota > Metazoa > Chordata > Aves > Passeriformes > Artamidae > Gymnorhina > Gymnorhina tibicen. Next base: position 484,803 of record VXAZ01004833.1, read on the forward strand.
TTCTCCTCTCCTGCCTTCCCACTCCTTACAAGCTTCCCTCAGCTCAAATCAAGTGTGATAAAGGCACAAAATGAGCCAGAGGCTGACACTGATTCTACCCTGTCATCTCTGGCCAATGTTGGGCCCAAACTCACAGTACACAGAAACGAAACTTGGATAAAACATTTCTTACAAACTAATCTGCAGGGGCTCACAGATTCCTATTCCTCTGAAGATTAAGCCAAACAAAGAAGGATTTAGAATCATGTTTTACTCTGTGCCTTTTGCAGGTAGCAACCAGTGTATTTCAGGAATGCCAAAGGTGATTCAGCAGCAGAGCTGCCACCTCACCTGTGCCAAACTCCTGCCCTCATCCCCAGCTGCCCCTTTGCCATTGGTTCAGACATGCATCTCCCAGAAAGAAGAGCAAGGCCATGGCATACCCCCACATTTTTGCTTTTCCCACCTTTGTTTGCCATCTTCCCTGCAGATTTCCCTCTCCTTTCTAACACTTTCTGCCTCTTCAGCTTGAGTTTGCTTGAAGCACCAGCAGCAAGGACAGCTATAATGATCATGTTTACAGTAACATTTATGCACTGCCTTGGAGAACATTGCTTTGGTAAAACATTTCCTACCTCAGGCAACAGATCACAAATGGTTCAATTTTTTACTTGAATTTTTTTTTTTAATACCAGCTGATAGCAACTGAGCTTTTGGGATTGTCAGTGTAAATCGTGTGAACTTTTTAAATAAAATAATATCCCCACATCTGTGTGTGTGTGAGTACATGGAGATGCACAAGAGATTAATCAGGTGTGATAGAGCATGAAGGGAAACGTGTTTATGAATGGAGCACCAGCTCCTTACTGCTCTGTAAATAACTAGGAAAAGCTCTGTTTTCCCCCGTATTGTTGGTCCTGGATCAGTTAGCCCACATGGAATTGTGTGGAAATGGTGTTTCTGCCTGAGCCCCAAATTACTGGGTCTTGGAAGCTTTGCTACAGAGAGTATTGATTTACTTTAAACGACAAACTCAGTCTCCTCCCAACCACTGTGATCTGAAAAGCAAGGAGATGCATTTTAAACAGAGGATTTCCCATTCCACTGCATGGAATCGATCCTTCCAGCTTCCCTTCCTGCACTGTTTGACACTGGGGAGGGCAGCACTGGCAGGATTCTGGTGACAAACCCAGAGTCACCTGTGTGGCACGTGTCCCTCAAACTGAAAATGCATTTTGCACAGTGAAATCAATGTCTGTGTGTGAAACTGTGTTTGCTAGAAAGAGCCAGCAGCAAACACAGCACTGAAGGAATGCTGGGAGGAGCTGCTGCAACTCAGAGCTGGGCTGGAACCATGAATATGCAATTAAAAAATCTGGATTTTTCCGTGTTACAGAATTAGAGTGAAAAAGAGCCAAGAAATATCTTTGACAGAAACAATGCATCAGCTGGAGTGGAAATGGGAATGCATTACCATGCCATGCATATGCAATTTGTTTGCCTTACAACTTTTGAATGTTTAACAGGCTCTAGCTGTAGAAATTAATATTTATTTAAACCATCTGCTGATAACATTTTCTCTCTATTTTTAGAAACATAGAAGGAGCTATAACAATAAATATCTGGAAGCTTATTGCATAATCACACTTTCAAAGAAATATTCCCACAAACACTGGGTGAATTAAAAGTTCCTGGGATTGGCTGAGGTTGCTGCTTTTTTTTTAAACATGCAGAGGGGGCTGCCCCACAGCCTTAGCAATCTTCCTCTGTCCATCAAATCGGGATGGTATTCCTTGTTTATCACCACCAGAGCATTTGTTTCCAAAATCCCTGCTGGAAATCAGCTGAAAATCGACGAAGGACAACACTTAGAGCAGCAGGTGGAGGGAGGAGGCAGCACCACAGGGTGGGTGTTTGGGGAGCTGATGTGCAAAGAAATCGTGCTGAACTCCCAGAGATGAGCACACTGAACCCACTCTGACATCCTGCATTTCATTTTGCCAGCAGAACTGCATTTTAGAGGTTTAATTGGTCCTCGGTTAGGCGTAAACAACCCACAAGGTTGACCCTTGACCTTCTTTGTACCAAGGAGTCAGTTTGCTCCTTTATTACCTGGATGCCACAGACATCACAGAATTAAAGGAAAAAGAACCTTGTTCCAGCATCCTTTTCTTGACTATTTTGAAATAAAAGGAGTGATAACAAACATCTCCTCAAGATAGAGGTTCAAATATACAAAAAAGCTATAAGAACTTCTATTTTCCCTGGGGTTTTTTCCTAAATATCAGTGGTAAAGTGCTAAATTATAATATATTTCCAAATCACTGAAAATTCAGTCTTTGCCCCAGGTAACCACTGGAATACTGCATCTGCCAACTCCAGCAAAACAAACTCTCCCAGTTCTCTCCCTGAGAAAAGGCAAACAGACACCTCATGTTACTGACACAGCCATTGCCATGTGGTCGCAAAGAAAAAGAAGAAGGGTTTGTTTACAGTTTGTTGTTAGACAACATTCTCTTCCTCCTCCTCCTCCTCCTCCTCCTCATCGTCATCTTCCTTTGCGATGAAATGGAGCTTCCTGGCTTCTCGCCTGCTCCTCGTCATGCTTGGGAGCACAACTGCTGGGAGATGCTGGAGGGAAAAGATCAAATCAATATGGAAATCTCTGGTGGCAAATGGCAGAACTCCTGCCTCCACCAGTTCCCATCCTCCCTCAGCTGACATGGGAACCAACCCTCAGCTTGGGAGCAGTGGCACAAACCTAAAGCTAAAGCTGTGGGGCTTTGAGGGGAGTCTGCCCAAACCAGATCCATGGGCAGTCTCAAGGCTGGCATTCCTTCCACAGGTGTGAGAGGATTTGCAGCGGGTGAAGGGCTCCCTAAACAAATCCTCACTGCTCCCTAAATACCACAGGAAACACCTAAAAAAGAAAGGCATCACTTGCCCCAAAGTTGTGCTTGTTAAAGGGATTCAAATTTAAAGCTCTGGCCCTTGGATCAGTTCAAAAGCTGAGGTAGACAGAAACCAGTTTCCATTCCAAACAATCCCAATGCAGCGGGGCTGGAACTGCATGATCTTTAAGATCCCTTCCAACTCAAGCCATTCTATGATTCTGTTAAGAACCAAAGACTAGCAAAAAACTCTTTTGCCAACAACGCTGTGTCTCTGTAATGTCATTATCAGTAAAAACACCTATCGTACGGAATTGGACTAAAAAATCTAAATAAGAAAGATTTTACATCTGAAATTAATTTGGCTAGGCAAGTAATTTCATCTCTGATGGAGACAATTCTATCTGGGATACAGGGGTATGACTCCAGATAGCCAACAACACTGGTCAAATTTGCCAAGAGTTTTGAGGCAAATTTTAAGCAGACCAAGGCTGAGTCTAAAGCAGGAACAGACTCATCATCTCACCAGCTCAACATCTCCAAAGAACCGGTGCACTGGCATGGGCTGGTTGCTGTCCTCATCCGAGAGGCCGCTGCTGTGCTCCAGGAGCATCGGCCTCCGCGGGCAATCCGGGTCCTCCGAGGTGGCCCCGTCAAAGCTCCCACAGCTGCTCTCCTCTTCACTGAACACGTGATGGTGGTGCACAAACACACCCATTTTTATTGGAGTACCGCTGGGTTTTACTGCGTGTGGCTCCAGAGAAACACCATGCTCCTTTTCCTGCTTCCCTTCATCAGTCTCTGGAATGCTTTCATCTTTTTCCTGTTGGATTATACTGCTGTCTCCTGGATCTTCCGAACCTACATCCCCATCAGATGGTTTAGGTGTTTCCCCCAGTGCAGCAAGGTTTCCACTTTCACATGTGAGTCCTTCTAGCTCTGATTTTAGACTGCTACTATCACATTTCATCCTCTTTGCGGGTTGTCCTTCCACAGCTTCATGCGATGAACACTGTTAGAAAAAAAGACAAGATCCTAAAGCTCACTTGAAATAAAGAAGAATAAAATCACCGTATCTCTTTAGCTGCAAAGCTGGCTGTGGAACAGAGGGGCTCCATCACACAAGTGGCATCTTGATCCAAACCCTCTAAGAAAAGTAATTAGTAGAAAGTGCATCTGAAGAGAGGAAAAGAGGAACAGACAGCTTACATAAACCACAATGTATACAGTCCATCACCAGTGAATCTGAGTCCATCACTCAGATTCTCAGAGAATAAACTAACACCGTACGAGGTCAATCACCATGTTCTTACTTTCTTAAGGATGATGCTAATAGAAATTACCGTGCCAGGCCTGACTGTCATCACCCGGCAGGGTGAGCGGCTAAGTCTGCTCTGTATTTGTGCACTGGCGCAAATAACGTCGTGGGAGGAGGGAGAACGGCGATAAATTTACTCAAATTCTCCCGGTAATTCCCACATCGTGATGCTCAGACTGTAGCTGGTAACAATTACCTGCGATCCCCCCCCACGCTGTCACCGCCCGGCCCCGCGGCCTTTCCCTCCCACACCAGCCCACCCGCCCCCGTCCCTCGTACCGGGCTCGCCGTGTCGGCTGCTTCCCCCGCGTGCTGTGCAGGGTCGGCTGCCGGGGCCGCCTGTGCGGAGCGCCGGGCCCGGTGCCGGTGCCGGTGCCGTGGCCGGGCCGGGCGAGCGGGGCCGCGGGTGTCCGAGCGCCTCCGGCCCNGTACTGCATTAAGGGCTCCGGGCTAAGGGCTCCGGGCAAAGGGCACCAGCGGTACTGCATTAAGGGCTCCGGGCTAAGGGCTCCGGGCAAAGGGCACCAGCGGTACTGCATTAAGGGCTCCGGGCTAAGGGCTCCGGGCAAAGGGCACCAGCGGTACTGCATTAAGGGCTCCGGGCTAAGGGCTCCGGGCAAAGGGCACCAGCGGTACTGCATTAAGGGCTCCGGGCTAAGGGCTCCGGGCTAAGGGCACCAGCGGTACTGCATTAAGGGCTCCGGGCTAAGGGCTCCGGGCAAAGGGCAGCCTCATCCCTCCCGGTGAGGTCGGGGAGCCCACGGCCCTCACACACAACAGCCCCTCACATACAGCAGCCGCTCACACACCACAGCCCCCAGCTTGGACCACAGACAGCGGCACCTTAACAGAAGGTCTGGCAAAGTGAGCATAAAGCAGCTCGTCACGGGTCACAGATTCACAGAACGGAGTGGGTTGGGAGAGACCTTGAAGATCATCCAGTGCCCCCCCCAGCCATGGGCAGGGACACCTTCCTCTATCCCAGGCTGCTCCCAGCCCCGTCCAGCCTGGCCTTGGACACTTCCAGGGATCCAGGGGCAGCCACAGCTTCTCTGGGCACCCTGTGCCAGGGCCTCACCACCCTCACAGGGAAGAATTTCTTCCCAATATCCAATCTAAACCTACTCTTTATCAGTTTGAACCCATTCCTCCTTGTCCTGTCACTGCAGGCCCTTGTAAATAGTCTTGCCCCATCTTTCCTGTAAGTTCCTTTCAGGTATTGGAAGGCTGTAATTACAATTTCTGAAGGGAACTTACTGACCTCCCAGCTGCTGCGTGGGGAAAAACCCAAACCCATCCTGCCTGGGAACTGTGAAGCTTATAAACATTTGATATCTTTTGCTTCCCATTGTGTCTCACTCTGGAGCAGCGCTCGCTCCCATTCAAGACGTGGTCGGAGAGTTATTATTCAGGTGTGCCTCTCTCTGCTTTCCACAGCCCTCAGGGAACAAATTATGTCAGTAACTCGAATCCCTCTTTAACTTCAAGGACTCTGAGGGTAGCAGATGAATTTCTGTGTAGTAAAGCACCCAGATTTAAGTACGTAATTATCCTGTCTGATGTTCCCGGGGAGGTGCTGCGGGGAGCGATGGCAGGTACCGGTGCCCTGACGGCCGCGTCCCCGCGATGGGGCCCGCGGGCTCCATCCATCACATTAAACACAGCTCCTTCTCCACTTAATTCAGTGCTTTGGGGATGCTGTGGAGATTTTTATAATTCTGTCCATCTGAGGGCACAGGAGCTTGTTTCTTTATAGCGGCCTTTAATGTTCTTGCTCATTGCAGAGTCGTCCCACGAGTGTCAGCGGTACCTGTGCTCCTCCATCCAGCTTGGCTGATTAAATGCTTGTCCGTTCATCCCGTCCTTAAAACACAGAAGCAACAATTTAAATCGCTGAAATAAGTGGCAAGACTGTACCTATGGGTATATTCAAGAGATACATTTTTTCTCAAAAGTGTAAAATCTCCCAGTTAAACCGTGCAGGTTTGGAGACTCGCCTGCACGTTGTTGTGCAATTTCCCTCGGTGCTCAGGGTCTGTCTGTGCTTTGTTCTCCGGGTGAGATAATTCATATTCTTCTCCAAAACCTCCTCGACTTGCTCCACTCTCTTACAGTGTTGTTGCTTGCAGCCATGGAATACAGATGATTGTTTTTATTAGGCAGTGAAAACTTATACTGTCTTGTAAACAGCCGCAGACTAAAACTGGCTGAATAGCAGCATTTCTGCAGCTGGAAAACGTGGTTCTTGTTTTAATTTCCACAACAAACTGAAAATAGTAAGGAAAATTTAATGTTGACAATTCTAATAAATACTTTTCACAACACTGTATGTTTCTCAGTTTTTATGCTGCTTTGGAAAGCTGATGTGACTGAGCGCTGAGAACAGGGTGGCAAAGCCCTGAGCAGTCCCGTGGCCTTCGGTGACCTGGCGTGGGGTGAGATACACAACTACAAGCACCTGAGGCTCTGTGGGGTGGCCTTGGACACTTGCAAAGGACACAGCAGCTTAGATGGAGCTGGGATGGCAGGGGTCCCTCCAGAGCTCTCGTGTCACGCTCACCCTATTCTCCCCTCTAACCACGTCATTTTGGGGACAGGTGGTGACAGTTTCACAGCTGCAGATGTTGCTGCGTTTTCTGAAATACGGCCGAGATAAAAAGTGTCACATAGCGCAGGAAGCACCCGGGAGAGACTGCGGATCCCTCTCAGATCCATCCCCATCTCAGCGGCGGTGACTCCCAAGTGACTTGAAAGGCAACAGGGGGACTGCGAACAGCCAACAGCCCTCAGAGAGAATCAGAGCAGCGCGAGCTATTTACATTAAACCCACATACATTTCCACATAAAAGGGGGCTTATTCTCAATATTAAAAAATGGGTTATATTAGAATCTGTTGTCTAAGCAGGCAGGGAAGAAAAAATAAAAAGAGGGTTTTGTGAGCTCCATCATTCCTGTGAAAACTGGCGGTTCTGCAGCAGCAGCTGATGAGCTTATGGAGCAGGAAGGGAGAGCCGGGCTGTGAAACTCGATGTGTAAATGAGCTTCTTGCAGCACTTGTCTCTGCGCCTGTCACTTGCACCAGTGTCCCTGTCTGTTATAATCCTCCCAGTTCATTTGGCTAAACATGAGTGACATGCCAGGGACAGCAGCCAAAAAAAATGCTGCCTGTAAACATGCTGGCTGTTAACTGTTGAATGTGAGGTCTGTCAAACTGAACAGCCATCCGGCAGGAGCGCTGGCTGGCCTTTTCCTGCCACAGGAGAGGTGGGTTGGGTTCAAGTGGCTGAATTCTTCAGAGGAGAAAGCAGGAGGAGGATCCACTTCCCAGTAATCGGGACCAGGATCCTTTATCCCTGCCGCGTCCTTCTGGCTGCCTCCTCTGCCTCCTCAGCAGGAAGAGTTGGTCTTGTGCTCAAGATTTGAAGGAAAATATGTTTAGCTGCTGTTGCCTTCCGTCACACGGTGTTGTGTCATGCCAACTCAGGTAATGTTGGTGAGCACTGAGGCCGGATGGGGCTCTGAGTAACCTGGTCTACGGAAGGTGTCCCTGCCCATGGCAGGGGGTTGGAACTGGATGATTTTTAAGGTCCCTTCTAAGCCAAACTGTTCTGTGATTCCACGATTCTATGAACTGCCAGTTTTGGGCTCCCAGAGGCACTGTCTCCTGGGAGATTTTCTGGAAGTCGATACCCCATCTAGAACTGCATATTCACAAGGATCTGCAGCCCCCCCGATGCAGCTGCCCTGAGCACTGCTGCCCTGAGGACCTTTGCACCACTCACATGGAGTAAACCCCTCATTTCCGTCACAGAGGAGTGCTCACATCAGTAGCTGGAGAGCCTTGACACAGAAATCACAGGGAATTTACGGTACATAATGAAACTTTATGCTTGCCATGTGAGAAATCTCTTTGAGTCTTATTTTGGATTTCTTGCAAGCGTCTTATCAAGGACCAAATGCGGAAAGGCAGTATCTGAAGAAATTAATTAACACAACAGAGCTGTACGTGGGCTTTGTGAGAAAGAGCAACAAAGAGGAAACCTGTGACATTCGTTAATAAGGGACATGGGAGAACAGCAAGTGCAGAGAGCCCAGCCCAGGCTGGGGGGTTGCAATACCTGTCTGAGGGGCTGTTTGGCACTGAGCTCCCTGTGATGGCTACAGCTGGAGACCCCAGAGCTCTGCATGGACCCTTTCCCAAACCCTTGCCTGGAGCCTTGCTGCTGATTGTTTTGTCCCCCTGCTATTGATGCACGTACCCACTTCTCATAACAATCTCTAGTGTTTACAGGGCAAACCCTTCCCAAGGCACCTCCAAACACTGCCCAGTGAATTCCACTTGCCCCAGATCTCCTGCCCTCCCTAAGCCCCTCATTGCTCCTGGCATATTGATTTTTAAAGTGTTTCACAAACCACAAGTAGATCTCTCCCAGCACAAAGCGTCTCACTGGGTCCAGATCCTTACCTTTGCTCCAGGAGACTGATTACATGGATTTAATGATTTACGGGCAACCTGGCCTCGCTGTTAAAAAGCCTCAGCTACAGAAACCTTTTCCTGGCTCAATTTAACGGCTGCAGTAACTGCAGCCGTGGGAACAGGCGCTCCCCCCCTCCGCTTCCCGCTTTGTCACGTCGCTTTGCTACAGGCTTTAATTAGGGTTTAATTAGGGTTTAATTCTCATCGAACTCCCCGGCCGGGGCAGCAGCTCGGGCTCAGCCGCCGCCCGACGCTGGGGGTCAGTGTGAGACCGGCGGTGTGGCCGCGCCGCTCGTGGGCTCGGGGGGACGGGGGACACGGGGGACATGGGGGACACGGGGGGACACGCAGGATGGGCGGCACGGGGAGATACGGGGGGACATGGCGAGATAAAGGACACGGGCGGGCACGGAGGGACAAGGAGTTCTCTCCGGTTCTCGTGAGAGAGGCTCAGCCCCCACCAAGCCTTTCTGTCCTCCTGCCAGGAGCCCAAATCAGGGAAACACAGGATGGTTTGGGTTGGAAGGGACGTTAAAGCTTATCCCTTTCCATCCCCCCACCATGGGCAGGGACACCTTCCACTTGGCCAGGTTGCTCCAGGCCCCATCCAACCTGGCCTTGAACACTTCCAGGGATGGAGCAGCCACAGCTTCTCTGGGCACCCTGTGCCAGGGCCTCCCCACCTCCCAAGGAAGACTTTCTCCCTAAAATCTAATCTATATTTCCCCTCTTTTAGTTTAAAGCCACCCCCCGCCGCCTTGTCCTGTCACTCCATACCCTTGTCCATTGTCCTCTCCAGCTCTCCTGGAGCCCCTTTAGGCATAGGGAGGGGTTCTAAGGTCTCCGCAGAACCTCCTGTTCTCCAGGCTGGATACTCTCAGCTCTTTCAGCCTGTCTCCATGGGAGAGATGCCCAGATTTTGCTTGATTGCTTTGCTGGGGACCCCAGGGAGCTGGGGCAGTTGCGTTCAGCAGCTCTGAGTGTGCTGGTCCCAGCTGGCACAGGGGATCTCAGCAGCAAACAGCTTCCCCCTGTTTCCTCCAGCCCCTGCTGCCCTCAGGTAGCTGAGCCTGGTCCTGGCATTGCCACCCTGCCCAGCTGTCAGAGGGACAAGCTGGGAACACCACACTCAGCAAGGCTGAACTTCATCCAGAAGCTGAGCCCAGGCTGATCTCAGCATAATTTGCTTAGTTAGATTTCAAATAATGATAATTTTAAAATGCCCTTCCTCTGTCCTACATGCCAGTGAACATCAGGCTCACCCAGCCCCAGCCTGATTTTCCACCAGTGACAGGTAACATTTTGGTAAGTGTTGTACATTATTTAACACCATGTCAGTGGGGAGATAAAAATTCTTTGAGTGAATGCAAGTGTCTTCTCTACACACCTGACAAGGGTGGAAGTGGCTGTTTTACACAAGGCTCATTAAATATAAACCCACCATGTTGATTTCAGCATCTTAAATTACTTGAGCCAATGCAATGGGATAAATATTTGATGGTGAATTTTATTAAATTTCCACCACTATTATGTTACTGCTAAAAATATAAAGATTTCTTTAAAGCCTGCTTGGTGGTCTCCAAAGGCAGATGATTGGAAATCTGACTCAAAACCCGCCTGCAGGGTTTGCTTTGGAGATGGGAATGAATTATCTCCTTCCCTCTGTCCTCTGCAGGTAACAGCAGATTCTTCCTGCTCCCGTCAGGGTTAGTCAGTCCCTGAAAATAGCGATAATAGCCTGGGCCAGGCCCGGAGCTGTGGGAGGGCACACAGCCGAGGCTGTGCCCACCGAGGGTGGCTCTGCATGGGATAACCCTCCAGAGCAGGGCAGGGAGCATCCCACAGGAGGGTGACTGCAGGGTGGCTGCTCGCAGACGTTGATTGGGTTTGAAGTCTCTCGGCTGTCCAAACTCTCAGGATCGTGTTTGTCTCCTCTCCCAGCTTTTGCACTTCTCAGCTCTGCTTAGAAGGCAGAATGGAGCAGAAGCACCGTGTGACCCGAGCTGTGCGTGTGCCCCGAATCTGGAGGGGCTGGGGCACTGTCCCCACGGAGCTGGTGGTGTGGTGTGGGCTGGGGTCACCTCGGTGAGCGCTCACAGCCGCTCTGCCAGCCACGCAGAAAGGGAAATCCACCGAGGGACTGCAAAGAGGACATCACCAGGATGTTTTTAAACTCTGATTTGACAAAATCCTACCAGATTTTCTCTCATTAGCACTTGCCTCTGAACACAGCTTGAGGTGAGACCTACCTTTCAGCAGAGCTGTGGCCCACACCAGAGCCCCATCTGAAATTGCTGCCCCGTGAGTCAGTAGCACATCTCGAGTCAGAGCGCAGCAAGTTGTGCAGTCCTGAGTCTATAAATATTTCTGTTTGCCTTTGAAAGGATTGCTGCACAGTGGCACTTTCTCTCCCTGCCACATAATTAACTTGTGCTCACTTTCTGTAACTTGCCTTGCGATAATTCAATACATGAAGTTTAAAACCCCTCAACAATTTAATTCTTGGCTTTTAAGAGTCACCAATTTCTGGTCAGATGAGATCTCCCAGGACAGAGCTGGTCCAAGCAAAGGCACACACCCATGGATGAGCACCTGAGATGGAGAAGGCAGTTGGGCCAGTTGGCAGTTTCTTAGCAGAGCAAGAAGCCATCAGCATTTTCCTGAAGAGGTGTGTCGTTCCCTGGTATCCTACAGGAGGGGGAGTTTAAGCCATTCCAGGAATCTCATCACAGTTCAGTAGCTCCCTGAATTAAAAAAGGATAATTACATCTGAAACGCCGCGGAGCAGGGCCATGGAAAAGGCTATTGAGGTCAGTCCCTTGTCCACTCTCACGACTTCTTCCAGAACTGGAACGAACTCCATGCCAAAAGATCCCCACTTGGATTTCTTTGTTTTTACCTCTGGTTCCCAGTGCCAGAGGTTATATGTAAAGAGCTGTAACTGCACCTCAGAGAGGACCTTCTACCAGTGGGGATCCTCAGACAGCATCTATCTTCAAAAGAGCAGGAAAAAACAATCAGAGGAGACATGTTCTGTTCATGCAACAGCAAGCAATATTGTTCCCTTGGTAGGAATCACGCTAGGACAGCGGCTCCGGTGGCCCGGAGCGCCACGCTCTTACGCATTCCTTCCGACTGGGGATTGCAGTGCAACAGGAGCGATTCCGTTATCAGCCCTGGGAGGCTCTGGTAATGAACCCACATCCTCATTACAATCTGTACTAACCCACATCCTCATTACAATCTGTACTTCCTACATCAGGTATTGCCTCTATCAAGCATCGCTGCTGATCTCCTGTGTCCCGACTCTTTTGAAGCAGGTTTTCCACGAGCAGCTCCATTACACGGTGCCACAGCTCTGAGTCATCTCCCACCTCTCCACAGGGCCGGCTGCACGCCTTTGTCATCTGCACCGCTCGCATCCTGTACAGAAGATGTCACACAACTGTCCAGACACCGTCCCAGTGTGTAGTAGCTGCTCTTCAGAGACAGATTAATCATGTAAGCGGAGAAAGACTTCAGCCGGGCACTCCTGCTCAAGCAGCGCGTTTCTAGGGCTCTTTTCTGCATGCACTGATAGTGCTTAATGCTTAACACAGAGTCGGAATTAAAAACCGCCCAGGAGGAAGGTTTAGGGCTCAGAGCGTTCTAATAACGCTCTCACAGAGCCAGAAACTTGACTGCCACCTCTTCCTGTCCCTTTCTGTGTTTCTTCCCAGGGCAGAGGGGTGACTGGTGTAATCCCAGTCCTCCCAGGTTCCCGTAGAAGTTCCTTGGTTTCTTCTTACCATTGTCTTGGGTTGTTTTCTTCACTTCGTGACCCTTGCTGGTTATCCTTTTCAGCTAAAAATACCTGCTCCTCACATGTCCGTCTGGTGGGCAGGAGCCACCGGGGATGTTGTTTTGACACTTTGATTTGATGCGAGGACACACGAATAGAAAGCCACCAGTGAATAGAAGAATAAATCTATATGTTCCTTGCTGTCACTTCAACTAGAAAGCAAAGCTGGCAGCTCTCGCTCTTCAGGGAATCTGAGATTATTTGGACAAAGGTTTCCCCGTGGGTGGCACACTCGCAGGAACAAAGAAGCAGCGTTCACAGGAGGAACAAGTGTCCTGCAGCTAGCACGATCAAAAGAGAGCCCCAGAACCGCGTGCACACCAGGTTGGGCAGGACAGATTGAACAACAATCAGGTGCACAAGAAACCCATTCAGAGAGAGGGTTCTGAGGGAATTGAAACAAGCATTGGCCTGGCTTCGTCTGCAGACAATAGCAAGCACTGTTTAAGGAGAAGCCTCTACAGTCTGTGTGGCTGTGCTTTTGTTATCCTGCTTAATAGGAAAAGAAGTAAACCAAGTTCCTAGGCAGTGCCCAGGAAGGCGGTGGGTGACTTACCTGTGCACGACTGGCATAGTTTCCATGCCCATCCATATGCTGAGGTTTATCATTGCTTCTCTATGTCCTGCCAAAACCCAGCCATATCACCAGAGACTTCTGCTCTTGTGCTTAACTTGGTGCATTTTGGTATCAGAAGTGTTTCAGGATAGATTTTAGGGTAGAGAGAGAGAGAAAGCACTAACCCCTGCTCTGGCCAGCTTGGAGCATCCCGTGCTGCTCCAGGGGCCAGAGGCAGCAGCACTGTCTTCTGTGGACCTCCTGTCCCACCTCCCAGACTGTCTGTCCTACCTACAGAGCACCTGTCCCACCTGCAGACTGCCTGTCCCACCTGCAGACTGACTGTCCCACCTCCCAGACCTCCTATCCCACCTCCAGTCTAGCTGTCCCACTCCCCAGACCTCCTGTCCCACCTGCAGACTGACTGTCCCACCTCCCAGACCTCCTATCCCACCTCCAGTCTAGCTGTCCCACTCCCCAGACCTCCTGTCCCACCTGCAGACTGACTGTCCCACCTCCCAGACCTCCTGTCCCACCTCCAGACCTCTTGTCCCACCTGCAGACTGCCCGTTCCACCTTCCAGACACTGTCCGGCTCCTCTCCACCAGCATCAGAGCCAGCAGAGCTACTCTGGCCCTGGAAGTGAGCCTGGCCCTGTGCCAGCCAGCATCCATGGCAGGGTGATCCTCTCTGTAATGGATTTCTTCCAGCGAGGGAAAGCAGTGCAGTGCCCCTTGTTGCTCACACACAGCTGAACACCGGCTTCTCCTCCCCTCTAAGCTCTCAGGAGACAAACTGCTCTGGGCAAGAAGTCAGAAGGCTGGAGCAGCCCCTGGATCGCACTATTCCCCGGGGACAGCACTGTTTTTACCACTGCTGACGTTCCTGCTGTGTTGCCAAGGTCGAGCTTCCCTCTCTCCGTGTGCAGCTTCCCTGCACTTGACCCGCGGCGCCGCTCTGCATTTGCAGCTCCACAGTTCTCAGCACTTCGTGCTTTCGGTCACACTCCTGCACGGGAAACAGGCACATCCCTCGGCTTTGTCTCCACGCTCAGTAACCACGGAATGAAAAACCTCTTAAGGAGTGCCTAGGTTGCATCTTTGGGAAGCAAAACTGTACAGGTGTGCACTTCCAGAAGTACTGCAGACAGGAGTTTATTAGATTCCACTAGCACGGCAACTGCTGCATTACAGATGCCGGAGACTTTGGAAGGAAGCCAACCACCAGTTTCTCAAGGAATATTTTATCACCATTGGGCTGTGCTGAGTGAGGATTCTTCTCCTCAAAGCAGGGAGAGTTGGGCGGGAGGAGGAGAGGGGCCACCACAGTCAAGTTGAAGCAATTCTTTCTTCTGTAGTTTAATCCTCTTCCCTCCCCTTGATACACAGTTTATTTAATTGCAGAGACGAGATGCATTGCTTTCTTGAGGGATTGTGGGAGAATATTTGTAATCCAAGGGCTGTAATTGAACTCGGTAATAATAATTATACTTCTCTTCATTAATATGTCTTAAAGCTCATTACAAACTATTTTCGTGCCAGCATCTTTGCCAAATCCCTACAGGGTTAGAGATAATTTCTTATTCCAGTAGAGCAACGACTTTAAGGACTCTTGCAGGGCAGCAGCAACAGCCAAACCCCTGAGCTCGCTGTTGAGGCCAGGGAAGCATGATCCCAAGGGATATGAGGGACTGGCGAACATGGTACAGCTGGTCAGGGGCTGGCCTAGGATGGGGAATCCCCAGGCTTGGTGCCACTCAGCCTGCAGCAGCTTTACTACTCCCCGCTGGGGATGGAGCACCTCTCCTCTGAGGAAAGGCTGAGAGAATTGGGATTGTTCAGCCTGGAAAAGAAAAGGCTTTGGGATGATCTAATTGTGGCCTTCCAGTGCCTGAAGGGAGCTGACAAGAAAGATGGAGAGAGACTATTTACAAGGGCCTGGAGTGACAGGACAAGGGGGAATGGCTTCCCGCTGAAAGAGAGCAGAGTTAGATGGGATATTAGGAAAAAATTCTTCCCTGTGAGGGTGGTGAGGCCCTGGCACAGGGTGCCCAGAGAAGCTGTGGCTGCTCCATCCCTGGAAGTGTCCAAGGCTGGACGGGGCTTGGAGCAGACTGGGGTAGTGGAAGGTGTCCCTGCCCACATCAGGGTGTTGGAACAAGATGAGCTTCCAATCCAAACCATCCTGGGATTCTGTGATTCATCTGAACTGGGGTCGGCTGGGCTCTGACAATGCTGTTCCAAGCTCAGTAGTCAGTCATGGTGCAAAAAATCCTGCTTGAATCTGCCTGTTCAGAGAAGGGGAGCCATTCCTGAGCCACGAGGCTTTCCTGAGCTGTTCCGCCTGGTTGGAGCGCCCGTGGAACTGCGCCCACCGCCGGCATCCAGCTGTGCTCTGACAGGCAGCGCCTGACACGGGGGGCCTGTGTCATTGTATGCCCCGAGGAGTGGATCTAAAAGCGGATGCTTTTCAGTACAAGGATATCTATTCCAGATCACAAGTCTGCAATTAAAATGAAAAATTCAAACTCATTTTACTTAGACAAGAGATATGAGGGACGCAGTGCATTAAGGTGTGTTCCAAACTCTCAAATCCCATTATTGCTGAAGTGAGGTCCCAGTGCAAATCCCAGTGTGCAGAGGACAAAATGTTCCCTAGGTTTAAGATAATGTTCTGCCCCTCTCCAAGGAAGGGATGTGGCTCTTTCAGGAATGCTGCTCGTTCAATATTTAAGTTCAGTCTGTGCGACACGCGAGGTACCTTAGCATTCATTATCCTGTTTGTGCCAGCATCTCTGCCGAGTCCCCGGTGCACTGGGGAGAACCATTTTCCTGCTACAGCAGCAGCACTAAGGTGTGCTGTGGCAATTACAGGGGAATATAAATTTCCAGCTCTCCTGAAATCGCAGCACTCCTATTAAAGCAGCCCACTGGCTATGTGCTAAATTTGCCCAGACAGCGGCAGGGCCAGACAATGATGGCCTGTGGAGATCCTCCGGAACAGGCCGTGTGCCGCTGGGTTGGCTGTGGAT
Source organism: Gymnorhina tibicen (assembly GCA_013399875.1). Classification (NCBI taxonomy): domain Eukaryota; kingdom Metazoa; phylum Chordata; class Aves; order Passeriformes; family Artamidae; genus Gymnorhina; species Gymnorhina tibicen. Next base: position 500,896 of record VXAZ01004833.1, read on the forward strand.
GAAATGCACTCCTCTGTCACCGGCTCTCCAGCTCAGAGCAGTTCCAAGAGGAAAAAAAAGAAAAAGAAAAAGGAGCAGAACAAGCGGCAGCAGCACAATAGGCTTTCTTTGAAGCAATTCTTCCAGGTATGTGTGCACTTGCTCCCTGGATCTGCAAGTATTTGTCAAATAAATTCAATTAATTTTCTCAAACAACTGTTCCTACTTTTCATTGGAATCTCTCCCATCGAACTCACCCATCACATTTTAAGTTCCCATTCCCCAGAGCCACAACAGCCAGGAGGAGCAGAGCTGCAGTGACCCAGGGCGCTGCTGGCCACCCAGCTGGGCACAGCAGGGGACAGTTCTGCCACTTTTGCTCTGCAGAGCCCTCGCTCCATGAGCAAGGAAAGCTCTGCTCTGGGCTGGATCATTGGCTCCAGGTGGAATTTGCAGAGACAGAAGAAAAACAGATGACAACGGAGGAAGTTTGGAGGTTCGAATGGCAGGCACGGACACCGGGAGGATCCTTGCCGTGTCCTGCCGTGGAGCAGAACGGAGCAGAGGTCATGTCCATAGCTGTCCTGGCTGGGGGGGGGACCGTCCCCTCCTCCGCATCCCCCTGTGGCTGCGCATCCCTGAGCTCAGACGAGACCCCCGTCTCACAGGGAGTGCCAGAGAGCCCCGGCAGCAGCCGGCATGGCTGAGGGCAGCAGAGCACAGAGCAGCAACTTGGAAATCGTCTCTGCCTGTCTCAAAGCCGCCTCTGTGCTGTGAGCGCAGCTCCATGCGGGAGCCAGACAGCTGGGATCAGACAGGCACCGCACCGCCAGGCTGGTGCTTGTCAGCTCCTGCCGAGGGATGCGGAGGAGCACACGCCGCACGCCTCCGCTCCCGCTGGAGAATCCTCCCCTGCGGCTGGAGCAGCGCAAGGGCTCGTCTGAGGGACGCTCACCCTCCTCCACCTCCCCTGGCCCTGTCCTGACGGGAGGGAGGGTGGAAGCCCCACAGTATGGCTGCGCTCACAACATGCCTGTTGCCACATCTTCCTCCTGAGCCCTTTGCTTCTGAGAAGATTTTTGCCTCTGAGTTTCTCATCTCCTTCCAAAACATGACACATCCCTTAAACTGACTTGAATGTAAACGATGCAAATGCAGGGAGAAGGTAATTAGTCTCTGGAGGCTACAACTGTGTTTTAAGCAACGAAATCATTGGCGATGGGGACTGTTTCACCTCACTGAGAAAGGAAGAAATCCCTCAAGAGTTGGTTTGGGGAGGGGTGGGCTTGCAGCCTATCGCTGCTGAAAGCTGCCACCCTTTCCTTGCAAGAACTGCCTTGGATTTAAGCTGCCTTTAGGGCTTCGTTCCCCAAAGCAGGACAGGAGGAGGCTCAGGCAGCAGCCCCCAGTGACACACGCTGTTCCCATCTCCATCTGCTCAGCCCATGCAAACACCCCACCCCTAGAAACCCCCAAATGCTCATTCCCTGTGCCCTGACGTTCACCCCGTGGGTTCTGCTTCGCTGCAGCACCAGCTTGCCAAAACTCACTCCTACTCTTGGCCATGGAGGCCTGAAAGTCATTCCTACCCTGGCCCAGGAGCTGCAGCTGCGATCGACTGGCTGGGCTCATATGTTCCAAATCACCCTAATGGCACTTCAGAAATGCAAATAAAAGTGAGATTATGATATTTTACGTAAATAAGCAATGTGGCAATCCCAGCCTGGCTTGGCCTGCCAGGCAAATTCACTGGAGAGATATTAACATTGAAATATGTGAGCGTGTTTGCATGGAACATTTATTGTATAACTCTGGGCTCCAATAAAGCCTTGTATAAATTATTCATTTCGGAATCGAGATGAAATGCCAAAACCCACCCACCAAGGGATTGCTTTTATTACTACCAGAGATCTAGTCTTAGTTAGCAGCTAAGCTGTTAACACAGCTCACAAGGTGATTCCAAATGGGGAATAACCCGTTGCCTCCGTGTCACCATGTGCCCTGTGCCGGGGGCAGCGCCTGGGGACCCCCACACCCACGCCCGCTGCTTTAGGAGGCAAAACCGTGTCCTGAAGAGTGTGAACTCCTGCCCGCCGTGCTCATCTGGGGAGCCGGGAGGGCAAGGAAGTGTTTGTAGAGGAAACCAGAGCTCGGACAGGAGCCTGGCACGCTCGGAGCCGCGGGCCGTGAGCGGCAGCCTCGCTGCGCGCTGGGCTGGGAGCCTCCGGAGCGCAGACCCCACGAGCAGCCCCCGTGCGTGTGCCCACAGAGCGGAGCGGGCACCGCGGGCTGCCCCAGGGCGGAAAAGTGAGACTGTCGGGCACACGCAGCGCCAGCACCTCCTGTACCAGGGCACAAAATCCCGGGTAGCAGTTGCCATAGCAACTCCTCTTCTTAAACACTGCTGTTAAACAGTTGCATCCAGGCCTCCTCGAGCATCCAGAGCCCCCTGCGAGCTTCATCACGGGGGCCGCAGTCATGACAGGACCCGGTCCTGATCCTGATCCTGATCCTCATCCTAATCCTGGTCCTGGTCCTGGTCCTGGTCCTGGTCCTGGTCCTGGTCCTGGTCCTGGTTCTTGTCCTGTTTCTGGATGATGCACGGGTTTGTGCTGCTCCCTGCCTGGCACACCGTGCCGAGGCGTCACCACGGGTCGCTGTTCTTTCTGGAGCAGAAGGCTGACATTAAGGAGCCGGTTACCAATTTGCTGTTGAAAATTACTTTTTTCCATCTGAAATACCTGCAGTGCCCAAGGTGCCCAGGTGTAGCTGCAATTAGTCTTCCATTCGCCCCTTCCTCCCACCTTACGCCTCCCCCCCTGCAGTTGCCAGGAGGCAAAACAAAGTGCTGGATCATGGATGTGAGTTTGGGGACTGCTGGCTTCCCCAATTTGAATGGGGAGGGCTGCAGGGACGTTTTTTGAGCAGCATGTAGCATGCCCAGCCTTACTTCCAGCCCACCCAGGCGGGCGGCAGGATTCTCCTTCAGCCTCCACACAGCCACTGTTTCCTCCTTCTCTCCCAGCTGGGGCAAAGACTCGATGATCTTGGAGGTTTTTTCCAACATAAATGATTCTGTGATTCTGTGATTCTGCACCAACAGCACCGGACATCCCAGCCAGGGAGTCAGAAACCCATGAGTGCCATTGCAGTCCCAAGACCCCTGGCCCTGCTGGCGCATGACGTTCTGGGAGCACATCTGGGAATGGCAGCAGCAGTGTTCTAGTCCGGCAGCAGCAGCCCAGCACTTGCACAGTCCCAGACATCCACAGTCCCAGGCATCCCATGAAGCCACAATAAGTTCTCCTTCTCTAATGTAACTTCTTTGTATCAGCAGCTGTCTCAGCCTCCAGTAGGGTTTTATGGATCATAAGAAAGGCTAAGTGGAAGTTTTCCTTTTTTAATTTTTTTTTGGAAGCAGATCAAGCACTCCGAGTCGAATGGCGTGGTGTGGTCTGGAGCAGCGAGCATGACAGGTGGAGGGGAGCTGCCGGTTCCCTGGGAAGGGACACGTGTCCCACAGCTGCACCGTGGCCCTGCACCACCCTCCAGTGACACCACTTTTGGCCCCAGAGCAGGGGTGGGAGATGGGAGCCACAGAAGGGCAACGGTGACACGGTGATCTTGTGCACCAGCCTGCTCCTGGCTTGTTTTGGCTGCAGGGTGGGGAATACTCTCACTGCGGGGAATGCTAATAAAGGGTTTGTGTGTGAGAGAGAAATAGAGGTGAAACCACCTATCACAACTGTGAATAACAGAATTAGGAGAGTAATAATTACCCGTGCATGAGATTCCAGGCAGAACAATCATCACAAGTGCCGTATCACTGACTGTCTGGGTCTCCACAGACATCTCCCACCCCTTGGTTTGTATCACACTGCACAGCTCCGGGCAGCTCTGATGCTCCACCACAGCTGCCAGACCTGGGACCAGAGCTGTAAGGACCAAGGGAGGCCTGGGAGAGCATTTTCTTTCTTGGGGAAGCAGCCAAGTGATTTCTTTCCCTTGTAACCCTATGTTCAGGAGCTGAAGACAAACACACCCTTGTCTGCAGTTGGACCTCAGCGGTGGCAGACTCCATGGATGGGTTAGGAAATATGCCCTGGGAATGCAGACCAGGCATTGGGACTTTAAACAAAACTTCATTCCGGAAAAGTCTGGAAAATGCATCTTGGGCTTCAGAGGCCAAGTTATGACATCTCATTGTGCGGCAGAGATGAGACAGTTCCAGATTGTGACATCTTTAGCGGGGATTTTATCTCCTCGCCCACAGCGGTGCAATTTGGGAGGCTCCATGCTTTGGCAAGGAGATGCTCAAGTGGCTCTGAGGACCCGGAGCCAGCGGTGTCACAGCCTCTTCGCTAAGTTGGTGTTTAGAGCCTGTGCTGGAATGCCCATTGCACAAGTTCCCGAGGCTGTCTCTCCTCAGCATCAGCTGCTGCTTGCAGAGAGGGACCGGCCAGATTTTGCCTTCCAACAGGGCTGGGGCCCACCTCCCCACTGTGCAGGGGAGAGGGAAATGGGATCAGGACCTGCCCTTCCTGTGGGAGACGGGCGAGCATCCCTCATGTGCGGGTGCAGGGGGCTGAGCTGTGCCCCCCAGTTTGTGGGGCGCATCCATCTGATCTTAGTCAGGGGCTCATTGCACCACTCGGTGCCACGTGGGGGAGTTTGCCGTGGCTTCCCAGCTGGATCATGCCTGGCAAGTGAAGCTCGGAGGGGCCACGTGCCAGGCCCCTTCCCACCTGCCCCAGCCACTGGAGGAGAGTCTCATCCTGTGCCAGCATCTTCCCACGCGGCATTGCGTGGCACACCGAGGAGATTCACCCTGCAGAAATCCAAACAACGAGGAAAAGTGTCAATAAACATATATTTTTACAGTCCATTATTCTACCCTTGCCAGCTTTTAGCCTGTTATTGCACCAAGCCATTAAATCCCCTCCATGAGGGCAACATGCCATTTGTGTAATACAGCGTAATGGGAGCATTAATGCCTCCCCTCCCTGCCACAGCACTGCTCCAGGAGAGGCATTAGTATCCACATTCACAACACCAATCCCTTAGTTCCAGGTTATTTGCCCCTAATGCAATGATATTGCCGAAATTCCCCCTAAAATTAGCCCAGGTGATTTTAACAAAACCAATAAAGCATATTAATTCATAATCCCCGTATTGAATACATGAATACAAACAGGTCGTTCTAGCTGTCTGTGAGCTCTTTCAGGAGCAGAAGGGCTTGTGATTTCTTGACGACAGTCACCAGAGGACAGGAATAATTCGCAGCCGAGTGGCTCGATGGAGTCACAGCTGACTTGCCCTGAGAGCGGGGCCCCATTTGTTGTTGTGAGACTGGCGCCGCGCTCCGTGTTCGCTGGTATTTCCATTTACTGCCCTTCCGCGGTCTATTTTTAAAAAATAATTAAACAGCATTTCCAGTTCAATACTGTTTGGCTCTATTACTGATACAATCTAAGGTGCAGAATTAAAATAGCAAACGGAAGCAGTACTGCCTCCTGAAGCCTGCAGCCCCTCTGCAGGATGCAGCCCCATCCCGGGGCTCCCTGCTGTCCCTGTCCCTGCCGAGACCAGCTTGCAGTGACGGGGATGGGGATGAGGATGGGGATGAGGATGGGAATGGGCTGCCAGTGGAGCAGAGCCCAGCTCTGCCAGCTCAGCCCCCGGCTCCCCTCCATGCTCTCCGGAGTGTCCTTGTTCCCCAGCCCACAGCTCCACTCAGAGCACACAGCTGAGCCATCTCTGCTCTTTTTCTGCTTCTGACGTAGCGGCTGAGGCTGCTGGCAGAGTTTGCCAGCCAAGGAGAACGTGAGAAACAGCGTGCTGCAATTATTAGCCACCCCCTTCTGAAAGCCTTGTCATTAGCAGGGTGATATGGGGACAGCCACCAAGGTGCTGTGGGATGTGGGCATGCAGCGAGCAAGGAGGACCGTCCAGGGCCAAAAACAGCTTGGGAAAACCCTATTTTGAGCACGTCTGGCTCTGGAAGTAGCCCAGAGCACCGTGCAGCATGGGCCTGGAAGCAGAGTGGAGTGACCCAGACGAGGTCCCTGAGAGCAGCGGGAGAAGCCGCCGGTGCCAGGCCCGGACACGCCAGCTCCAGCAGCATGACCACAGCTCTAACTCACAGTTATAAATGTTTGGATGCTGCTGAGATATGTATCGACAGCAGCAATTAATCCCCTGCTTTGTTTGCTGACCTGCTGCATAGGAAGGGTCACACTCAATTCAGCTGCTGAAATACGCCGTTATTGTTGGAGGCAGCGACTTCCCTTCATGCCTCTTGCCAGCTTTTAGATTTCATTCTTCTAAATGCTGGCACTGAAAAGCACCACCCCAGGCAGCACTGGAGGCTCGTGCTGGTGGAGACGGGAGCGCCGGCGAGGATGTCCCAGGGGATGTGTGTTCAGGACAGCCGGGGGGGCTGGCACTGTTTCCCTGCCAGCCCCGCGCCTGCAGCGCTTGTGTGCCAGCGAGAATCAACATTTCGTGGGCTTTAACCTTCTTCCAACTTCTCCTCCTCCTTTTCCTCCCCCTCCTGTTCCTTCTCCTCCTCCTCCTCCACACAGCCCCAGCTCCTGCTGAAGCAGCTCTGGGAAGGCTGTGGCACGGACATGCCTGCCAGCGGGTAGGGCCCCCACCCCAGCAGGGGGACTTGGCCTCATCCTCACAGCTCTCCCTGCCTGCACACGCAGTCCAAGGAGAAATGCGTGCTGAACTCACTGCCTGGTCACGCCACCCGCTTGGCTGCTGCCCTCAAGGTGCCAAACACATCCTGGGAGCACAAACCCACCACATGTGACTGGTCCCAGCTCTGTTCTGGCTTTTCCTTCCAGCACTGTCCTTATGCATTTTCTGTCAGGAATTGATTCCTACTCTCCTTTCAGAAAAAGATCAAACAAGCCCTTATGTCTCCCTTGGCTGCTTCCTTTGCGGATTTTTAAGTCGTTACCCTGGGTTTGAAGTTTGATTAAAAGGGAAGCGAGGAGCCCTGGTGTGGGGAGCCCAGGCTGGAGCCATTGTGGGTTGGAAGCACAAGACCCCAGAGACCCCGACTCACGCGGCACCAGCCCCTCCTGACCCACACAGGCTCCTCCAGCCTGCTCAGCCCATTCTGCCGCTGCAGGGGAAATTGGAGCCTGTGGCCACCACTCTCTGCCATCATATTTTATTTTTTCTGAGCAGCACTCAGTCGTTGGCACCTTTCATCTCCTGCCCAACACCCCAGCGCAGCCATCCTCAGAAAGAGCCATCCAGGAGCACAGCCGAGTCCTCAGCCGTGTGCAGCTTGGGAACCATCTGCCTCCCGATTCCACGGCAGCAAGAGCTTTACGTTAGATAACACCTGTGTGTTAAACCTTCATCCCTCACCGGCTGCTGATGCTTAAACAGCAAAGCTGAAACACGCTGGGATTTACAGGATTATTATGTACGTGTCGTCATCTCAAACAATGGGCGTGAATTTGTGACAGACGATGTGGGGACGAGCTCAGAGCAGGAATTGTCTCCCCGAAGACAATGCCCTTGATGGATAATAGCGGAGCCACCTCCGAACAATCGGGGGCTGATTTTTATTTTGGCTTGAACTCCGCTTTCTCAGCGCAGGTGTCCAATTTGTCCCTGCCTGTATAAATCCCACCAGTTAAATGACTCAGCTGTTGGCACAAATCAACCCGGGAGATGTTTCCCTGGCTGGGTTTGTACCTCAGGAAGGCAGAAATACCATGCCCGTAAAAAAACAGTCTGGTGTCCTCATGCCCTAAAGGAGATTTATTGGGATGATTGAGGTTAAAGCAGTAGTGGGTTTCTGACCCACTGGCTTAGGCTTCCCAGCACTCCAAAGATCCATCTGATGCCCAAATCCTGCCCCAGGTACCGGCGCAGGCAGCAGCTGGGATTTATGGCTGGGGCTGGCAGTGGGTTAAGCACCATAATCTGAGCGAGCGTTTCTGTAACCTTCTGACAAGGGTAATAAACCAGAATGAGATGTGCATTGTTCCCAGGAATTTATCAAGCTGAGATTGTCTTTCCCCCTGGGGAAAGGTCGCAGGGTGCCTCATTTTATGGAGAACAAAAGACCAAGGGCAGCTGCCCTGGGGTGCGAGTGAGTGTTTGTTTGGAAAACCTTTAGGTGAAAGGAAGTTCATGGTAAAGTGATGGAGAGCGAGGCTGGGACTCTCAGCCTCACAGAGAGCCTGCTCCCATCCCATTTTACCTTGGCAGCCTCATGAATCCCATGGTTTTCCTCATACATGAGGCAGGGATTGCCCTCGCCAGGGCAGGGCTGTTCTGGGCAGGCTGGTGTGGGCAAAGCAAGGTGAGGCCAACCCATGCAAGCCCACCCTTTGCAGAGAAAATCTCTGTAATGCAGTGTTTGTGTGCTGTGCTGCTCTCACAGAAGCTGTGATCAGCACCTGCTGCCTGGCCATGTGCCAGGTGGTGCTCAAAGGTGGGAAAACTGAGAAAACTTGAAGAAACTTCAGAGCACCCAAATGGAATCATCTTTTTTTTCTTTTTTCTTTTTTCGGAGCAAGTTAACACATGGGTGTTCCCACCTCATTGCTCCCCCTGGCCAGGCTGAGGTTCCCAGGTCCCCTCAGACTCCCAAATTCCCAAGCTGCCTTTCCCCTTCTCCCATCCTCCCCAAGCTGCTGAAGCCCCATGTGCCTCAGCAGCTCAATCAGGAACCACAGCAGCCTTGAGCTGTGGGTCCTTGCAGAGATTCTGATCATTCCTCATTGTTTGAGGCTGAGAAGTAGAGCCTGGATTGTGTAAAGTAATTAAATAAAGCCGTCGGTCCTCCCTCTGAAGTGGCTGTGCCAGCAGTTTCATTATGGTTTGTTCTCTTTGGAATGTGACCCGGACAGCTCTTACACCACCCTAAGGTTTCACTTCAAGGATCTTAAAAGGAAATAAATTATTTTTAGAAATATAAATATTTTATGAAGCTGCTCCTTTTTGTAATGATGGAATACAGAAAAATACGGCCACTTGGCTCTTCAGTGACAGGCGGGAAATGCAGCAATCCCACCTCAGAGCCCGCAGTACCTGAGTCACCTGCTCCAGGCATCTTAGCAAGGCGTCTGCAATGGAATAGCCCCTGTTAAATTATACATCTCGGAGCCGCCCGAGTGATCAGACTCTGGTTGAAGCCTGCCATGCCCTGGCTCTGCCAGGGGAGAGGCAGCAGCTCCCTCCTGCCTCGGTGGTCACGGTGCACAGGCAGGTGATGGCAGTGGCACAAGTGGCCAAAGCAGCACTGGGGACCTCCTTGCTGGTGGGTGATGGTGTGCTCCGGGGAGGGGATGTGCATCCCCTCAGCTCCAGATGTTCTGTAGCCCAGATGGTGTGGAGGGCTGTGGGGGTGCAAGTGGCAGCAGTGCCCCCAGTGCCTGGTGGAAGCCTACAGGAAAGGGGGAGAGACGCTATTTACAGGAGCCTGGAGTCACAGGACAAGGGGGAATGGCTTCAAACTGAAGGAGGGGAAGAAATGGAAGAAATTCTTCCCTGTGAGGGTGGTGAGGCCCTGGCACAGGGTGCCCAGAGAAGCTGTGGCTGCCCCACCCCAGAAGTGTCCAAGGCCAAGTTGGATGGGCTTGGATCAACCTGGGATAGTGGAAGGTGCACCTGCCCGTGTCAGGGGTGTGGATGATCTTTAAGGTCCCTTCCAACCCAAGCCATTTTGTGATTCCATTATTCTATCAAAGGGCAGATCCAGGGATGCTTCAAAGATGCCATCAGAGCTGCAAGTGTGCTCGAACTCCCAACCCTGGGGCACCCAGCCTCTGGGTGGGCCCCATGTGGGAGAGAGCACCCAGCCCTGCTCCCTCCCGCAGCCTGGGACCCCAGTGCGGCTGGAAAATGCAAGCATTTAAATCTTGAAATTGTTATTGTTTCTATCAAAGGAGTGAATTCCCAGCCGCTTTGGGTTGCTCTTACATAATTTAGGCCAATCAGCGCTTCCTCACGCAACACGCGCTTAACTTCGACGAGCCCTAAGGCAGTGCATTTATATTCTGTTCTGCTGCTGTGAAATGAATGGTGTGACGGTGACAAGAGGAAGAGGGAGCTTTAAAGAGAGAGAAGAAGCCAAAGAGAAAGAAAGATAGTTGAAAGGAGCAGAAAGACAGGGAGAGGAGAAGATACAGAACAGCAAAGTGGTTTATAATGGAAGGACTGTAATTTATTTTGACACTAATCATGTATTATTCATTCAGAACAAAAATAAACCTTATTAACCAGGAAAAACAGATCTCCCATCTCCAGCCCACGTTGTGACGAGCGAGTCGCGGCGGTGAGGATCCTGACAGCCGCCTGGCTCCGTGCCGCGTCCTGTGCCGCCCGTGCCGGTCCTCACCGGCACCGCAGCGCCCGCGGGCGCAGCGCGAGGAGCTGCTGCCCTCAGCCCCCCTTTGGCTGCCGGGGAGGCCACGTAATGCACTCGTATTGTTTCCGTCCCCGGACCTTGTCCCTTGTCTCCGAGGTGCTTGACATCCTTTCCAGGCTATAAATAGCCGGGTCGCCGCGCGGCACCGCGGCGATGGGCCCGGCGGTGGCAGCGCTCCGAAGCCCGGAGGGAAATGAGTTCGTCCCCGTGAGTCCGTGGCTCGGCGCAAGGGCACGGGCACAGCCCGTGGCAGCACCGAGCTGGATGCGCTTCTGCCAGAGGGTGCCGAGGAGCTGGGACACGTCCCCGCCGCACATCGGCATCCGCTGCCAGCGCCGACACAGCCCGTCCCACACGGAGCAGGAGCTCTCCACGGCGTCTCAGATCTCTCTCTCTTCCCCACCCCGGTGCTACAAGTCACTGACCATGCTCTCTGCTCCCTTCCACCCCTGTTCACAGCACAACAAACACAGCTCCTCCTCTCCCAGCCTGAAATGAACCTGCCCCGGCTGCTGGCAAGATTTAGGAAGGATTTTAAAGTGTTATTACTGACTTATGAGGCTTTAAATAATATTGGACTTTGCATATCTTTCAAATCTACTGTCTTTTAACACCCCCGATCGGGTTTTAGGGGCTGAGCCTGGAGATGGATGGGGCTGTCCTCGCCGTCGCTCAGCCGTGGGTGCTTTTCCACCTCAGCGTTTGTGTTCCCAGGGTTTTAAGCCAGTCTTAATTCACACTTTGGAGCTTCTCTTTCAACATGAAAAGCAAACACGTTTCAGCAGCACTTTCCTTTGCTGGCGTAAGAAGTGTCCTGGGCAGGGGAAGGGAGTTGAGTGCCACACCGTGCCCAAGCATCCTGAGGTGCTGTTAGCACCCAGGGAATGTCGAGCCCCTCTGGGCTGGGTGGGCTTTATGCACCTCGTTCCCCCCTCTGCAAGAGGGGTGGGTCTGGGAATGACTCCCAAAGTGAGATTTTTAAGGAATGGAACAGGAACGTTGCCTGTTGGTGACATGCTGAGGTCAGCCCTTCCCTGGTGTCACCAGCATCCTGCCCTTGCCCATCCCAGCTCCTCTCCTGGTGCTGGGGTGGGTTTTGTGCTCACCCCTCATCTCCACACACTCTGGATCACCAGCTGGGTTTATTTACTCATTAGACCACAGAAAAAATTAGAAGGGGCTCCCCGTGACCCCTTAACAGGAGCGAGGGTGGCGGGAGCTGATGGAGACGAGGTTGGAGCAAGCAGGAAGCCACAGGACAATGTGCTTCGGGAAGCAGCAAATTATAAACCGGGGTATTCAGTCTCCAGAAAGCTCAAGGGTTTGATTCTCTAGCCAGGCCTTCAGGGAAAAGAATTAGAACAATAATTATCAATTTGTTCTTTGTGTCCAAGGGCAAATTCAGCACTTAGAGGACAGAGTTGTTGCTGGCTTCTTTTTCCCTGCTCTTTGTAATCTTGATTAGCAGAATGTACTTTAGTCTTTGAAATGAATGATTCCACCTCTCTGGCCCTCAGGGCTACTTCCTTGGAAAACATTCTACATCTGGGAAGCCTTGGGCCATGCTCTGGCTTTGTCTGGGTGAGCTGGCAAAGGAGCCCAGGGGCTCCCCCCACATTCCCCCTCCTGCATCTGGAAAAGCAGCTTTGCCCAGAGCCTCCTGTCACCTGACACTTGGCAGCAAAGGATGGTGCTGTCCCTGGGGTTTTAGTGACTGGAGGGTGTAGGGTGGCAGAGCAGGGCAGCCGCCAGGCACCCACCCACCCCTACCTGCCCCTAAAACCCACCTTTCTCTGTGGGGTTCCCACCACAGCCTGTTCCCTGCACTCCCTCTCATTATTGATTCCATTCCCTGTTAATAGCCCCTGTCATAAGCCACATCGACAATAATGAGGCATTTTATGGTGATCTATGGGAATTTCCAGAAACCACATTCTTTATTTATTCAGCGGTGTAATGGTAATTCAATACTGTAGCGAGGTGAATTAAGGGATTTTTTTACTCCTGGGCTGGAAGATGTGACTTTCCAAAACAGAATTGCTCCTGAGCAGAGGGGTGAGAGGAGTTGTGGCCATCCTGGCTTTAATTTACGGATAATGGACATTTTTTACAGTCATTATTTGAATACATCAGTTCCCGCTTGACCTGTCTGAATAATTCTTGATGGGTCTTGAACTTCGTTCATAAAGGGAGCTTATCCTTCAGCTCAAGGAAAGGATGAAGCATTAACAAGAATATAAAATGTAATTTGGCCTCTTCATGACCAGAATAATTCCTGGTCAGGGCTGAGTGTGCAGGCAGGAGCATGGCAGGGAGCCACTCTGCCCGGCACGGGGACATCACCGGTGTCACCCAGCCTGGCCCCTCCTGCCTTGGGCTGGTGGTGGGAGCAGAGCTGTGTGCAGGCAAACACAGGCTCTGCTTGTTTCTTCCTGTTGGGTTGTTTTAAGAAGTACAGGAAGGAGGATGATGCCAAAGCCAGCACGGAAAGGCTCCTGGAATGAGCTACATGATTAAAAATGCCCGATGTAATTCAGATTGATAACCGCATTAAACTCGCGGGGTTTCCCTTCCGTAATCGAGTCACACCTACAGCACTGAAGGCAAAATTATGTTAATCACCACCAGCGTTGGGTGATGGATGAAAACTCCTGGTGTCAATGCCAGTGCTTGGGGACGTTAATTAGGGATCCTGATTCCTGCTGCTGCTGTCCTCCCCATCCAGTTCTGAGTGCCGGGGGAGAGCTCGGGCTCTGGCTCTGCCCTCGGTGAGCTCCTGACGGCTCCTTGCTGCCCTTGGCCCTGCGAGCATCCCCAGCACTGCCAGCCCCTTCTCCCTGTCCTTTCCTGAGATATTCCTTTCCTTGATGCATCTGCAGGCACATTCCACACTGGCAGGTCCATGGCACCGTGGCAGGGGTCCAGCCTTGACGCAAAAATAACACCAGGACCGGACCCTGCGGCCACAGGGGATGTGGTTCAGCCCCTTCGCTGGGAACTGGGCGGGAAGCTGGAGCCAGAGCACATTCCTGAAGGATTCTCCCAAGAAGCTGCAGCAGCATGACCTCAGCTTTCCCTCTCGCCCATGTGATGCCTGGATATACAATGTGGACACGCACAAACACACAGCATCCCCCGGCCAGGGAACACAGCCCTGGCGTTCTTTATTTTGACATCAGATAACCTTGATAAATTCTCTTATTAAATTTAATATCTTTGATCAATCACAGTAAAACTTGAGGAGATGAATTATTAAAATGAAGAATTGCTTTCTAGGGTTTATGGTTATTGTGCTACCTAAATTAAACATGTAGGTGCTGTTATTTAAAAGAAAAATACTCCCCTGTCCCTAAAGCCACGTGTATCACCTCAGCTCGGACAGAGATCTCCGATAAGCAGAAAGCACATCACCCTCCTTGCACACACTTATCACACAGTGCCCTGATTTCCTGAGCCATACACAGCAGCCGGTGTCACCTGTGCAATGGTGACACCAGCTCGAGGTGTTCTGAGCCTTCCCCCACTGAACCCCCAGAGCTGAGGGCATCACCCCTTCTGCTACTGCAGCTGCTCAGACCCAAGGGCTGCGTGATCCCGAAGCCCGCTGGATGTTCCCGCTCCAGGGATGAGCACGCAGCCACCATCTCTGCTCTCACCCATCTCAGGGCTCCCGAGACACCTCCTGCAGGAATTGGCTGGTTCTGGAGCTGGTCCATGCTCACCAGGCTGCTCCAGGAATGGTAAAACATTGATGCTTGAGCGACCTTTCTTTTTGGGGGTGCTGAGCACCGGCAAGGTCTGTGCGTGCCGGAGGAAGGACAAGGAAGGCTGCTCGCAGCCCAAGATCCTCAACTCCCTTGCCCACATTCCCCAGGTAATCCCTCCTCCTGCCCATAACCAAGGGCCATTTTTCAGAGCTGGTCTCTGTTCTCTGACTGCTCCACTCTCCAGCTCCTGCTCTCCCTGCGTGGCTGGACAAGATGTCATTACAGTGATTGAAACCCAGCTCAATTTCCTGCAGGGCCTGTCTGTGCTCCGCGCCGCCGTAACACTCACGCTTCCATTTCCCAGCCAGGTGCCTCCGTCTTTTCTTGGCTGTTATTCTACTTTGATAACATTCTATAATTTTTAAGCTTAATTGTACAGGATGTAATGAAAGTGGTGAACACATCAGCGCCAAAGGGGCAGGGATGGGGGATGGGATTTGGATGGGAAGGTGCCAGATGGCACCATTGGGATGTGACAGCACCTGCAGGGCTCTCCAGCTTGGCCAAGGGAAGCACTGGGCTCGCAGGATCACAGCTTAAAACTTAACAGCAGAAAGGTTCAGGGCAGGGAAAGCAACTCCTCCACCCAGGAGACCTTGAAATGAGGTTTAATCTTTTCCAGCCTTGTTTCAGTGTCTGGAAATCCAGGACAAAAAGCTTTGGGGTTTTTTTGTGTGTGTGTGAAGAGACACAGAGTGACATATATTTTGGGGTCAGCAAGGAAAAAAAGATGGGAATCTGACGGGAGTGGTGTGCAGCTGGCTCTGGTGGGTGAATCCCCCCCACCCCCAGTTTCCTGTTTTACCTGCAGCTGTGGTGAGCAAGTGACTTTGGCCATCACCAGTGACCTCCCAGATGTGTCTTTGCTGCACCTCACCAGCAGTGCCAGGGCTGTTGGGGCACCCAGCCAGGCTTGGAGCCCCTGGAAACATCAGGAGATGCGGCAAGGCCAGCGTGCTCCACAGCTCAGCTCTGTCCATGTCCATCCATCTGTGCACCCACCCATCCGACCCCTGCACAACCTCCCTCCTGAACCCACAGAGCTCGAAGATGCAGCTTCTTAGGCTTGAAAGCTGGCAGCTTTACATGTTTTTTTTTCCCTCAAGATCACAGGGAAAAACAATTAGAAGGGATAAAATCGAGTGTTTTTTTAAAAGAATGGGTTATTAGGCACATGCAGCGCTGCCTTGTTGGGATGAGCTGCAAGGGACCAGCGGGGTTCGGGGTGGATTATGCTTTTAGAGGGATAAAGAGCAAATCCAAAACTACAGTTCTGCCTGAGGGAAAACCTACAAGGGTATCGGTATGTGAGGCAAGGAGCCGAGGTCCAGGCAGGAATTCATAATTACCTGCTGCCTCCTTCCCTGAAACTTTGCTGTGCCATCAGTTACGGGTTATTTTGGGAGAGAAGACACTGAGATGATGGGCACGCTCCTGCCTCGGCCACGCAGCAGAGAGGCCAGGCAGGCAGATCTCAAGGTGGGAGAGCTGTTCCCAGCATCTTTGCAGCTCAGGAAACGTGGGCAGTGTCATGAGCAGTAATGACCAGCCCAGCTGCCAGAGCAGGAGTGCAGCAAGCCACCGTGTTTCAGGCGACTTAATCAAGGTGAATTTCTACGTTTCTCACCTGCCACGAATCTTCTCTGTATCCTTAAAACCAGCTTTAACCACCAGGCTGCAGATATTTTCCTCCCACTGCTTCCTCTGTGTTGGTTCTTTCCATGACAGCGCGTCCGTGCCCCTGCTCGCAGCTCCTCAGCAGTGATGGACGAGCGAGCCCCCGGCTGCCAGCAGAGCTGCTGAGACAGACGGGCTCAGCACGGCCTTCCCTGTGGCACCGGCCTTGCTGGAGCTCTGCTGGACACGGGAGCTGGGCTTTCACAGGCATCTTTTGGTTAGGGCTAGCGGGGCATCCAGCTGTGCAGCACAGCTGCCGAGGGCAGGGCTGGAGATGAGAGCAGCCACCCGCAGCAGCAGCTCCTCCCCTGGGCTGTGACAGTCCAGGACAAGCTCTTGTCCTCCTGGTGTGACACCTCCCAGATGTGACACTTGGGCCACAGCATGGAGGCAGCCACAGCCATGGTCAGCATCCCCCTCCAGAGTGCCCAGGTGGGGTCTGGGATGCTGGAAGGAGGCAGGGCAGGGGAGGGCAGGGGAGTCCCAGTCCTCACAGAGGTTTGCCACATCTTTGGACAGACACCCCAGCCCCCAAACCTCAGGTCACCTCCCAGCAGGTGGGACAGGACCAGCCAAGACCCAGGAAATGTTACTCTTATATTGACTCCTCCACTCCTTTGGCACCTGGAATTAATTCTGTATTTGTTTGGACTGTGGTGGATTTAACCTACAGGAAGAGCCAGCCCTTGCCAACCCCCAGCAGTTTAATAGCTAAAGCGTTTGATTAAAAAATTTAATAGCCCTGGAATGATGGAACAGCTTCTGTCCACAATGTATTAAGCTTCTGGCATTCAGATTTATACCCAGTGTAAACTCCCTTTATATGAAAACATTTGTTTCCTTTCCCACATCCGCAGCAGAGCTGCCCCTTCTCCCGCTTCATTTCCAGCCACTTGTTTAATTGTGCAGTTTTGGGAAGCTGCCACATATGGGGAGGTGGATTCCAGCAGCCGTGATTCGGAGGAGCAGAAGGAAACGCCAGTGCTGGCAGCTGCAGCCAGCCCAGTTGGTGCCTGCGTGCTGTGTGTGCTCCAAAGAACCCCAAAATGAGCAGCTTTCTGGTGGAGAAGCCACCACGGAGCCTTGTGCCTTCATTAATTTCTTGTTGTGGCCAGTTTAGTGCTCATGTCCAGGCTGGGCTGAGCGATGTTTCTGGTGGCCTCTGCCATCCTGTTGAGTTACACATCCATACCCCTCTCTCAGGAGCACTTTGCAGGAGCCCAGATAAACTCTTGCCACCAGCAGACCCCGTAAATCCTCGTTACCATTTGCTCCAGCCAATCTGCCCAATGTTTCTCCTCTCCCCGAGAGCTCCCAAAGCCACCATAACTCTTCTCCAGGTCAAGTAGTTCATGGCAGACGGATACATCCAATTTACATTTGCTGCCTCAGCCTCATGTTTTCAGGCAAACCTTGTCCCTTCATCCTGGAGGAGCAGCTTGGGCCGGGCAGGCAAAGCCAAGTGCCAGGGCCACGTCTCTGGGAGAGGCAAAACCCAGCCAGGCTCATCTGGGACAGACCCAAGGGCAAGAGGGAGGGGACAGTTCAGGGCATCAAGGCTGGCTCCTTCTCCCAGGAAGGACATTTTTGTCAACCAGCATCTCTCAGCACCGAGCCTACGGCCAGGAGGGCACCAGCAGAGCCTCCTCCGCTCATCTTCTGGAGAAACTGGCATTTAATTTCCCATCACTCCTAATCCTCTTACTCCTGTGGACTTTGCGAGGGTGGATTTTGAGCTGTTCCGAGCTATATCATAATGTCAGGCAGATCCACGGGCTTTAGGCTCTGCTGAAGGGCTTAATAGAGATTTTTGTCACCCCGGAGAAGCTTGGGAGAAAGGAAAATTTCCCCCCACAAGTGCAGCCAGTGGGGTTGGGGGGCTGGTGGTGGCTGGAGCTGGGGACCACGGAGGAGCCCAGCTTGGGACAAGGAACTATAAATATTCAGCCCCTGTACAGGCTCTACAGTGAAAGGAAATTGTCGATTATCTTTGGCGACACTTTATTAGTGAAGAACAGTTTGTTCTTACACTCCTCTGCCTGTCTGCCTTTTTTAGATGAGAAACTACATGAAATATGCTGTAAAATACCTAATGTGCCTTTTTGGGGTAGTAATTCAAAGTCCGTGTTCATAAATTCACATTTTGCTAAAAAAGTGGGGAAAAAATAGAAGCAGGAGATCCTGGATAATTTATAACCCTTGCTCTGTGCTATCGCTCCCTAGCCACCAGGATGCTGCTGCTCGGGGATTTGGATCCTGCACGGAGCCAGCACTCTGTTTGCAGTCCTTCATTTCGGCTGTTCAGGCTACATTAGGTTTTTCAAAGCTGAAGAACAATTTGGAAAACACATAAAGCCACTTCAGAGAGCTGGAGGGAAGTATCATATCCCTGGGATGGAACAGCTCCGATACCTGTTTTGATAGACTGGCCAATTAAGAATTGCCAGCAGAGCTGGGAAATTTGCATTGGAATGTCGTTTCCGTCGTGATGGATTGGAGCTCCCTACCTACGCTCTACCTGGTGGATGATCTCATTTCATTTCTAGTGAGGCTCTGTCACTGTGCCTACACTCGTGGCATTACTCACTCCGCCACAGAGAACACTCTCATTTCTCCCAAGAGAATCAGCCAAGGGGGGCCGCAGCCAGGGACCCCCAAAGAGGCTCTTTCAGGTCTCCAGTTCTGCATTCAGGAGATGCCCAGGGCAAAGGCAGCCGCAGCTCTGGGCTCTTCCTTCCCAAGGCAAACAGCGGGACAGCTCTCTGTTTGCTCTCCCTCCTGCTCACAGGATTGAATTATTATCCCTGCAATCATATTCTTAAGGTTAAGAACAAATATATATAAGAACCTTGTGGAAAATTGGTCCACTTTGGAGTTGACAGAGGAGCACAATACTTCAAGCTGTCCTAACAGTTTCTCTGCTTAACAGAAACATTTTTCATTCCATTAGTGCCAAGTGCCCTCGTCATGCTGAGATTTTAAGACAAGTTTCTGTGTGAAATGTGAGGAGTCTCCACTTAAGGCCATGTGGAGAGGGCTTGGTGCTCCGTCTGAAGGGCCAGGGAATTCTCCTGCTCCCGGGGAGCCCAGAGCAGGCACATGGGCAGCAGCAAAGCCACAGCACCACAGCCAAGAGGATCCCCTCCTAATAAAGCCCTAACAAACCCAGATTAGGATTTATGGTGCCTCACAGACAGTTCTTCAATACCTCGAGCCCTGACCTCAGTGCTGGTTTTGAACTATGGTTCAATTTTTGCTCGTTGTGATTTGAGACTCTGCACGTGATTAATCACTGGCCTGGAACATCCAGGCCTGCACAAACGGGGATGTGGAGGGGAATTAGGGAAGGGTGTTTGGGTGCATGGCTCAGCATCTTGAGTGCCTGGAGCTGCTGCATCCCAAACCCTGCCAGCACATCCCTGACCTGCCAGAGGAGTGCTCTGTTCCCTCTGGGGAAGGCCAGGATTTGGTTCCAAACAGGGTGTGAGGAGCTTCAGGTCTCTGATAACAGCTTTGGGGAATCGCTGCACCCTGTGAGAGACCCCAGGGTCACCATCACTGGCACTGTGACCAGACCCAGAGAGGGATGCAGGAGATGTCAGTGGAGCCACTTTGGAGACCTCAGGAGCTGGCGACAAGGATGTCGAGGGATACCAGCACTGGGGCTCTGTGGAATGAGCAGTAGCTCCCACTTAGCTTTTATTAACCAGATACATCATGTGCCAAGCGGGCAGGAGGAAAATCGATGGCAAGGACTGAAGTTATGGAGGGTGATCCGGCAGCTGGAGCTGCTTCCTAACGCCTTCTGTGGCCACTTCTCAGGGGCCTTGTGCAGACAGGCCGTGGATCTTCCCAGCAGAAGCCCTGACTGATGAAAAGTATAGATTTACAGGGATTTGTGGACACTTTAGGGCAGAAGACAAAGCCTTTTCTCACAGAGAAGCACCCTTGGATGGACCCAGCTGCATTCCCACCCCCAGTACGGAGTTCACTCGTGCTGCTGCACCTCCCTTTTGGGATACCAGTAACTACACGAGAGCCTGATTTCTTCCTCCCAGCTCAGTCCAGATCTAACATCTTTCATAAAAATTTAAATCCCAGCCAAAGGTAACACACAGACAAGGACAGAGCCCAGACATGGCTCAGTCTTGACGACTTTATTAAAGTTTTAATATTCCTTTCACCTCCAGCTAATCTGGCGGTCGTGATTGGGACAAGGAGAAAATCAGGCTGAGGAAATGATGAGCGCCGTGCCTGGAGCTGTGTTCCAGTGAGGGCTCCACTCCCTGGCTTGGCTGCCCCCGTGCCCCCACTTTCTGCCACATTTGGCATCTCCTGGGAGAGCGGGCTGGCATCCTGTGGAGCCCATCTCTGGCTGCCAGTGTTAATAACACCCTTACGAAAAGGCTTCAACCAGGATGGATGGATTTGCTGGAAACACCCGCACCTCCCGCAGCTCCTGCAAGGACATATTTTAAAATGGAAATGAAACGCTGAGAGAAACCTGATTTGCTTAAAATAACTGTGGAGGTTGAATTGTTTTGTGCTGGAAGAACAAATAAACAAACAGAAGGTGCAGGTTTGAGGAACGAGAGCACGCTGCGTGTGACACTTTTAATACAGAGTTATGGATGGCACCATCGCGGGAGAACATCCTATTGGGATGGTGGAACATGGCTGCTTGTGCAAACAACTGCATCGCCAGCCTGCGGGCCGGGGGATTATTAATGAGCGCTTCATCAGGACCTTCTTTCGCAGAATTTCTAATGACTGCTTAAAAAAATATGTAAATATGTATCCATGCTTTGGCAGCCCGTGCCAGGAACACCGAGTGCTCTGCCCCTGGGAGCGTTGCAGGGCTGGCTCTGCCAGGAGCAACGGGGCTGTTGCAGCCCGAGCCAGAGTCTGCAGCCCCCTCCCCAACTTGTCCCTCCCACAACTCTGGAATGTCCTGTGCGAGGAGAATGCGGTGTCAAGTGTGTCTCACAGGGAGCTCCAGCACCGCAGCAGTCAGGATAGCGGAGATGCTCCTCATCCCCTGGCTCAGCTGGGTTATCGAGAACGAGAGATGACATTAAGGAGAGGCTCCCTGGTCCTGTTACTGCTCCGGGGGGACGAGCTTTGGGATGAGCATCTTTTGGCAGCGAGGCTGGAGGGAGCAGCAGCAGCATTCCCAGGCAGCACCGGGCGGGTCGATGGGAGACAGTCGCGGTGTCACTGAATTGTTCTGTCCTGGACGCAGCTCCGGGCAGCGAGAGGCTGGCAATAAACAGAATTTGCCGGGGGGACTGTTGGTGAAACCCTGCTTATCGCCAGCTGTAAATTCGCCGTGGACACTTCCACCTTTATTTCCCACCCAGGGAACAATATCCCCTCGCTGAACCGGGATATACTGCTGTCGTTCTGCTCCACCAGCCTCGCAGCTCGTAAAAATTAAGGCACGGGTTTAGCTCAGTGAGATAAAGGCTCTGTGGTGCCAAAAACCAAGCACGAAGCCGCTCCAGCCCAAGGAGGCTGTGGCAGCAGTGCCACCTTCCCTCTTCCATGTTCAATTTGCTAAATTCTTGGAAACAGCGATTAAAGAAGTGGCAGCAGTTCCAGAAGTCTCATCCAGCTTTTCTTTAACCCTTAATCATTTGCAAGGAAGGATAATTTGAGATGAGCACACGCTGGTGGCACTCGGGTCCCACACGGGCCTCAGCAGCAGCTCCCACCTTCCCATCTGCCACCAGAGGAGCAGAAATGGGGGAAAAATGGGTGTCCCAGCCAGCCCACACCGCCCTGAGCCTGTGGCCCAGCTGAGCCCTCACCCCTCGCTTTGCAGTGCTTTCAAATGACTAATCAATTATTCTTTATTAGGGTTATTTCTTTCATTAGTCGTTTCTCCAATGCTTTCAATGTTTCATTAGTCTCCTCTCAAGTTACAGTGGATTTCAAGCACTGTGGAAGAGGATAATTCATTTTATTAGGTCATTTATTTTCTGGGCACATTTTTAAAGGTCAATTAATCCATCTAAATGGAGGAGGAAGTATGGAATAGCATATAGAGCCTCCCTCCCCCTCTGCCGGAGAGCCTTGTGTGAGTTCACTCGCCCAGGTAGGGAGGGATGCACCGGTACCTGTGAATGCCATGTCCTGGTGTGACATTCCAACTGGAATTGTGCTTCCAGAAGCTGCTGGAATCTATTTTCCAGCTCCTTCCCGAGGATGGAAGAGCTGCTCAGCCCTCCCAACCCGAGAGTGGTTGCCGTGCCCATCCCTGTCCCGTCTGCTCAGAGCATCTCCTGCCACCAGGATGGGTCCTATCACACCTCACAGCTCCCAGCAGGGACAGGGGAACACCAGGATCAGCACAGGGTGGGCTTTGGTGGGGAAGATCCATGGAGAGCTGGTCAATCCTATCTATCACTCCTTATCTATCACATCCTCTATCACTCCTTAGAGGACCCGAGGCCAGCTCAGCCAGGGAGCCAAACCCGGGACATGCATCGCTGCCGCTGCTGTTCCGGCTTGTGTTTACATTTGTATTGATGCCCATGGTGTAAACCACCAATTATTTTAACTGAAAAATCCATGGACCGACCTAATAAAGCTTCCCTGAAAACAGGGGTAGAAATGCATGAACGGCTTGATGCCTCCATAAAATGTTAAAGGTGAGTTTTATTCCAGCTGGGAAATACCTGGAGGTCTTTGAAAAGTCAAACCCTTCACGTGCAGGAGCTGGAGAGGAGCCTGTGTCCTGCCTGGTGATGGGGAGGCACAGACACCCCACCTTCCTGGGGACAGCAGTGACGCTGCAGGTGAGTCCTCATTTGGTGTCTGCTCTGATGCAGCAGGAAGGTGACACTTTGCCAAAAATGCCCTGTTTTGGGGTCAGCTCGGCGGCTTTGTGCTGCACTCTCCACATGGGGTTTTGGCAATGATGAGCTGCAGCCGGCAAAGAACCGGGAATTCTTCCCCGGAGTTTCTTCCCGGGAAGAACCACCAGCCAGAGAAAATACAGATAAAGCACCCCAATGTGAGGGTTCAGAGAGCAGTTTTGGGTGGTGTTGTAACAGCTTGGCAGAAGGATATTAAGGAGGATGGGTGATTAGTCCAGTGCATGGGAAGGGGAAGCACAGAGGAAGGGCTGCTCCTGTTTGCCGGTCACCAGACCGGACAGGACACTCGTTTTTCAGCCGTCCCAAACCTCTCCAGGTGTGTGCACCAGCCAAGGGCACAGGCACAAGGTGCCCTGCTTCGGATTAGCTCCTGCATCTTCCACCTTTGCTCAATCTCATTAAAGGAGCAGAAAAGCTTTGCCGGGGGCTCTTTACAAACCCCGGGCCACCGAGCCGATCGATGCCGCCTCTGCGGCCGAGGGGACGCTCCTCTAATTGCAAAACAAAATATTTTTTTTTCCCTTTTACCAGCGCAGGAATGAGTTCCAACCTCTCGTGATGCCAGGCAGGTTTCAAACCACTTATTAAATAATGCAGAGCAAGAGTTAAAAATTGATGTTAAACTTGATTTCCTGCAGCCTCCTGAGAGGTTGCTCAGCTCGTTATAGCCGACGTCTGCACCGCTCACCGCGAGCCTGCGGCGTGTTAGTGCTTATCAAACTCATGGAAAAGCTCCTTTATTAATCTCCTTTCCCATCCCTGACTCTTCCAGGGCACTGAAAGGCTCTTTCTAAAGGAGCCTGATGCTGTGGGTGGACAGGGCTCGCTCTGCTCTGGGTCAGGGTCTCATCACCCTGCCACCCGCTGCTCCCTCTGTGTCCTAGCACAAGCACCCTGCTGTACCTGGGGTTTTATCCAGAATAGATGCTTAAAAATGGCAGGGGATGGGTGGTGGGAGACAGACCCGCGCTGAGAAGATGCTGGGGACTGGTGGGGTGTGTGACCTCGGAGCAGGAGCAGCTCCCACGGACTTGGGTTTCAGCACCAGCCACCACCTCCGAGGGGAATCCCCTTGCCATGCCCCATTTGCCCTCTGATGGTGCAGCAGCACCTGAGCTGGGAGATTAAAATCTTTGTAGATGTATCCCAAGTCTCCTGCAACAGGCTTAGGTTTCAAACAGACTAAATAAATATTAATAAACCGTAAAGCACCCGAGCTCTGTTAGCAAAGGTGGGGGATAACAGATGGGCTGGAGTTAACCGGAACATTAATTTTCAGCTGAGGAGCTGGGCTGGTCCACGAGCCAGTGTGAGCAGCCCTGGGGCTCCTCTCAGTGCTCCAAGGACCCCGAGGTGGGAATGATGTGAGGGACTCCAGCCACGGCTCCAAGTGGCCCTTCTTTGGGCAAACACTGTGCTGCCACCAAGCACTGCCATCACCACTGCCACTGCCAGTCAGGGCATGTGGGACATCCTGTACCCCCTGTCACCACCACCCAGGGCACCCAGGGCGCCCACCATCCTCTGAAAATGCCACCCAAGGCACCTGTGGCACCCGGCACGTGCCACCACTGCCACCCCGGGCATGCAGGGCACCCAGTACCCCCAGTCACCAGCACCCAGGGCACCCAGCCCGTGCTGTCACTGCCACTCAGAGCATCCAGCGCCTGCCATCAGCACAGCCTGTAAGGAGCTGATATCCCAAAAGTTGATATCCCAAAA
Source organism: Gymnorhina tibicen (assembly GCA_013399875.1). NCBI lineage: Eukaryota > Metazoa > Chordata > Aves > Passeriformes > Artamidae > Gymnorhina > Gymnorhina tibicen. Next base: position 525,324 of record VXAZ01004833.1, read on the forward strand.
GCAGGGCAGGAGGTTTTGTACTCGGGCACTGTCCAGCCACAAGTGCAAACAGAAATTACCAGTGAGGGAAAACTTCCAGGAAGCAGCAAGAAGCAGAACGATCTTCAGAGGAGCTGTCAAAGTGAATGAGAGGAGAAAAAGCCATTCAGCTTTTTAATATTTTGCACCAGGCTTAGAAGAACAACCTACCATGTGAAAAGGAGCATCCTCTGAATTACCAGGAAACCGGGGGCTCCCAGGCTGGTGAGGACTTTCCTGCATCCCATAAAGCACTTTGTGAGATCTGCTGCTGGGAAAATGATGAAAAGGGAGGGAATGCATTGAGGGTTTTCTCAATTTGTTTTGTGTTTTCTTTCAGTAGGGCAAAAAATGTAAAAAAAATGGCCTGGCCACCTCAGATCCTCATTGGAGAGAGATCAGAAGGCTCCTGGCTTTGCTAATGGTGTGTGGGGGATGAGGAAACAAGAGGGAAGGCTGGCGTTTATAAATTGTAGCTATTAAATCTAAATGGGGGGAACAAAATGGGCCGTAATTGAGCTAACCAGTCCTTTCAAGAGTAAAATCCCAATTTCGGCAGTCAGCAAGAAAGTTTTCATAAATAGAAATACCAACTGTTCAGGTGGAGAACTTAAAGATCTCCGCACAAGTGAATGATAAAAGAGTTACTTGAATACATTCAGAGCCCATTGTTCGAGAGAAGAAAGCAGTAAAGAAGAGGAAAATAGGGCTCCTCAAAGTAATGAGTGGAGCAGATGAGGGAGAACAAAGGGCCGGCAGCTCTGCACCCACTTCGTTTGTTCCCAGCTCATTGAGGGGAAGAGAAGCGCGAGGCAGCGACGGCTGTTTGATACCACTGAAAGGGTGGTGTTATTAAAGCTCAGATAAATAACCCAGCAGGCACGGGCTGGGGGCTGCTCACACACATCGGGCTCCGGAAATGGAGTTTGGGGCTTGTGGAGAGGGATCAGCATCTCCGGGGTTGTTGTGATGGATCCGATTGCACCCGGTGCCTCTGGCAGCCCTGGCACGGGGGGCAATGGCTCTGTTCTGCTCGGGGATGTGCCAGGAGAGATGTGCCAGGAGACGTGCCTGGGCTGGCAGAGGTGTGCCAGGAGAGATGCCAGCAGAGATCACATTAGGGAATGCCCAAAGGAGGCTACGAAGATGGGGAAAGGTCAGGAGGGGCCACACAAGGAGCGGCTGAGGGCATTTGGTGTGTTCAGCTGGAGGAGACTGAGGTCAGACCTCATCAGGGTCTGCAGCTCCAACCTCTGCTCTCTGTGACAGGGACAGGACCCTGGAGCTGTGCCAGGGAAGGTTTAGGTTGGATTTTGGGAAAGGTTCTTCCCCCAGAGGGTGCTGGGCACTGCCCAGGCTCCCCAGGGAATGGGCATGGCCCTGAGGCTGCCAGAGCTCCAGGAGCGTTTGGACACCGCTGCCAGGGACAGGGTGGGATTGTTGGGGTGTCTGTGCAGGGCCAGGGGTTAAACTGTGGTGATCTTTGTGAGTCCACATCCCATTCCATCTCAGGAGATCCTGTGACTCTGTGAGAGACGTCCCAGTGCCTTGGGCAGCCTCTGAGCCAATGCCACATTCCCTGCACTGAAACAAGCTGCCCATAACCTCTCTTACCAGGCTGTTTATTGTTTTGGGCTGCATTTATTTCCAATTATGATTCAGTTTATCCCAATTAAATGCCACTTATACTTCAATGTAGTTATCCAGTCCAATACTCCTAATTAGTTTGTAAAGTATTAGAAGTCAATTTTAATTATTTCCAGTGGGTTTCAAGGAAATCTCAATTAGATATCTGTGCTTTTACTCCTAGCAGTGGCTATTCCTTCCCCTCCCCAAGGTTTCCTTCCCCACAGTTCCCTGTGCCCGCTGGTGAGTCCAGCTGCAGCCACGGGCATCCACAGGGAGCTCTGGAAGTGGGGGCCACCCAAAGCCAGCGAGGTGACGGGGCCAGGCCACCCCTCCCTGGCAGCAGGAGCATCCCTGTGGGTGGGTACCAGGCAGGGCGAGCGGCTGCCACAGCCTCAGTGCCAGCTACCTGGGGAGCCTCCACGCTGATAATTATCTGCACTCACACGGTGCCTTTTCTTGGTAATTGCTTCGTTTTGCACGGGATTTAATTACAGAATCCACACGGGGAAAGCGCAGCTCGGTTCGATTTCCTGGGGCTCGTTTGTGTCGGGGGGAAGCTGCAGCTGGGGAGGTCTGGCCCGAGTGTCCCTGTCCTTGGGGCAGTCCTGTCCCAGCAGGGAGGTGACAAGTGTTGGTGCAGAGAGCAGAGCAGGCGGCACGTGGATCTTTGGATCCACTTTTACTTATTCCGGGCAAAGCTGAGGCCGAATCATTTTGCCCCAGCTCCTCCTTGAGAGGAGTGGTACTCACTAAACTTAATTTTGTGCACAAAGTCTCTCTTTTAAACCCCAGCTTGCCAAAACAAGGAGTGGCACAGCCGAAACGGTGTCACCTCAGATGCTGATGAGCAGCTGCTGGCGCTCGCGTCCCTCCCCGTGTGGATAAATGCTCCTGCTTGCACTGGGAAAGAGGAGTGGCAGAATCCCCCCTTTAGGGTGGCAAAACAACAGCACCAAACAAAAATAACAACACAAAAAAAAAAAAATCTAAAGCAATTCTGGGCTTTGACTGAAGATGAATCCTCCTCTTTGCTCATTATAAAATACCTATTATCTCCCTTTATCTCCGAACCACCAGTGTTATTTCAATTTAACAGTGTATGGGAAATGCAAGGAAATACAATAAAACAGCCATGGATGTACTATTTAATGTCAGAATGACAGATGCTTCAATTAGGCAGACACGGCTATTTCTCCCCAAAATAGATAAAGATGAAATTTTTATAAGATTGCCCTGTTTGTGTTTACGATACAGCGCTGGTACACGCTTTCATCACAATACAAATTAATACAAAAGCTCTGATTTCAGTGGAAACCTGAAGGGATTTGACAGCAGTTTTGCAGGTTGCCGAGCTGGCCGGTCATTCCCTCAGCACTGGGAATGCCTTGGCTTTGACAGGGATGGAGTGGCACTGTGGGCAGATTCAGGGCACTGACACAGCACGGCACTGGCACGGCACTGGCACTGCACGGCCACGCTCTCCCGGCCCCCTGGGAGCCCTTGACGCCTCTGAAGGTCTCTCCTTACCAGTGCTGCTCCGTTCCAAGGCGTGTTTGTACAGTAAGTGGGTCAAGGAATAGTCAACAGAAAAGTTATGTCTGTGTTTACCCAGGAATTACAGATATAGCCTGAATTATGCATGAATTAAAAAAAATCAACACACCAGCAGCACAGTAAACACGTTGGCTTTGCCAGGGGTTTGAAGAGAGGGGATCAAGGGAGGGGGATGCAGGGGAGGTTCCTGTGGTGTGGGAGTCAGAGGCAGAGGGATGCCGTGGGGTGCCAGGATGCAGGAGCCGTGTCCTGCCTGTGCCCTGGGGCCCAAGGGACTCCTGCACACCCACAGTGGCTCTTGTGGCACTGAGTTTATTCCTGCCTTGAGCCTGGCATTAATTGTTTCCCTCTCGTCAGCTCTCACCGTGTGTCCCAGGTCAGATCCCTCACCCGGCGCTGGGGGTGTTTCGGTAACGAAGCGCTGCAGACATTATTTATTACTCCATTTCAGCCAAAACAAGCATTACTCTCATTTATTTATTAATCACTTTTCATATTCAAAGAAAACATCTGTTCAGATTCACAATTAAGGGGGTTTGTGGCTCGAGCGAGATTTCCCTGTAACTTCTATAAATAGATCCGGTGTTTATTCCTCATTGTCTCAATAATTCTGAGCAGCGATGATCACCCTGATAACCCTTCCCAAGAGTTGTAACCCATCTGCAGCCCTGTGACCCTGGCTGCATCCCAAGAGGAGGAAGAGGAGGTGATGCTGCAGTGCTGCTGCCTCTCTCCAGCAGCATTCCCACTGGGATAGGCTGCTGGTAGGAGGGAATTCTCCTCCTGAGCATGAGGTGGGTGATGGAAGCAGCCCCATCCCAGAGGCCACACCAGCCACCCCAGTGATCCCAAGAGCATCGCTGCCGCTGCCCGGCCACCCTCGAGCCCTGGGAGGAGTTTGTGCTGCTCTGCAAACCCCAAACAAGGGGAAATCCCAGACCCCTCATGCCACCAGCACATCAGGGATGACTGTGCTGAACTGTTCTCATTCCTACCTGCTTCCGAATTCAGCCCCAGCGTGCCACCCATCCGTCACAGCCTGAAGCCTCATCCCACCACAGCACGGGGTTTGCTGCTCCACTTGGGGCACTCCAAGCTCCCCCCAAAGCCACCACTCTGTTTCTGAGGGCCTGGACCAGGCTCCTGAAGTGCCATGTGCTTTCAGGAACAGGGAGTGTACTTATGATCCAAAGGCGTCCTCGGGGACAAAAATTATAAATGAGGTGTTACGACTCAGCAGTTTGATCCAGTTCTGGGACTTAAAAGATTTGTTAATGATAAATATGTTAATGCCATTAGCATTTCAGAGGAGGAGAGGACGATGGAGCACAGGAGAGACCTCAGGACATCCAGACAGCTTCATCTCATGGCAGTGATGTGTGACAGGCAGAAGGCACTGCCTGCACTGCCACAGCGAGTCACAGCCTGACCCCAAGGCCACCAGGCCACCAAATTTTTTCTAGCCCCTGCTCCAGCACATGAGGAGAATCTCATATGTCACATCTCATCATCTTGTGTCATCTCATCTCATCTCATCTCATCTCATCTCATCTCGTCTCGTCTCGTCTCGTCTCGTCTCGTCTCATCTCATCTCATCCCACACTCCCGGGTACTGGGGCTGCTTTTTCCCACCTCATCCCAGCCCAGCCCAGGCCTTGGCACCAGCCATGCTGGCTGCATTCTGAAAACTTTCACACCTGGGAACTAAACGGCTCCTGAGGACTTTGGGAACTCCATATTTCACCAATTTCTCCGATTTCACTTCCAGGTCTATCCATCACCACCTCTTAGCAGGAATTTCCATATTCCAGCCGTGCTCTGCTCTGCCAGCCATCCCCTCCAAGCAGGCTCTAACCTGGTTTGCCTCACGCAGACGTGACTAACGCATTTAACCTTTTTTATGAGGCATATTTATTGTTTTCAGGCCTCCACTTTCCAAATCCGCTCCCAACAGACATTTGTCTTTTTGAGGTTCCCAGCGTTTCCAGTGCAAAGCCTGAGAATCAATACGGCTCACATCCCTTCAGCTTTCCCAGCCACCAGATCCAGATTGGATTTAAGCCGGGCTCCATCCCCCGTTAGGCTTTAAGCAGCCCGAGATGGAGCTTTATTGACTGCGGTGGGAAAGTGTGATTTATCCCCGCTGCTCATCAGCTCCATTTGCCCAACGGAGCCGCTCCTAGGGATGGCTGGGAGTGGGACCATAAACATATTTCACACTCTTCTCCTGAAAGAGGTAAAATACGGAGTAGACGGCTCTATTCTATCAGCCTCTGGTTATTCTCTCCAATATTTATTTCAAAGCCCTGTGCGAGCCCCCTTTGTGCCGGGAGGAGATAAACCCGCGTTTGAACTAATTGCAAATCACTTTTCCTGGCGGAGAAGCCGTGCGAGGGCGGCTTCGCTGGAACAGCAGTGGGTTCAGGCAGCGGCTCTGAACGTGCCGGGGAACTCACCCAGGAGGGAGAGAGCTCAGCACAAACCCGGGGCTGAGCCCTTCGGTGCCTGCGCTCACCCCATGCGCAGCAGGAGAAGCTTTGCCTCCCGCACGGCAGCTCGGAGCCGGCTCCGTGCCATCCCTTGGAAGCAAAGCCGAGCAGATCCTCCTGTCCATGGGATGCCTCGTCTGGAGACACCGGCAGCTGCTGCTCCAGGTGCCGGCGCCTCTCCCGGCACAGCTCCCGCACCGTCCCGGCGGGTGACGTGCAGGAGCAGATGCCTGGCACGGGGCTGGCACAGCTCTGCCTTTGGGAAGCCTGGGGGAGAGCGCTTTGCTGGGATGCGCCGTGCAGCTGCTCAGCCACGCCGTCCTCACAAACCCGCGCTCCAAAGAACCAGTGCCAGCCCTGGAACTGCAAAAGACCTGCCAAAAAAAAAAAAAAAGAGGAGGGATGTGGAAGGTGGGCAGGTGGTCCGGCAGCTGCAGCCTGGAGCCTGGCTCCCTGCTGGCATCCCAGGCAAATCCCTCCAGGAATCTGACCTGTGGGCGAGTGCAGAGTGTGGCTTGTGAGCTGCGTGAGGAGCCGGGGCCACTCAGGTCCTGCTCCTGTTGGGATCCACGATATCACTGCTCCGTGGTTGGCAGAATCCACAGGCAGAAGTCAATCCATGTGCCAGCCGTGGCCATCTGACCAAGAGGGGAAAGGGAGTGAGCCCGTGCGGCCAGGAGCTGGGCTATTCCTGGCGCTCGCTGTCACTCTTTACTTGTGGATAATTCCTGCACGGAGTTCTGTTTCCTCCCGGGAGAGGGCAATGCCACACACACTGTGGCCACCCTGCCGGGAGGGCTCCTGCCTGCTGGGCTGGGGAGATGCCCCTGGAGGGGGCAGCAGGACAGGACAGTGCCCCCACTCACACATCTCCTGCTGCCGGCGCTCCCACGGGAGGCAGACCCATCTGAAAAACAAACCTTCCCTTGCCTCCGCTGAAGGTGGCCTGAAAATCCCAGAGTGTGTGTGCTTTAGCAATTCGGGAGAAATTAAACCAGCTTATTCTCAGGAAATCATCCGTTTCCCAGAGAGTCCGGGATGACGGCTGCTGGCACCCGCCCAGCTCGCTGTTAACAAGCGAGCTCAGAATATGAGGCAGCAGATCTGATGTGAATTATTTTTGCAAAGCCGGAGGATTTCATCTCAGATGAGCTGCCAAAGTGGGAAGTTTTAATAAGTGTAATCCTCCAACATAATTAACCAGTGAAGAGATTGGCCCTGGAAGGTTTAAGCGCTGCAGACCAAGGGCTGAGAACGGGTGCTGGGACTGCAGCCTCGAGCTCTCCTCCTCCTAATCAAGGGGCAGGAAGGCAGCCCTGGAGCCCACCCTCCTTCTGGCATTGCTCCGTCAGGTCTTTCCCGAGGCAGCACAAGCAGGGAGAAGAGCCTTGGATCCAGTAAACACCCCCAAACTCCTCCTCAGAGAAGCTGTGCTGGGCAGAGCTTCGCACCAAGCCAGTCTGGGGTGACCCCTACAGCGCTGGTTTCATACAGGGAGGTTTGGAAGCTGATGAACAGGAGTCCTGCAAGACGCTTGGATTTGGGACGAGGTTCCTGGCCACAGGTTCCCACTGGCAGGAGTGGGAGAGCCAGTGCAGCTGATCATCCTTTCTGCTGTCAGCCCCACGCAATCCCCCGGCGAGAGGAGTTGCTTAAAGACGCGTATTAAGGCAATCATGTCGTCTGCTCTGCCCCGCTCCCGTGACAGCTTCCCCCGGCGCGGCCGGAGCGGGAGGCTCTCCTCGTGTCACGTCAGGAGTGCGGATGAGCTCTCAGGAGAGCCCTTCTTTACTCACAAGTGGCATCTCTGTCATGTAGTCCGGAGAGAAATCAATGAGAAAACGAGCCGGGGATCAGCGGACGAGGCTGATGACTCTTTCCTGTTACACTTTGGCTTGTGTAAAGGGGGGAATGGCTGTGGGCTAACTGGGGCTGCCCTGTGGTACTGGGGCTGCTTTTTCCCATCCCACCCGTGTTTCCCAGGCGGCGGCTCCCCTGCGAGCCCAGCACAGCAGTCAGCAGGTCAGGTGTCCTCGGGGTGAATTCCTTCACGCTCAGCAAGTCTTTCTTGCCACAAGCAGCAAGAGGGAAACAGAGGAAAAATGATTAGATTTTCTCCTTCATTGAAACAATGGAATATTGGCTCCTGATAGATAAGACAAAGCGGGGATAAAGGGTCGCGTTTCCATTAGATCTTCTTAATTGGGCTTTTTCCTGAAAGCACAAAATCAATATTTTCATCTACATGAACCCAATAAGCTCTTTGGGTCACTTGTAATGACACAAATCTGGGCCTTGTACGTGTGGACTGGAGGAGCGTGGGCAGCTGCCTGCTGCAGCCCTGAGACCCAGGGCACGGGGAAAAACTGCCCCGTGCAAGGAGCAGCTGTGCTGTGCCACAGGGACCGGGCTGTGCCACAGGGACTGGGCTGTGCCACAGGGACCGGGGTGTGCCACAGGGACAGGGCTGTGCCACAGGGACCGGGCTGTGCCACAGGGACCAGGGTGTGCCACAGGGACAGGGCTGTGCCACAGGGACCGGGCTGTGCCACAGGGATTGGGCTGTGCCACAGGGATTGGGGCTGTGCCACAGAGACCAGGGTGTGCCACAGGGACCGGGGCTGTGCCACAGGGACAGGGCTGTGCCACAGGGATTGGGCTGTGCCACAGGGATTGGGGCTGTGCCACAGGGACCAGGGTGTGCCACAGGGACCGGGCTGTGCCACAGGGACCAGGGTGTGCCACAGGGACAGGGCTGTGCCACAGGGACCGGGGCTGTGCCACAGGGATCAGGGCCATGCTGGCACTGGGATCCCAGCCACAGTCTGGTGTTGGGATCCCAGCTGCGGGCTGGTGTTGGAAGCCCAGCTGGGTGCCAGCGCTGCGATCCCAGCCAGGGTCTGGAGTTGGAAGCCCAGCTGGATGCCGGTGTTGGGATCCCAGCTGGGGGACGGTGTTGGGATCCCAGCCAGGGGCTGGTCTTGGAAGCCCAGCTGGGTGCCAGCGTTGGGATCCCAGCTGGGGACTGGTGTTGGAAGCCCAGCTGGGTGCCAGTGGTGTGCGAGCGATCAAAGACTTCAGCGCTGGAGGAAAAAAACCCAATTCTGAGCCCAGCATCCTCAGTCAATATCTGCCAATTCCTAAGAAATTGGCCACCTTGAAGTAACCGAGGTGCAAAATAGAGCCGATTAGAAAAATTAAACTCAGGCTGAGCTGGAAGAAAGGCCATTCAGCTCACTGCAAACATTATCTGCTCTAATTGGAAGCTTTGTTTAATTTGGCTTTGAAATTGAATTCCTTTTCCTTCCTGGAGAACTGTTATTACCTTAATTCTCCGCTTTGAATAAGACCATTTATATGGTCAAATACGGCTTGCTTGCAGCACAGCAAGCCCAGGAGCGGAGCAGCCACTGCCTCTCCTGCACCTCCAGCCCCCTCCTCAGACCCTGCGCTGTTCCCTGGCGTCGATGCACCCTCCCTATGCTGGCCTTGCTTGGTAATTACATTATACATGGAAAGAGCGAAAGATCTGTTCGCACTTCACCCTCCCTCGCAGGCGGATTCTCCACGTTCCCCATTTGCATTTGGGGCAGCAAAAGTGGAGGCAACTCCAGGGCAGGGAGATTCCCAGCTGGGAACACTGGGCTTCCCCAGGGAAGGGGAGCATGTCCTCATGCATCCACTGCTGCTGCTCTTCGGGTTGAGACATCAAAGTGGATTTTCCTGTCTCCACACCGGCTCTTCCACCGCTCGCTTACTCCACCGTCCTGTTGTTTATTTGCAGAACAGCAATTGAGGGAAGACAACAGCGTAATGAAGGCATTGCATCCCAATTTCCAAGTGTGGCCAACAAGATCCATCAGGCACTTTGGGAAAATCAAGAACTTTATCTCCAATCAGCCAGCTTTTATCTGCTTAGGGATAAACAAGGCTGAGGAACCAGCGGTAGCAACAGCTGCATCGTAAACAAGCCTGAAACCAGACCCTTCTGCTGGAAGTAAATAATTGATCTCCGAAAATTTCTGCTCAGGCAAAGCCATTTCAATTACCTGGTAGATGACGATGAGTGTGGAGAGAGGTTAACGGCTCTGAAATATTTAGGGAGAAGATGTTTGCCTGGGCGCACCGTAGCTTGTCTTTCATTTACTCGAAAGAGGGAGATTATTTGAGCAGTGAAGTGATAGGGAGGCACAACCCTCTCCAGCCCCAGGCTGGACTGGGCTTGGAGCAGGCTGGCCTGTGGAAGGTGTCCCTGCCTACAGCAGCGGGGTTGGAACAAGATGAGTTTTAAGGTCCCTTCCTCTGCTGCAGTCTGTTCCCTGGAGGTGACAGGCATCCCCTGGGTGGGTACATGTGGGAGAGGAGCACTCTAAGCTCCAGGGGAGCACACGGTGCCGGGCTGGGGTGCCTGGCTGTGCCGTGCCGCTCACAGCGCGCTATCAAAGCCTCGGTGTTACCGCCGCGGCGGGCGCGAGCGATCGGCTTTGGTTTCGTGAGAGCTTTCTTTGATCATGCTACCTCAGAGGTGGGAAATGCGTGGTTCCCTTTGTTTCGCTTAACTTCCCTTTCTTCACTTTCATCCTCATAAATAATTTATTCTTGTTTGTTCTGTTCACTTTCATATTTTTGTTTTCTTCCCCATTAAAATTCAGCTTCAGTGGCTTGTGGAGAAACTTTGAAGATCTCCCTCCCTGTCCTCAACCTTTCAGAAGGAACAAATTCCTCCCAGGTGTGGTCACAGGGAGGGAGACACTTAACCCCTTCTCTCCTGGCTGCTCCTCAGCGCTGGTCCCCGACCCTCTGGGGTGTGGAGCATCTCCAAGGATGCAGCTGGTCCCAGGAGTGAGAGCGGCTGTGCAGGACACGGACAGAGCTTCAGCCCTGCCAAGGGACTGACCGTGAGGATGAAACTACTTCTGACATTATAACACGTTCTGCTTTGGATCTGCCGGGTCAATAAAAGCCTTCTCAAAGGAGGGAGTGCTTCTCTCATGTTGAAAAGATTTTAAATTTTCAAAGCAGAGCACATATTCGGTGGACAGAAATGCCCTCACGCAGCTGCTGAGGAGGTCTCTCAAAACCACAGCACAGCTCATCCCCTGCCCTCACCCTGGCCTCAGCCACCTGCCCCCTTCCCTTTCCCTGTAGCAGCTTCCTTAGCTGATTTTTTTTTACAGACCTCTCTTTTTTTACCTTTTGCCACTATTTTTCCCCACTGAAAGATGGATTCTATTGTATTCACCCTTAAACCCTCCAAGACAATGTGCATCTACCGTTTCCCATTGCATCTATCCTCCTCATATGCCTCGTCCCAGGTTCAGGAACTCCACCTGAGTTCACATCAGCACCTGGGGGTGTAGTGAAACACACCTGATGGCACCAGCTTTTCCCACTTTGGTGATCAACCCTCAGGCTTCAAACCCCCCAGGTGAGAGCTGGGCTCTGTCTAGCAAGCTCTGGAGCGTGCCCGTGCCCAGAGGAAGAGACGGGCTGTTTGCCCTCCTGGACAAACATGTCATCCGCAGCCTTTTCTGAGCGTCAGGGAGGTAATTACTCAGAGGAGAAGTGAGATGCCTCTGCATTAGCAGGTATCATTTGTTCTGGGGTCGCAAATTGTGCTGCTGTCGCTGTTAATGCTCTGACAGCAGCACCCGAGGCCCTTCGGAGGGGGGGTGGTGCTGCTCCCCGCTGTGCCGAGCCCAGCATCGCTCGTCTCCTCCCGTTACCATCAGTATTTAAAAGTGTATCCCGGAGAACTGCGGGTGCTTTCCAGCTCAGGGAGGCTCAGCGTGCGTGTGCCGCCTCCAGCTGCCCAGTGCACTGCAGGGGCAATTACCGGTGATTATCAAACATGTCAGTGATCTGACTTACCCCAGAGGAGCTGGGAGAGCTCTTTAAACTGCTGATCCTGCAGCCCGCAGTCCAGGGGAGGACCCAGGAAAACCGGCTGCGAGTGAATCTCGCCCCTCACACGCAGCAAGATCCCGCCTTCGAGGCTGCCTCTAGGGAGACCTTGCTCTGATTGTAGCTCCTGTCTGAAATTTCTGGGTCAGGATTATTGATTGGGATCATTAATTGGCCTGGCTGTGTGAGCGGTGGGGCCGCAGGGCTCCGAGGTGCCTCCGTAGGCAGATCTCCCCGCATCCTGCTGAGGCTCCGTGCCGGCTCTCCTGGCCGCTGCTGCTGGCTCTGTGCCTTCTCCCTGTCTCTCTTTCACGGCTTTTAAACACAGGGCGTGAACCCTTTGCCCTCACCTCTGCCTATCCCGCCCCTGTGTGGCCATGCCCTGCTCCTGGGCTGGCACCGCGGGTCCTTGGGGATGGAGCGGGACAATGATCCCGGTGTGGGTGTGCGGGAGGTCTCCCTGTGGGATCCTCGGTGGAGCTGGCACAGTTTTAACCCCTCCCACAGGAGGGAGAGGGTGCAAACCCCACCCGTGAAAAGGCACGTTCGTTTATAGGGAAACTTCCTATCTAGGACTCTCCTGGCAAATGCGATTCAAGCTGAAAGGGCTTATGGCAAATCATCATCCTCGGATGTGTGTCTCTCTCTGCTGCTGTGGGATTTATAACATCCAGAAAACAGACAAGCCCAGGATAGCACCTTAACCAACACGTGTTATGTCAGTTCACACCATGTTACCCTCCCTGCATATTTTCCGTGCTAATCGGATTTGACTTCCCTGCAAACTGACAGCGCTCGCAGGTTGGCACACACCACTCCTGGAATTAAAAATAGTCAGTAATCGGCACCGCTGGGCAGCTTTGATCTCAATCCCATGCAGACCGTAATGGTTTTCCAGCTCAGGCACACACACCGGGCATGGATAGGAGCCTGTTTGTGTAGGGAGGCAGGTGGGCTGCTGAACATCCCGAGGGGTGTGCTGTGAGTTCCTGTGCCTCTGCAGAGTGCCAGAAACTACCCATTTTAGGGCTGGGGATCGAGGTTGAGGTCTCAGGGGGACCTGAAATTCTAGATCCTGTCAAAATGAGTGGGTTCGCTTCCAGTGAGTCATCCGTGTGAAGCAGCAGGATGGAGCCTGAGGTGGTGGGAAGGGCTGGGGGTCCCGCTGGGGCTCGGTGGGCAGGAGCAGCCCGGCACATCGGGCACTGCTCCGGCTGCAGGAGCAGCCCTGCCTCTGGTGACACCTCTGCAGATTGCAGTGCATCGGGTTAACTCGCAGCAGGCAGCTCTGAGTGCTGCCAAAGTGCTGCTGCTCATCCTGATGAGAGCTCCAGCCACCCGGAAAGCGGGGAAGGGTCTCCCGAAATAGCCTCCTCGGCTGCTGTGGGAAGAGGCTCCGCTTTGGGGAGGAGCCGAGGATCTCACGTCGTGAGCTCCGCTTTGGTCGTGACAGACAAAGCAAAGGCTCTTCCCAGAACCCAACTCTCAACTGCGGGGCTTTCAGCAGCAGTGGCTGGTTTGAAGGAAACAGGAATTTCTTTGCCCCGAGGAGGGAGGGAAGACAATAGATAGAGTTGGGTTAAACAGTAATCACAGGTTGAGGGAAAGAACAGAGGAATTTAAAGCTAATTAAAAGTATCTGAGGTTTTTTAAAACCACTTCTAAAGCAGATAAATGGAAATAACCCACCGGGTGCTGATGAGCTTTGAATTTTGTTAGGAATCACAGAAGAATAAATTTAGCAAATCACCAGGAAAGGCTAATGCAGCCCTGGTGCTCCAGCACACAGCCAGCACTGGTAATTCTCCATATTCCTGACAATTATCCATTTCAGGAGACACTTCCACTTATCTTACCTCACCTTAAAACCTTCCTATTGAACTCTGCCTGTGATTAATCTTTGTTCTTGCTCACCTTTCTCTGTTCTCCATTATCGCTTTCCTGCGCAGTGACATCCATCCTCACCTGCCTGCCCCTTTTCCTGTGGCTGCTCCATTTCAGAGGGATTAAGCTTTTAATTGCAGGGAGGTTTTTTGCTTCATCACTGCATCATCACAGAGCTGCCTGGCAGCTCTTGGAGGCTTCTGGGGCAGCTCAAAGTCTTTCCAGAAGGATGGGTGGGATGCTGCCAATGGCAGCTCCCTTCCAGGAGAGCAGGATTTGGTTCAGACCCCAGCCAGACACTGGTGAGGGTGGCAGCTTCGGGCTCTTAAGGAGTATGGAAGTGGGAATTTTCCAGAAACTGAGGGTTTTTTAAAAGAAGGATAAATGCAAGATGGAAAATACCAAGGGAAGGAGGGTGGCAGCCTTGAGACATCCCAAAATCCCTGGCTACAGCATGCAGGGAACTGGGGAACAGGGAGGGGAACAATGTGGGATGGCAGAGTAAGGAAAAGGAGATAATCATAATAAAAAGGGAAATGAAATAAACACAAGAGAAATCCAAGCTGCATCTCAATAGACTGTAGGGTTCAATGAGCAGCTGGGACAAAAAAAAAACCTGCAAACACCGTGGTTCCTGAATAATAGAGATGGGAGAGCAGGTGATGATAAGGCGACCGAAGGAAGGAAGGAAGGTGGGAAAAAATAGAAAGGAGAAATTACTGGAGGGAGAAACCTGCAGGTGATGTGCTATTTTGCTATGCTAATAAAGAGATGAAAGCAACTGGAACAGGAGCAGAGACTGGAAAAAGTCTTACTTTTGTTGGAAAGAATAAGAGGATAAACGTTTTTAACATTTATGAAGTAGCAAAATAAAGCAAAGAAAGGCTCAGAACATCAGCTCGTAGATGAGGAAATTAAAGCACATAAAATATTTATTCATTTGTGCTTAGTGGCTGTCAGCCATGCATGCATTGGAGAAATAGGATGTTTCTAGGCACAGTTTTATTCTTCCTCCTATTTTTCCCTCCTTTCCCAGGGATGAACAGGAACAATTTGGTGAATAGTAGCTGAACGCTCAGCTAATTTTCTACATTCCATTAATGTTTCATTTCTTAATACCCTTGAAACAAAAATGGGAAGTTGGTATAAAACATTATTCTCCTTTCAAATCACGGAGAAGAGGAGCGTGGTTCCAGGCCAGGCAGCAAGATTACAAACTGGCATCTGTGTTAAAATGGGAATGCAGTGCTGGTGTCAGTGCCAGGCTGGAAGAGGCCCTTTAATGAGCCACAGAAAGAGGGATGTAACACAGGTTTTTCCATGTCACCAGCTGTCTCCAGCCTGGCCCGAGAGGACCATTTCTGAAGAAAGCTCTTGGCTCTTTGTCTCTGAATATTTCACCTGCCATCGCCACCAACACAGGGAGCAGATTCTTTGCTCCAGGCAACTTATCAGTTACTGCGCTGGCAAGGAAAGCAGCTTCCTAATGACAGATGTGGGCCTCAGTGGCTGGGGGTGGCACTGGAGCTCTGCGTGCTCCCCAGATCTTCTTTAGGTGCTTCACTCAGCGCTGCTGTGGGAACGATGCCACCGGCACTGGGCAGGTGCTCCTGGACCTCGGCCCCAGGGAGAGGGGCTGCGAGGAAGATCTGGCTTTGGAGAATCCCTGCCTGCCCCTTCTTGTGCCTTTGTGGAAGAAATCCAGCTGTGCATGGGGGGCAGGAGCAAGGCACGGATCACCGCTGGGCTGGAGCTCTGTGCCTTTGAGCGCAGGCAAGGCGAGGGGTGGGCAGGGGCCGTACCTGGGGCGGGACTCGCCTGCAGGAGCATCGGGATGAGCAGCACACCGCGGGGCTCGCCAGCTCTCTGCACCGGAGAGAGGCACGGAGAGGGTTCACTCACCCCCATCGCCTGCGGGGCAGCGCTGGCCCCAGGCAGTGCCATGTCAGCCTCTGGCCTATTGCTGACTTTAATTTGTTGGATGGGGAATCCCGGGCGCTCCAGCCTCGGCTGGCACCGCCTGCTGCCTGTCAGATGCATTTACTCTCCAACAGCAGCATCCAGACTTGACCAGCCCTGAGCTCACTTGCTGCTCCTCTCCTTTGGGAAGCAGTTCTTTCCCTTTGCCAGGCTGCCCTGATTTACCTGGGCAGATGTGGGCATGTACCCACCTACCTGCCCCGTTTGGGCTGTGGGAGCCCGGTGGATCCGTCAGCCAGGATTTCCTGGGATGGGTGGGCAGATCCGCCTGGAGGATGCAGGGATGTAATCCCAGATGTGGAGCAGCCCCATGGGCAGCCTGGGGCTCTGTGTCCCTATTGTGCCTGGCCTGGCTGGGTGTCAGGGGTGGCAGGAGCACCAGGATCTCTGGCTGGAGGAGGAGAAGGTGGCCAGGGCTGGAGCTGCACCTTCCCGAGCAGTGCCATGGGCAGGAGCTACCCTGTCCTTCCAGCCAAGGTCGGGTCAGCGCTTGTTTTTTGCAGAATTACAAGTGCTAATGTTACATTACATGTTTTCCCGGGTCTCTTGGGATTAATGGCAAAGCTGCTGGTTAGCCCAAAGGATTTTCTAAATCCTCCCCTTCCAGGAGCGCTATCGCAGGAGAGCTGCACGTGAGCCTCAGGCAGGGTGGGAAGTGCAGGAGAGCCTGTGCTGCTGCCTTTGCAGCCTTCTGTAAAGCACAGAGGTGTCAATATTAATTTCATCATAAAGCTCAAAACCTCCCTTGATTTTTTGCCTTATCAGAAATGATAAATTCTTAGAGAATTTCTTCGTCTGGATGCTAGAGTTTCCGGTGAGATACTTGGATAATGGAAGGTAAAATCAATCCATTGACTTCAATTGGAATCTGCCAACTTGTATCAGCTGAAAAGATGCTCTTTTTTTTGTCTTCTGGTGACAATCTTATCGAAGTAGGACTGACCCTGCCTGAGAAAAGGAGAAGCTGATAACCACAACAAGCCGTTCACTGCACACCCAGATGATGCAACTTCCATCTCTGATGCGGGATCAGAGTTTTCTCAAGGACAGATAAAAACAGAAGCAGCAGTTTCTCAGGGTTGTGGCTGACAAAGCACTTTAACAGCTTCTAATGGCACTTGTGGAAGGTGCCCAGGAGCTCCTGCACCGTGGTGATTACAGAGCTCATGAGCCGCAGGTGCCGCGTGTCCCAGTCGTGCCCAGCTGGGAGCCGGGTGCCATGGAGAGCTGGTGAGCATCCCCTGCCTAACCCTGGTCTTTGCCTAACCCTAATCCTTGCAAGCTGCTGAAATCAAGGAAAGCCTTGATTTACAGGTGTGGTGATGTATCCCCATGCCTGCCTGCCCTCTCCACGTGGCTCCCCCCTTCCCCCACCCCTAGTCCTAACCGCTCCCTCAGGTTTCTCCCATTGGTCTTGTTACCCCAACTCCGCCCTTGTACCGCCCCTGTACCCTGAGACCATTCGTCCATGTGCTCTCTCCACTCCCCTCTTCCCTGGATAAGGGATTCCAGGACATGTGCTCGCTCTCTCTGCCTCTGAGGATCAGCGAGCCACCGGCTTCTCTCCCTCTGCCCTGAGCACCATGCCATGTGCTGGCCCTCTGCCTCTGGGGACCAGCACGTGTGCTGGTTCTAGATTTTTGGGAGTTAGCATGGAATAAAGACATTCGGCAGTCTCCATGCAAGGGAGCCTTCTCGCCTCCTTTGTCGCCACCCTGTTGTGGAGCCGACAGCTAGCCGGGACAGCGCGGGCCACCCAGGAGGGCTACGGGAAGTGGAACAGCCGCTGTCCCCAAGATAACCCCGCAGAGCTCTCCGGGAAGGTTGCGGTTTGCCATACCAACGCAGGAAACTACACACCGCAACATACAGGGTTCCTTTCTCCTACGGGGATGAAGCTTGCAAACACAAGGGCGGGTTGATTGAACCGCGTATGGATGTAGCTGTAAGAAGGAAACCAGCAGCAGGGTGAAGGATGTGTCCTCTGCCTCGGCTGTGCTGCTCCTGCCTGTCTTGCTCTCCTCTGAAGAGCATCCTGTGCTCCTCTCATCCACACTGGGCTCTCCCAAAGCCTTCCTATTCCCTCGAGGCCTTCAGCATCAACGTTTGCATATAGACTCTTTCGCAAGCCCTGGCACTTGATTCAATCACTGCTTAATCTAACCCTCTAATTTAATCAATACTTCATGAACAGGGTCTTTGTTTAAAAACCCAAACAAACACAAAACCTTCCAGTCTTTTTTGTGATTGCTTTGTGCAGGTGTTATTAAGTTAATGCAATCAGCAGTGATAAAGCTGCTCTCCACATAATGAGGGATCAGCCTTTTTGTGGGTGCTGTGGAAGGGAGGGAAGCAGGAAGAAAGAAACCACGGGCCAGGTCCTTGAGATGTTACCAGTGACACCACCAGATTCAGGGTGACCCTTCCTGCTGCAGGAATAATGGGAGGCACCAGCAAGTGTTCCACCTCCTCTCCAGATGCTCTGAGTGAGAAGCAGGACGTGCTGTGGTGTCAAGAGGCCAGGAAGGATGGACACAGGTGGGAGGACGGAGGTGGACTGCATGGATTTCCAAGGCTGTGTGGCTCTTACAGTGGGGAGTGCAGGCTCTGGCTGCTCAGGGTGAAGGTACTTTTCCTCCCCGGAGTGCCAGCTGTGCTGAGTCACTGGCACATGGCTCCAGCTGCAGGCTCTGCCCACCCCATGCCCTCTGGTAGTGCTGGGGGAGCACATGCTCAGGGTTGGCTCTTGGCTGAACGAGACGATGCAACAGCTCTCAAAATGCATGAATCCTTCAGCAGTCGTTCCGTGTTTAATCAAATTTGTAGAGCCTCAGGCCATTCATGGGAAAAAAGTGCTTGCTGTCTGTAATAAGAGGAAAGTTTGGCTGTCAAGGGTGCGAAGCCAGATAATGAAGTTATTCTTTCTCGTTGTGTTTTGCTATGACTTTCTTGAGAACACTCTCAACAAAGTAGTGATGCATGGAGGAGAGGTTTCCAGGCTCTATAAGTGGTGGCAGCACCTCCCACTTTCAGGGCTTGGGGATGCCAGCATGTCTCCAGCCTCACAAAGCCAGCCCCTATGGAAGTGCGGGATGGGTGGGCTTGGTTTAAAGGGATAAAAATGCAGAGGTGCCCTTGATCCTGCAGGTACAAACCCAGTGGGGCAGAGATTGGGGTCTCTGTGGAACAAGAGCCATGATGCCTGCTGGGATTTTTCCATCCTAAATTGTGTGGACAGTGCTGGTGGACTGTCTTTGCCATCTCTGCCTTCACCTGTTTGGGAAATTTGCCCGATTTTGCCTGCAAAAAGCTGTGGTGCTTTGTTTATGTTGCACTTCTACTGAAGCAAATCAACCATAGGAAAGCCAGGAGGGAAAAAGAATACAGAAACAAACTACAGTAAGTATCAGGAAGGGGATAAAAAAAACCTAACAAAAACAACTCTACCTTCTTGGTTTTTTTGGGAAAGCTCAACTGACTCCCTTGGAACCCCCAACAAAGTCAATGATACTTCATCTTTAATTTGATTTTTCCCTTCAGTAAGGGTGGTGAGCATTAATGTCACTGTAATTCTGCAAAGTGCCATTAGATAACGGGGGAATATCAAACGTGAAGATTATGTGTGGTATCAGTGGCAAAATGTTATACTCAGCAGTGATTTAGAAGAACATTAATGTCTCAGGCATGCTGTGAGAGATGTCAAGAATTGGACAATAAAATGTCTCATTCTTCAAACAATCACTCGGGGCTGATGCCTGGCTGCTGGGGAGGCAGATGGGCACCCGTGGAGCCGAGCAGCCCCTCTGCAGCCGCTGCCCTGCCCGCGTTTCTCCGAGGGCAGACACCTCCGCTGCGCGGGGGAGTGATGGATGCTGCCCATTTCCAGCGGGTCGATAACGGGATCGCTGTAGACCACCGTTATTTTTGTGTTTAATTCACTGAATAAAATGAACCAGGTAAATCACTCAGAGGAGACAGGAGCGGATGTTAATAGGCACATTTGCAGCGGTATCTAAAAATGAGCTCTGCAATTACTGACTCATGCCAGCGCTCGCATTCGGTGGTGCGGCTGGAGGCAGCGCTCACCCGCCCCACCGGTGTCCTGGGGAGCAGCCCCCAGGCTCCCCAGAGAGGGCTGGGGTCTGCAGTTCAGTGGGGCTCTGCTGGAGTGATGCCCAGACCCTGTCAGTGCATCACAGGGGAACAGGGCCCTGCTTTTTTGTAGGCTTGCAGGCCTGAGGCTGAGCCAGGAGGAACAGAGCAGGGCTGGGCGGCTCTTCATAGACTCATAGGACTGAGTTGGAAGGGACCTTAAAGCTCATCCCGTTCCAGTGGAGGTGGTGCCAAGCGATTTGGGCAGTGTTGCCATAGAAGACACTGTGACTTTCTCCAGAAGAAATGCAGAAGTTGGGCCATGGGCTGTGTTCCTTCTCTCCCTGGGGCGGGAGTGCAATCTCCTGAGCATCCTCAGCCTTGAAGTTTCCCAGCCTCCATGAGAGGCTCTGTGCTGCCAGGCTGGACCAGGTGCTAGACAGGCAATGTGCAGCACTCTGCCAGCTCCCCAAAATAGCATCGTACCCAAGGCTGCATTAATCCCTGCAGAGCCTCAGCGCCAGAGCAGGCCATGGATGGGTGCTGGGAAGTGCTCCCGCCGGCACGCAGCGTTCCCGCCTCGGCAGGAGGAGAAGGAAAGGATGGGGGCCCGGGTGACATGGCCATCGACCCGTTTATCCCAGCGGAGCAGAATTAATCGCTCGGATCAGCAGAGTCATTGTGGCTTACAGAAAACAAAACAAAGGCAATTATTATTCCTCCCTTGTCGGGGGGGCCGTGGCTAATCTCGTTACGCGCAGCAGCGAGGCGCCGGGGAAATCTCACGGTGCCGATAAAGCGCTCGGCAGCTGCACAAAGCAATTACGGCGAGACCGCGGGGCTGCGCTGGGGGCTCGGCCCCTCCTTGGGGCCAGGCAGGGCTCTCCCCAGCTGAGCGTGTCCTGCCTGCCCTCACAGGGAGCCCTTTGGCAAGGCGAGGTGGGTGCTTTTCCTCATCTCCAGGTGCCTTCTCCCGTGTCAATGTTGATGCCTGGTCTGCCAAAACCTCCTCCAGAAGCAAAGCATTTTTGGGGCTGTGGGACTGATTCCCCCACAGGGACCCTGAGTAGCATCATCCTTGTGGCCAGAATCAGCCAGAGGCATTGCCATGTCACCCTCCTAGCACTGCCCAGCAGAGATGTGTTGTCCCAGAAGGTGTCACAGCTGCTCTGGGCGCTGTGCAGGCTGGGATAGAACAGCGATAGAGCGGTGCTTGGGTTTTTTTATAATTCTTAAATCATTCCCCAGCTCTTGCTGCTGCTTTAAATTGTAACTTGGCTTTTAAAAAGTTTATCGTGCACTAATTCATTCAGCCGGTTCATTTCCATTCTGCTGACAGGGGACAAAATTGCTTCTTTTTTCATCCCAGAGAATTCTAACTTTGTCAATTTATGGCGCCTTTTTGATTTAATCAGGAAATTTCCTAAACTTCCGTGGCAATAACAAGACATTTTTCAAGCAGTACCTGGGAGCAGGCCGGGCATTATTTATAGCCCTGGTGCACACAGTATTTCGGAAGGACTTCCCGTGAGTCAGTGGTGGTCAGAAGATGCGGGTTGTTCCCAGCACCACTCGATTCTGCTCCTGGGGAGCAACTGGAAAACCCCTTTTTTTGCCTTTGCTTTGCAAAAAATTGTCTGGAAAGTCCATGTGTTGCCCTTTCCCTCTTCCCACCCTGGAGGAGCCCAGACCCCTGGGATGACCTGGTCATCCTGGCCACTTCCACTACCAGCACATCGCTTATGTGCCATGGGTGGAGCCGCTCTGGTGCTGCCCTGCAGAGCCAGTATCGCACTGTTCTGTGCTGAAACACTGTCATTTCACTCTTCCAAACACTGTCAGAGCAAGTCACGGGAGGGATTATTTTTGGCTCATTCAGCGTAGTTACCTAGCAATTTGCAGGAGGCTTGGTGATACCGGGGAGCTACTCAAGCCACACGAGCTGCACTGCAGCGAGCGATTCAGTTGCTGCCTTTGGTTCCTTCTGCTGCTCACAAATAGTCCAGGTGCCAGCTTGGAATCTTACAAATTTGTTCTCGGTTGGACGGATTTCAGCCCCGTTGCCTGTGTGTGAAATATTTCCTCTGATCGTCGCTTTTGAGCGCTCGCCGCCTGTGATTCCCCCATCACGCCTGGGCTCGGCTGCCGGCGTGCAGCAGAGCTTTTCCTCCGCCTCGTGAAAGGAAGGGAAAACCACGTCATGTGCTGATATGGATGTTCTGTAGGACAGTGCTGGGACACCTCTTTTGATGTTTTGCTTTCACATTTCTCGAGTTGAAAAGAAATAACGTGCGAACGCCTTCCCCTTCTGCTCCCAGCGCCGTGTGCTCCCCTGCACGCTCAGCACCGCCGCTCCAACCAGCCATAAATACTGTTTGTGTTTGGCTTATTATCTCCAAGGTAATTTATGCTTTCCTGCTCATCCAGGGCGTTTACAGGCCTTCTGTTCTCTGCAGAACTCGAAGTGTTGTGATGAAGAACTGCTGTTGTTCAGTTAAGAAGCAATATTGATTGCCAAGGACCAACCAGAATCAGTGTTTTCCATTCTCCCAGTGTCAAACCGGAGGGGAAAGCCTCAAGGAAAAGGCCATGTGGGGCAAGACAGGGGCAGCAGAATCCAGATGGCAAAGAGCTAGGGTGCTATGGTAAATTTTCAAGAATCTCAATTAGGAACAAATTAAAGATACTCCAATTCCATATATAACATGACCCATGTTATTGAATTATTGCTAAAATGCTCTAGACTTCTTCCTCCTACAGGCATCTCTGGCATCTCTCCCTGGCACTGCTGCCAGGCTTTGTGCCCATCCTGGTGGGCAGCTTCATATCCCAGTTGAACATTTGATGTGGGCAGCAGGTTGGATCTCATCGATTGCCGTGGCTGAAGGACACTCGCTGAATCTCATCGGGTTGTGGCAGTGCACGTTCTGCAGTGGGCAGCGTCTGCGTGGTGACGTTAGCAGAGACAGACGACGCTCTTCAGGGGAAACGCCTTCAGGAAACTTCTTCCGTGGCACATCCATGTTGGCTGGATCTGTTATCCAACCATTTTGTTCTCCGAAGCATCGCAGAGAAGACAAAATGAGAACCATGGTCCTTCCAGAGCTCCGGAGGGTGCTGGATGTTTGCTTTAAATAGAATTAACCATGCAAATTGAATCATGTGAGTGTAAATTAGCACTCGTTCCACCAGTGCTCTCGGTGTCGCTTAACCTGCCATTTACCCCAAGACATCTGCTAAGTGCCATTCTTTCGAGTACTTAAACAGCACCTCTCGCTACCAGAGAGCCCCAGCCCTGCGCACCAGCAGAGCTGCCGCAAGCCTGTAATTATCGTTAAAGGACTATTGTGCTCCTGGCGCTGATGAAGGCAGCGGGTGAGGCTTTCCAGGCTGGCTCCCTGCTTGCCAAGGGGAGGATGAGTGGGGCTGGGGCTGAAGCCCGCCTGCTCCCTTCCCGTGCTTACTCTGGCAGCGGGGAAGGGCCTGGCACACCACTACACTGACGTTGCCCAAATATCAGCAGCGATGGTCGGCATAAGAAACTGAAAATGGGCTGTCAGAGGAAGGCTCCCCAGCCAGGGTTGCTGCCCGGCAAGGAGATCTCAGCCTGCTGGAGGATTGCAGCCCCCACTCTCTCTTGCTGGCATCGCTTCCTCTGCAGCCGAAACAGAGGGAGAAGGCCCAGGGCTGCAGCGAGCACCGTGTGGCTCCAAGCCTTCTACAGCGTGAGCTGTTATTTAAGCCTTTGATGTCACAGTTGGGAGAATTAATGCGCTAACCTCGTGGAGAAGGTGGTGCACGGGCAGGCTGGAGGCACCGGCACCCTGCCCTGCAGCACAGCTTTGCTGCTGCATGTCACGTCACAACTGGAAGTGGGATGAGGGGATGAACAGGTGGAGGACGATGGCATTGCTGATGCCCAAGCAGCTCAAAGGGGTGCCTTGGATCCTCAGCCTGCTCTTTGGCTGGGCCCCTCCTAGGAAACATGGATGTGATGCTCATTGGCTTCTCGTTTTTCCAGCCTCGTCCTGCAGTGTGAGAAAACCCATTGTGGCTGGCGTGAATGGAGTTGGACACAATTCCTCCACAGTGGTTATGCAAATTCCTGGCCATAATGACACGTTGTCGTGTGTGATGCTGCGAACAGATGGCCCGAAGACAGGCTCAAGATCGGAATTAGTCCTGGGCTCCTGCAACAGCGCTGGGAGCATATGGGCCTCATCGATCCCTGCTTTAGCCTTAATAGCAAAGGGAATGCTAACATATGAATAAAAGCCAAAGGAGAGGAGAAAAAACAAGATTGTGGTGATTCAGTGGTACTCAGGCTCTTCTGAAAAGCTGGAACGGTCCCTCCTCAAACTCGAGCATCATTCCAGCAGCAGACGGAGCTTTGCTGTGGCGGGTCCCTGAAGGCTCGAGCAGCTCCTCTCTGCAGCAGCACAGATCGCTCTGCGTGCACCCCTATCAGAGCCCTTCCGCCCTGTTATTTATGCTGTGGCTTCCCAGCGGCATGAAAGCACCAGCGGTGGTTTAGAATTCCATTTGGCACTTTGTTTTATTGGGAGGCTTCGGGAGCTGCCGTGATAGATGGCTGCTTCCCTCCTGTTTGTCACATCCGTGCTGTATGAGTTATCAGCGGCTGGTTCCTGACTTGGAGCCGGCGCGAGGGGCTTTGGAAAATGGGGCATCACTTGTTCATTGCTTATAGCTTTGTAAATCCGTGAAGGACTGGGCTTCTTCTGCCTTTTATTTCAATCTAATGGTGTTTTAAGGCAGCTCGCTGATGCTGCTTGGGATTTCTCCAAGGACCAAATAGGAAACTCATACGTACCGTGGAAGTGCTGAGCAGCGAAGATTGATTCTGTCAGTTAAACATCACACAAGCATAAACAGTGTGTGCTGCTGTGCCTGCTCCCCTCTGACATCAGCAGAACCAAACCTTCCCATCAGCAGGTGAGCTGTCACTTCAAGCCCCGAATGCAGCATCTGGATGAAAAGGGCCTTTTCTTCTTTTTTAAGCTCTCCTATTCCTAATCAGCTGGGTGTCTGGGTCCTAATATTTGCCTAGAGCGAGTTCTTTCAGTAATCTGAGTAAGTGGTCCCCAAGGCTTGTTGCTGTGAAAGCGCACGAAAGGGATCTTGGTGCCCGTGCTGCTGAAATTAATTGATCCCGATATTTTCTTGAGGAGGGATAAAAAGAAGAGAACAGCGTGGTTTCAGATCAGGACAGTTGAAATCCCAGGGAAGATGGTATTTAATGGGTGCCCTCGGCTGCTTTGCCAGGCTTCAGGGGAGCTCTCATGCCAGCGCTGGGTGCACTGGTAGCCAATGGCCAGGAAAGAGCCCAGGACTTCTTTGTCCTGGTTACACGTGCCCTGAAAACACCCACTGGAAAGTTCTTTCAGCCCTCCTCATCCTCAAGGACAGTCTGTCCCTCCTGCAGCCCTGTGCTCCCCGGCCATCACAAACCTCTGTCAGGACAGGCCCCACGCTGACCCCCAGCCCTGGCAGTGCTGTCAGCATCTCTGGTTTCCATGGCAACTGCAGAATGCCAGGCATGGAGCTGGTGCACACCACAGCATCGCCAGCTTTCCCTGGTTCCTTTAGGAAGTGGTTGGCACGAGTTGGAGTTGCCTACAGGACCCTGGGTGTAGGACACTCTGCATGGCCAGACCCAGCTGCAGGGGGTTTATTTCAGAGCCACTGTGCAGGAAGGGAACTCTCCCAACCCTCCAGAGAAGCACATGTGGATATTTTTAGCAGGGCAGCAAGACAAACGAGCTCAGGTCTTTCAACCGTCCATCTGCTTCGTGTGTTCTGGGCCCCACAGCCTTTCCAAGTAAATTGAGTCCTGCGCCAGGCCTCGTTCACTCTCCTGCGAGGCCACGGGTTTTGCTTTCAGGAAATGCCCATCCCTGTTTCCTCCTGCCCAGGGCAGACATGTGCCATGATTCCTGGGAACTCAGCTTTCTCTGATGCTGTCCTTGAGGCAAGAATTTAGGTTTTTATCCCTTGCCTTAACCAGAGGCAGCTCGGCTGGGTGCTCAGGGCAGACCGTGGCTCTGTGGTGTCCATGGCTGCCCGCAGTCCCCAAGCAGTGCCAGCAGCACCGTGACTCCCACCCCTCAGCCCAGGCCTGCTGGGATGCTGCAGGTGGAGTGAGCACACGAGGGGGATGAGACTGATAAAATACAGTCCCAGGATAGTTCCAAGAGCAGTCTCCTGGTGTATGAGGCTCCCTGTTGTTTTCCAATCACTGACACTGAGAGAAAAACCTGAGCTGAGCAGCTGTGACCCTAAACGTGCTCCCAGCTCCCATGGCAGGCATTACCTGGCTGTGCCAACGGGAATTACGGATGCTTGGAGCTGACGGGCAGGGAGGGGCGGGTTACACCTTTCCTGCCAGTCCTGGGAATCTGCAGATCCCTGATGTTCGTCTTGTTTCTCGTGAGTTTTGCTCCGAGGGGGAAGGAGCACGCAGCACAGAGACCGGGGAGATTTGGGACCATCCTGGCCTCGGTGAAGTTGCTCACGGAGCCGCAGAGCAGAGCTCGGTCTCCCTGGCAATGGTTGCCATGCGATCGCTGCTGTGGCGCTGCATCCGCCTGGCTTCAGTCAAACGTGCTCTTCCCAAGGGAATGCGCTTGTGTCGGAGTCCCCAAGGGATGCTGGTGATGGGCTCCCAGTGATGGGGAGAAGGCAACGAGAGGGAGCAACCTGGAGCTCTGAACCCAGAGATGGAGCTGCCCCCAGTCTGCAGCGAATATGGGAAGCAGATGTTGTGCAGAAGTGAACCCCATGCTCCCCAAACTGCTGGCAGGGTCCTTCCCAGAATCCCAGCCCACTGAGGAGCACGACTGTCAGACAGAGCCCTGCAGTGGATGCAGTTTCCCACACGTAACGTGGCCTGGAAGACATCTATAACCTATTTTTCGGTGGTTATTGAACCTTTTCAGGTCGATGCCCAGGCTGCAGTCTGTCACTGTAGTCTCTGTGCTCCTGGAGTTGATGGAGTAACAATTTCATAGAAGTGCCTTCTGTCCCCAGTGAATGATCAGAGTTACTCTGTGTGATAACTCTGCTGGTTTGAACAAAAAGTCCTTTACAGCAATGCAAGTTCCTCATTTGAAATCCAAATGTAAAATCAAAAAATTCCATTACCACAAGAGGCTGGTCGGAAACCAGTGGCTTGGGTAAAGCATTTGATCACACATGGAAAGTTATCAAGTCAGCATTGAAAATGGGTTGAGAAACACGTGCTGGCTGCTCAGAATCTTCATCTGTCACTGCTGGGCAGAGCCAGGTCCTGGAGAATGAGTTCTGGGTTGGTTGGAGTTATCTGGAGAGAGCTGTCCCAGTGTTTCCCAGATTCCTTGCATGTGACTTCTGTATCCACTTTTCCACATGAACAATAACGCTGAAGCGAACGTCAGTCATCAGACAGGCATAATTGGATTTGGAAAATGTGATATTGTGAATTAAGTTGACTGATGGGGAAGTGTCAGTTTTAGTAACAATCTTTCTTCAGATGATAATTTTATATCTATAAGGATGAATTACAAGAGTACTTGAGAGCATCAGTCTCAAATGATGAAGTCATTTTAATAAAGGCCGACTTTCTCTTTCATATACTTGTTTTTAAATATTTTATCTCCTTGTGGGAAAGTGTGTCCAATTCAGAGCCAAAACTGATGTAAAAAATGCCATTTTCACCATTTTCATCTTCACGGGAAAAAACACCTTCACCCTCAGGCGAGCTACCAGCTGGGTGCAGCCTGGCCTGTCACCTGTTCTTGGGGTTTCAATGCAAATCTGAACATTGAACAAATCTCCTTCCTTTCATGGTATTTTTCCAGAAGAAAGAGGTGGGAAATGCAGTAAGAGAAGCAGTAAGACAGAAAATCTGACACTCTCTCCCTTCAGCTGAAGAAAACTTGTCTTTGGCTTTATCCACACCTTTCACAGCAAGGGGCTGGTTTTCCCCTCATCGTTCCAGCTGTGGTGCTGCTGGAATTGAAGGATTTGGGTTTTTTGCATCAGTGCTGTGGGGCAGCTTGGACGCAGGTCACCATTTCCCTTTTCTATCTCAGCTCGCTCTGATTTGAGAGCGCCTCAGTAAATGTTTGATGTGCCTCCCATGGAGGCTGCAGCCGTGTCCCTCACGGCCACTGGGTGTGCACAGCCTGTGGTCCCCTCTGACCGAGCCTCTGTCAGGGCACGGCGGCCACTTCATTATGTCCCTATCGATCAATTAAACGCTTCGTGCCTTATTTATCCCGCAGCCAGGAAGGAGCGTTGCAGGAGCAAAGAGCAATCGTGTTGGACTAAAATCTAAGGAAGAAAAATGAGCTGATAAAAGCCCTGCTGCACCCGGCTTCCCTCTCGGAGGAGCCTTGAGAGATTCGGAGTAGGTTTTTTTTCCTGATGAAAGAGATTTGATGAAAACCCTTTTTGGCCAAAGTTTCGGTGTTTGCACATGTGCCAATCATGAGGCGGTGAGGGAGGGAAGGTCTGTGCTTCCAGGGGAGTGGAGCCCGAAGCACAGCAGAGCTTTGTGCCCAGCCAGGCAGTGAGCCCCTTGCACCCAGGACCTGGGGATGGACTGATGGGCAGATGCCAGCCCTGGGATGAGGCACAGGCAGCGAGCACAGTGCCCGTTCCCTGACCCAGAACTCTGTTCCCACCAACCTGATGGGACGGGTGACCTGTTTATTCACACTTGAGAGATGAATGGAGGGAGGCAGCTGCTGGATTGCCCAACACTGAGATGAAAGATACCTGCAGAACACCTGGGGAGGCCTGGACAGACAGAGCTGCTGCTGCCACTGGGGCTGCCACAGCTGTGGCGACACAAACCCCCGCCGTGGGGAGACCTGTCCTGACCCACCGCTGGAGAGGAAAAGGTGCCGTGTCAGGGTCTGATATGCCCACCATTTCCCCCTCGCAAAAGGAATCCCAAATTTCAAAGTCAGATTAGAATCCCGGCTGCTTTTTGGTGAAGATCTGAACCTGCTGAAGCGGTTTTGTGCTGCGATGGTTTGAAGTCAGATGCTTTAGTGGCACAGAGAGCGCGGGGCTGGATTTGCATGTGAAATGAATCATGCCCAATGTGATTAAAAATGACATAAAAGATGAATTTAAGACTTTTTTTTTTCTTACTTACTATTAAAGTTTTTCAGTAATTTTCCACCCCCTCAGCTGAGCATCGTTCATACGAACTGGAGAGAAACTTTCTCTGCGATTCATTACTGAGGGGTCTGAGGGGAATTCTCTGTATTTCAGTGAAAAAGCAAAGCTAAAAATAAAGGTTTTTCCATCAGCAAAGTATTTGTGTAGAAGCTAAGACTGTGGGGAGCACGAGGGCAGCATTGTGTCTTGTGAGCAGTTGGTGGAGACTGACCAGCAAAGGGGGAAGGAGGGGGCAGGGTGTGGTGTGGGATGGGCACGGCGAGCACCCGTGTCCTTCAGCGCGTGGCAGGGCCCTGGAGCCACAGCTGGGAGGCAGCTTGGCACTGGCATTAACACTGACACAGCCAGGTCTGGAAAACCCAGTGCAGAGCGATGGAGAAAGGGCAATCTCCCTGCCACAGGATGATTCCACAGGCAGCTCGGCACCGTGTACTGTGGAGACGTGCTGGGAAGTTGGGACCTGCCTTCAGTGTCTGCTAAATTAGGGGACTGTGGCAGAGCAGAGGGTGCTCTGGCTCACAGGGGCCACATAGGGTCCGGGCAGAGCAGCTCCAGCATTGTGAGCAAACAGGAGGCTGGGCTGGGATTCTGCTGCTCCATGTTCCAGCAGTTGAGCATTTCCAGGGTGACCATTTGCAAAAGCCACCGCTGGGCTCAGCCTGGGGGCGAGGAGCTGCCGCGCTCTCTTCTGCCCGTCTCTGGCACCAGTAGCACGAGGCTCTTGCCAGCCCCGGAGCTGAATGCAAACACCCGAAGTTTGCACAGCACCAGTCCAGCTCTGCGTAACTGGCTGGCACAGATGTGTAACTGGCGAGGCCCAGGAGCAGCTGCTGCCTGTACCCACATCCCACCCGCATCCCCACCCCACCCGCATCCCCATCCCACCTGCATCCCCATCCCACGCACGTTTCCATCCCGCCTGCATCCCCATCCCACCCACACCTCCTTCCCACCCACGTCCCGGTGCCCACGGACACAGCAGTTAGTCCCTGAGGAAAGATTATTTGCATGATTAGAAAAAAGGGGGAGGAACACTGCAGGCAGCAAACCACGCTCCTTATCCGTGCTCTTATGAAACAGATGCGTGTCAGCAGATGTCTTAATGCAAGCATCTAAACCAGTGAGAGCAGAATCGGTCTGTGGCTGGGGGAAGAAAGGAGATCCCTCTCCACCTCTAAATGCTGGCTGAAATCATATTTGTATGTAAATGCAGTTTCTGTAAACGCACACTAACTCACCAGTAGCTCCAGGAGCCATTGCGTATTCATGGCAGAAGAGCTTTTTACCCAAACAGGAGTTTTCGAGGGTACTTTGCATGAATTTTTCCTTTTTCTCTGCATGTCGGAGTTTGACTTACACATTGAAAATTAAAAAATAATTGAAACGGATCATATGCAGCTCAGCAGGGGCCTTATTTTCCGGTGAGTGGCAAGAGAACGGAGGAGCAGTAACGTGCGGCTTTTGTAGCCTTGTCACTTTGATGAATTCTTTAGGAACATCAGCGGCAGCGCAGGGAGGCTCCAGCTCAGCCAGAGCAGCAGCACAGGCTGGGCCGGAGGAGTCTTATCCCAGAGAAGAGCCTGTGTGTTTTCCCTTCATCTGCAATCTCCTGTTTCCTTGTGAATGCAAACTGGAGATGGGACGTGCCGGTGGGAGGAGCGCTGGCTCACGGCTGAGCTTCTCCCCAGGAATGGCCCCTTCAGTGCCGGCAGAGGAAAGGACCCTCCTGGATACCCACGGCCAAGTTCAGCTCAGGAGTCGCATTACCTGGTGCTCGTGGTGTTCAGCCCGGTGACAGCCACGTCTCCGGCGGCATCGGTTCGTCGCCGCGCACGGACAGCCGCCGACCTCCCTCCGTGTCCGGCCGCGCCGTCCCCCAAACCAAACCACACCACACCACACCCCTCCAAAGGCACACAGCAAACAAACCTGGGGTCGCAAGGAGTGGTCCTGGAGCCCCCAAAATGGACTCCCAGTTCTGCCAGGGAGGGTCTGCCAAGGACGGCTTCCCAGGGAAAATCAAACCCAATCATGGCTTGGAATCGTGTCTGCCTGCAAACATTTCCATGCCACATCTGCTGCTTTGAATTAGGACCTGAATATTCATCTCCAAAATGTATAATTTATACTTACAGCAGACAATTCATAATTTAAGTGTTATTGCTCTAAATTAAGTATTACATTTAAGCTGGCTGTGGACCAGATAACTAAAACCAAGACACCACGAAGAGGAAATCCACACTCTGGTGGTTCATACCATGAGGTCCCAGCTGGATGTCAGCTGCCAGGCACACCCAGTGGGAGGATGCCCCATCCAGAGCAGGGCAGCACCCAGCCACTCCTATGCTCCCACCTGCCCCTCTCCCTCCTCCAACAGCAGTTGCAAGAGAAGGAAACGAAAAAAGTCAGGAATGAAAAAGGAAAATTAAACATGAAAATTTAATTAAATCACCCTTTGATCACTCTCTGTGGAATGGACTTCATTCGGAAGATTATTTGTTGGAGAGCAATAACAACTTCTAATTAGGAGAGGATTCAATGTGGAACGAGGGGGTTATTATATTTTTTAAATCAACCCGGTTTCCCCTACACCAATCAACAAGACCGCCTGCACATTACCAGCTAAACATTATTAAAGTTGTATTTTACAGCCTGGTTACTCGCCAGTGTTTATGAGTGTGAAATATCTGGTTTAAAGCCGACACAGAAATATCATCAAAGCGGTCCATGGAGAAACAGCTTGTGCCTTAATTGCAAAAAGTGGGTGCTGGGTGCAGGGTGGGAGAAGACTGGCTTTCCCCACGGAGCCATCCACCCTCTCCATGGGTGCTGCTGTGCTGGTGAGTGCAATCACAGCCCCACCATCCCCAGGACCAGCTTCCCCAGCTGGGACAAAGAGCTGGAGATGTGTGGCAGAAGCCTGGTGAAGAGTGGGGACCCTGGGCATCAGTCACCCAGGCTTTATCTCCCATTGAGTAAATCCCCTGGAAGAGCGGCGTGGCTGCCTCGGCTTTGTGAATGAGGCCCTTAAAGATTTGCATATATCATAATCCATGTGAGTCATAACCAGCCAGCGCTTCAAATGCTCTCCGAAAGAAAGAACCAAATATCCCCATTAGAGCTTTTATCCCCTGCTATTTCATATCACAATAAAATGTCAAAAGGAAAAGAGAAGCAGATTTCTGATATTATTACTTTGAACTTTTCTTGGCTATACTCCCCTGAAGCATGACATTTACTGAGGAGAGGGAGAAAAGAAGAGGCTGGAATATCTCCTTAATCATCTTTATTTCAGCACTGTGGCACTGAGCAGCTGGACCATGTCTCCTGCCTGGATTGGAGAGATGATGGGTGGCACCACGGCCCTGAACCCTTCCTGTCCCCTGGCACCACTGAAGGAGGACCTGTCACCTCTGTGATGATCTGCCCAGGTGCAGCTGGAGAGAAGCAATGGACAACGTTTATGTCATCATCATCATCATCATCATCATCATCATCATCATCATCACCACCACCACCACCACCACCACCACCGCTGTCATATCAACATTAAGACAAATTTAGCGACACATGGTGTAGACTGGTAATATCATAATATCAACATTTAGCACTTTTGAAGGCATCTGGTGGTTGATCCCGAGCTCTCCTGGCAGGAGCAGCCCAAAGAGCCAGTCCCTGGACATTCTGGCACTGGATCCTGAGGGATCTGTCCTAACTGAGTCTCTGAGGTCTGGCTTTGCCACAGGATTTACTCCACAGCATAAAGGTGTCTGCAGGGAATTACAAATGAGTCGGTTTGTAAAAAAAATCCCAAGTCATTAAAAGTTCATAGTGAAAGGAAAAGTGGGAATAGATGTCATAAAAAAGTTAGAAGGATAAAGTGGTTCTTCCATCAAAAGCTTTTACAAGCCCATTTAAGAAATCCATTTTAACTGTATTTTAATTTCTTTTATGGACCTAGTAAAGCCAAATGGTGTCAGGGAGATTCAGAAAGGTGGGGCATTAGCACTGTGCACAACTCCCATTTCTGAAAAATCCCCCTTTTTCCACGTACTGAGCTTCCAGGGGCTATTTTGATGCATGGAAGTGGATCCAATTTAGCAGCTTCATCTCTCATGTTTAATTTTCACATGAACAGGGCAGAGTTAAACCCTGGCACAGCAAAGATCCAGGAACAGGATGGTGAATTTCCAACAGGCAGTACCTGGAGAAGGAGGTTCTTGGAGCAGTGCTTTTCCTTTGGGGTCAGGTCAGCTTTTGGGGCAATTAAAAAAATAATTAAAGCCACCAGAAATGAAGAGTCTCATGCCATGGGGACTCGGTGACTGGGGCAGAGCTGGCAGGTGGAGCTGTTGACCAGCTCCTGCCAAGGACATGCTGCACGTGGGGCTCTGTGCCAGAGATGCCAGGGGCGGCTCAAATCCTCCAGAACTCAGAGCCGGGTCATAAATGACCATGTGGAACCCTGGCAGCCATGGAACCACAGCGGTGCCAGCGGTCCTGCCCGCACCAGGGGTCCCGCCTGCACCAGGGCCAGCGTGTTTTGGGGGTGGGGAGGGGAGCGCTGCCACGCTCAGGATGGAGAGTTGTTGTTATGGTAACAAATGACTCGTGTTCTCCGAAGGAAGCACGATTTCAGCTTAATAGGGGGGAAACGCAGGGAAGAAGAAAAGGATAATATTTCAAAAAGCTTTAATGAGACGTGAATTGTACGTGCTCGTCCTCTGGAGTGTGTAATGGTTCAGCGGGGAGGACGAGCCGTGTTTACAACCGGTCCCACGCGCCAAGTGAAGCTAAGTCCACGGAGAATCCAAACTTGAGGGCGCCAGCTCGGGTCCTCTAACACCAGCCAGAACACCAGGGAGATTCTGGTGGCTCTAAAGCCCTAAAGCCTCATCCCATTCCAAAGGTGCTGCTTGCGCAATGGCACTGTGGGGAAGCCAGAGCTGAGGTGCCCTACACGGGAAAGCCTGGCGAAGGGGAGACTCCAGCAATGCTGTGGAAGGAGGGTGATGCCCGTGGGGTGGAGGCAGAGCTGCCCTCACCCTGTGTGCCCGCTCCCTTCACTCTGCCTGCCCTCTCCTGGAGCCCTCTGGTTTGGGAGCATCCCTCCAGTGTGGCACAGCCGTGCCATTGCCTGTGCTGGTGCAGCCAACACCAGCCTGGGCTGCCTGGGCTTCCCCCACAGAGCTCCACACTGGCTCCTGCCTTCACCTCCTCTCCCCAGAAGCCGAGGGGAAGCAGTGCTTTGATAAGGAATGCAATCATTAGGAATGTGCCAGAAACCAGGTATTAATAGAAGCACTATTAGAGGATTTATGGATGATTTAAGATGCAGCCCATTCTGCTCATGAATGCCTCGTCTGTTTAAGAGCAGTAATTGCCTATTATCCAGCAGCTTCTAATGTGCTTGGCTCGTGCTGGCGTGACACGTGAAGATGCAGCACATCTTAAAAACAGCCAATGCCAGTTCCAAGGACCTGCTTGTAATTTTAAACACAAGAATCCGATAAAACTCAGAGGGTGGCTGAGAGGTGAAAAAGCCAACGGCACACGGTGGGCATGGGAGCAATGACCAGGGAAGTGATCATAGCTTGGAGGTGGGCACAGCTCTCAGCAGATGACAGCTCTGCTTATCCTCCACGTGTGTTCTACCCCTCCTCCCCATGTGCCACTTGTTTTGGCCCCTGCAGCAGAGACAGTTCCATGGATCAAACAGAGCCAGGTAACAACCAAAGGGACGTGAAAAAACGCTGCAGCACCAAGTGCGCCCATGAGCCTCCTGGGTGTTTATCTGCCTGTTGTCCTTTGCAGTACACTGATTTGAATTTTTTTCACAGTATTTCAGAACATTTTCGCCCTTTGAAGTGCACTAATCTACCAGAGAAACCTTAATTTCTGTATCGGGGTGAGATTCCCCCCTCACCCACTCCTGCTCTGTGCAGGAGGCCCTGGGATGCGATGCTCAGGGGGACATCAACAGCCTCAGGAGCTCCACAGCAGAGCTGACCTGTGCACACCTGTTTATTGCAAGGAGAATGGGCTAAAACCAGCCAGTGATGATGCGGGAAGAAGACCAGTGCCACACTCACCCCACACAGCCAGCCCTGGGCCTCCCTCGGCAGCACAAACCCACCTCCATCGCGACCCACAGCAGAGGCTTTTCATATCTGCTGAAAGGAATTTCCTGGTGGCAAAAAGCCTTCCTGACAGCGCAGGGAAGATCCCGCTGTTCATCTCACAGGCTCTCACTCGCTCTGCGAGGAAGAAAAGCCTTTTGAACGCCAGCCACAGCAGCCAGGCAGCGCCTTCCACTGTCTCCTTGGTGGCTTTTAATTTATAGCGCCCACACTTTGACGTGTTGATCTTCCTGATTGCACAAGGAATTGAATTGGATTCAGATTTATTTGTTCTAATTTGTGCCTCCTGTTACTTATCACCGCAGCATCGCCGGCTGCAGACCGGCTCTGCTCAGCCATCCCAATTAAAGCCTGCAAAGTGCAAATACACACAAGAGCAGCTGGAAATGCGATGAGCAAAGAGCAAACAGGCAAACAAGCCAGAGCCCACGGTGACTACAAACCGAGTCATTTCGGTGCGAGTTTCACCAAGAGGAATTGCAGCTCCATTCGTTTCCCAGGAGTCTCTCCTCCTGCTGTTCCACCAGCGAGGAATTGCTGCCAGGCTGCCCTGGACACCATCCCACTCAGGTCATGATACCTTGCCTCCCCCATGTCCCTGCCAGCCAGGTTGTTTAGAGCCTAATTTTTGGACAGCTGAGCGCTGGCTTCAACCTGCTGGTCTGCCGAAAAGGGACCTGCGGATCCAGTCCTTGGAGACCTGCTGATCCGCAGCTGCACCCGGAAGGTCGGGATTAGGAATGAGGAGCCTGAGTAAAGATTAAAGGGCTCTGGGCTTTTTGATGGTTGATCCCTTCCGGCTCTAAGCAGCACCCACAGCCTCTTGGTCTGACCAGCGCCTTCCCTGCTTCCTGGCTGAGCCCTCCCTCCCAGCTCCACTGTCAGGAGAGCTGAAAGGGTCCTCCTCGGGCTGGGACTGCCCATCACTTCTCTCAGCATCGTTAATGGCCTGTTGGTGCTACTGGAAGAAAAGGCCTTGCTTTTGAATTGGGGAGTTCCATCCTTTGGGTCTCTTCATGCTCCCCTGTCCCTGGCAGCCCTGCAGGGCCACCACTTCCATGCCAGGGGGCCAACTGTCCCTGCTGCTCCTTCTAATAAGCTCAACAGTCTGAGCTCTTTAATTCCTTCAGGGGAGAGATTTTTCCAGTCCTCAGCTCACCTTTGCCTGCCTCCTTTCTGCAGAGCGTTTGCTCTGTTTCTGCTGCCATCAGGTGGGATTTTCTTCTCTCCTTATTAGGCCCCCCTGTGTTCTCCTCGCAGGTGGCATTACAGCAATCCATACATAAATAGCAATAAAAAACAAATGGTTTTGGCCAGGCACGCCATCATTTCTGCCTCTCCAGAGCTCAGAATTGTTTGGGGTCTGCGCTCCCTACAAGGCAGCTCGGAGCACCAGGGAGCATCGCAACTCTGCCTGACCCGGGCACACCTGCCCTCCCGGGAAACATCAGCTCCCCACCTCGCTGCTTCCTGCTGACAATGTCATCTCTCTCCCCCGGCCTCCCGTTGTGCCCCGGGAGTGACAATGACATGGCAATCAATGGCAATGATCTCCCGAGTAGCCTGGCTGATAAACATGCTCTCAAGGCTGCTACGAGCATGTCTGAGCTGCTCATTCTGAATAAATTGGGGTTGATGTACACACTGTGAGTTGTGTGTACTTCAAATTTATCCTTTCAGTTCCTGGTGCTTCCAAACCCCGGCTGCTGTGGGGATAATGGGAGCGCTGATGAGCTCCCCAAAGAGCAGCCAGGGCGTGCTGGTGGGATGAAAGGGACCTGGCCAAGCACCCACCTCTGCAGCCACTCATCCCTGTGGCTGCTGGGGTTGTGCCTCTGCTCCCTGCGGATCAGGGCCAAAAACTGGTACCTGTGTGCTCCTTAGCTGGGCTGCCAGGCTGCTTACCCAGACAGCAAAGCTCTGATCCCAGGTGATCCACAGGCTGGGACAGCAGCCACTGCCTGTGGTGAGGAGCTTTGGAAAAGGAGCTGGAGCTGGAGCTGGGCTGTGACCCAGTGGGTGATGCTCAGGGCCAGGCATTGCAGTGCTTCAGCTCCATCGGGATGGGTGTTTTGCTGTTTGCTTTGTGTGTATGGGGGGGTTGGTGTGGGGCATCCTGGTCTCCTCCGTCCTTGTCCTCGTCCTGTGCCTGACCCGCAGCCAGCAGCTTTACATAAAAACATGGTGTTTGCACAAGCAAAACCCAGACTCCCTGCCCCCCGTCCCCCAGGGTCTCCCGAGCAGGTATCCATCATCGCCTTTGTTTGGTTGTCTTAATTGAGCTTGCTATTTATAGCTGATTATTGGAACCAGGTCGAACTCATCTCGGTGTGGTTTCCATAAGGAGAGAGGCAGTGAGGAACTCTGAGTCCCTCTGCCCGTCCCCAGCGCTGTGTTTGTGCTCGGTGATGGAAATCGGGGGATGCACGAGGGAGGGGATGCACGTGGGGGAGATCCATGTGGGGGGATGCACACAGGGGGGATGCAGACGGAGGATGCAGACAGGGGGGATGCAGACAGGGGGCATGGACACGGGAGGGATGCATACGGGGACATGGACACAGGGGGGATGCACACAGGGGGGATGCAGACGGAGGATGCAGACAGGGGGGATGCAGACAGGGGGCATGGACACGGGAGGGATGCATACGGGGACATGGACACAGGGGGGATGCACACAGGGGGGATGCAGACAGCAGGGATGCACACCTGCAGGATCCCACTACTCTGCTCAGCACCACCACTGTCTTGCACCTGCCAATGCCTCACAAGCCCCAGGTCAGCCTGGGATGTGCAGCTTCATTCTGCAGGAAATACACATTCGCCTTTTGATCCCCAAAGTGGCTGCTGAGAGGGATTGCTGTGAAGTCCTCGGGATGCGAATCCCGAGCTGCGTAATTGTGCTCCCGGTAAGATAACGAATGGCCACAGACAGCAGCTCTGGCTGGGCCTCCGTGTACTTCAGCTGCCATTTAACACAATCGTTTTCTTTACTGGCTATAAATATGTTGGAATACTCTGACCTCGTGAGCCAGCATTATTCTTGGAGGCAGAATTATTTCTTGCTCTGTGGCTCGTCAGTTAGTGTTGGCCTTGAAGCTGCCCGGCCCTGGCAAGTGCGTGAAGCCCAATTTTACATAGCAAATGAGACGCCCAGAGCAGGCCTTGGGGGAGGCAGGGCAGCGGGGCAGAGCACCCTTCCCATGCCAGCCCTCACTGGCACTCTCCAGGTGATGATCCAGGTGCTCACAGTGCTGCCACCACGATGCCCGAGTGGGCAGCCGGGGTCCCCAACCCCATGGAGCCCGTCCTCCCACATGCAGCACCCCTGGCACCACGCGGACATTGCACGTCCCTGTGTCCCCATGGAGGCTGGAGCATCTCTTCCCATGGGTGCAGCTGATCCAGGGCAGGTGACAACCCGCCTCACGTCCGCTGCCTGCTCCTGCCCACATCAGCACTGTGCTCTCCCTCCATCCGCAGCAATTTCCTTGCATGAATAATTAAGGCTATAGTCTCCCATGACTTGCTCCTTGCATTCACTGCTAATCCCAGCATTTTGTCGAAAACCTGTTTCTTATTAATAGCCTGTTTTACAGTTGCTCTCAGCTGGTCACTTATTAGCAAACCCATTCCTGTTCTGCTCTTCTGCTGGCAGTGACCTTGGCCCTTCACCCCTCTCTGCTCCTCTTCCCCATGAAATCCCAGTGCTGGAGCAGTGCTAGAGAGGAAAGAATTTACTGGTTAAATAATTTATCTAGATTCAGTACAGAAAGTCTTTTGAGGAGATTCATCAGCTAATAAAGAAAATTGATTCCGGAAGCCAAAGTCAATATGGGGTTAGAGAAATGCCACCACTTGCCATGGGTTCCCTTCCAGAAGCCTCTGCTGCCACATCTGGCTCTCTCTCCACACGCCTCCCCAGCACCGCCGCCTCTCCCAGTTTGGACCAGATCTGCCTGCCCGCCCACCAACCCTCGAGAAGCCTTTTTTGAAACCCTGTGCAATCTGGCAGACAAACACAACGAAATTTAAGGAATGGAAGCATCCAGAAAATGCTCAGATTGGCCTGCAGAACGAGAGGTGGGAGTTGGTGCTGGGCCTGGGATGTGCAGGATGGAGACCCAGCACCAGGATGGAGACCCAGCACTTTTGGAGCAGCCCATGGAAGACGAAAAATAACCAAAGGAAAGCATGGGACGAGTGAATTTGGCAGCAGTGTGTGCCCATATGGCTGGTTTGTGCTTCGTGTGTGTCTCTCCATATGTCGCACGTACGCATGTTTGTTCGCCCCCGTGCACTTTGCACGCCAGCGCCAGCCTCAGCCCCAGCAAAATCCTCTTGTAACAGACTGAGGAGCTTTAGGAATGCTCTCCTTCCCTCTGCTGCTCCTCAAAGCCACTTATCCAAATGCCTGTGGTCGCTGGGGACAATTCCAGCTGTCTTTTCCCTGCCACGGCCTTTGCCCTCTGCGAGCTCTCTCCGTGAAGTCTGGGCTGTGCAGAACAGGCAGCACTTGGGGGCTTGGCCAGTGGGTTTGCCACAAGCTGGGTGAGGTTTGCCAGGAAGGAGCCGCTCTCACTGCCTTCAGCGCCTCGGCTGGAGCCGTGTTCCAATCAATAATTCAGGTGCCCTCGCAGCAGCCACCAGCAGATCCCTCCCTGTCTGTTTAATGGGAAATCATGTTCCGGTGCTGAGCAGGCAGCTGTAACCCAGGGAGATTCCTGGCATCCTCCCACAGCCGGGCCAGCCCGCGCTGCTCTGCCCTTCCAGCCGGGTGGGCAGCCGGGGGGCTCAGGGTGTGCCGCCCTCTGACACCGGCGAGACCGGACCCGAGGGTGAAGCTGACTGTGGAACTGGGAACCTCCAGGGAAGAAGTCCCACGGCATTGCAATCATTACAGCCAAATGGATCCCTCCAGGATCCGAGCCCACCCTCCAAGTGTGATTTAAGCTGAAAATTCAGACCCGTTTCCTGGTACAAATCATTCAAGCAGGGTGGAACAATCAATGGGAGATATCATCTGTGGCTTGCCTCTGTGGCCAAAAATGTCTCATCTGTGAACATAAAGTCATTAGGAGTGTGATTAATGGGGTCTGAAGGCAGGAGCTGGGGTTGGGAAGCTGTCTGTGAGCTCTGTCCTCTGTGTACCCAGAGCAAGGGGCGCCCAGTGGCACAGCCACCTCTCCCAAATCCCAGCATCGAGCTTGCTCGAGGGGCCAGCGGAGGGCTGATGAATCTGCACCTCACCAGCTGCCTCAAAAGTGATGGAATGCCTTAGTTTCCCGACAGCCTTTCCTTTGCTTAAGAGAGGGAAGAAATTCTGCAGTGGCTGGAGCTGAGGGGAATATCCAGACTACTATATCCAGCAGGATAAGTGATTCCAGACTGTCAAAGATAGAAACAATGACCAAAACCAGTCTGGAGGAGCAGGAGCACTTGTGGGAGGACACAAAGAGAGGAGAGGTGACCACAGTGACCGGGTGGCAGATGCAGGGCTCCGTCCAAGGTCAGAGTAGGAGCCAGAGGTTTCCCTGTCTTCCACCCACTGCCCTGGGGCTTGATGGGACACAGCAGTGCTGAGCCACAAGAGCAGCCAGCAAGGATGGGCAAGGTCAGGCGGGATTAAGGAAGCAAAAAGCCGTGAAGATTTTAGGAAGATGGTTCAAAGAGTGAGGGAATTAATTCTGGAGGTGCCATGGAAATGATGGCCCATAAAGTTAATGAGATATTGCCAAAGAAAGGGTAAACAATTAGGACTATTAGCTGCAAAGATAAACCAAGACCTATTGCCCTCAGAAACACTGAAACTAATTAAATTGAAAATTACAACATGGGAGTACAAAAACAAAAGCAAATAAATTGAGAGAAAGAATTAACTGGCTTAATATCATGATGATAATATTATTAGCAATAGGAAGTGGGGATTGTATGATTAAAGCTGTTTATTCTCAGGCTCTTTCTCTGGAAGCAGGCGGCGAGGGACACAGGGCAGGCAGGAGGGTCCTGCTGCTCTGGGGGTGCTTGGGGGTCCCATACCCAGCCCTGTGGTCCCCTGTGGAGGGGATTTGCTCGCCCTGGTGCCCTCCCCAGTGCCGTGCCCGTGCTGTCCCCGCTGTGCCAGGCGGGAGGTCAGGCTCATCTGCCCGCAGACCTTCCCGTGCCCTGGTGAGGAGAGCCCTCCAGGAGAGTCATTATCACTCCAATTACTGGTTCTGTTTAAAGGGATTAGAGCCAAATTAACTTTTCGGTTTGCCACCCAGGAATAATCCTGTTTTAAGTGGACAGATTCTCTTGTAATGTCCAAGGAGATGATGAATGGGTGAGGTGCTGCTCGAGTGAATTCCCAGGAGTGAAGGGGCTGCTGGCCCTTCTTCGAGGGCACCTCTGGAGTGAACAGAACTCATCTCCTCGGAGCTGGTGAGGTGGGGGCTGACACACTGGCGATGGTTACAGCAGCATCCCAGCAGGGGTGACAGGTTGAGGAAGAAAACGCAGGCTGGGAACAATAGAAAGACGCTTTGGGCAGGACTTTGTGCACCTTGGAAGGAAAGGGGAAAAGAGGAAGGCAGTGTTTGCAGAGCACTGGCTCCCACAGCCAGCCCTGTCCCAGTTCAGGTTGCTGCGAGGCTCCGGCTGATAAAACAGCCTTCGTACATCTTTTGTGCTTTTGCCTGTTTTGGTAAAGTGATCTGCCCTGCTGCACTGCAAAGCCAAGGCTCAGGCGTGTGTGGCTTCTCTAGAAAAGGATGTGTCCTCCCTTGCCAGGTTTGGGAGACTCAGCGCAGGCTTTAAAGCCACACGCAGGGCTGCTGGGCCCCTCACACGCTTTCAAAGCATGGAAATAAAGCCAAGCAAAAGGCAGCCAAGACACTGGAAAGCACGTGAAAGCTGAGAAGTTTGTGAAGGCAGAAAGGGGCAAGTTCATGGCGTGGTTCCATCCAAACCTTCCAACAGTGCCCGGCAGCCCTGGCCCCGGAGCCACGAGGGTGTTGGCAGAGCCGCTGCCGCTGCGCTCGTGCCCCGCTGGGCTGGGTGCAACATCTGCAGTATTTGTGATCCGGGGAGTGAGCGAGGGGCCTCTTTTTATGGTCGTTTCATTATGGTGCTTAATTTCTCCTGCAGAAGCAATTACCTTCTCCGGAAGGGAAGCAATATCGTTTTCAGACGTATGGCTGCTATTGCCACCCCCCAGCTCCGC
Organism: Gymnorhina tibicen; assembly: GCA_013399875.1. NCBI lineage: Eukaryota > Metazoa > Chordata > Aves > Passeriformes > Artamidae > Gymnorhina > Gymnorhina tibicen. Next base: position 567,404 of record VXAZ01004833.1, read on the forward strand.
CGCTGCCAGCGCTTCCACCGCCGCCGGAATAGCAATTGGGATGGGATGCAGGAGCCAGCAGCTCGGGCTGCACCGGGACAGATAAGAGACTTGCAAAGGGGAAGATAACCCCATCCCCATGCCAAATATTTACCTGAGGGGGCTTGTGTATCACATCTGAAGGACAGTCTACAAGGGCTGATCAAACACTCAGTGGCCTCCAGGAAAAAACAAAAGTGATAACATGCACCTGGTCTGGCGATTTCGTGGTCTGTTTCTGTCACCGAGTTCTCTGTCTGTTGAGGAAACTGCAGCATCCTGCATTGTTTGAGTTCTGTTTATTATTTCTCACACCATCTTCAATTAACGAAAGACATTAGCACCAGTACACGTAATTTTCTATTTTCATAGGCTAAAAAAAGTTGCTTCTTCATCCAGTTAAATGAATATGGGAGAAAATCCAGTATTTTTTCTAGCCAGGCCCAATCTGCACAGGTGTTGGAGCGCCTGACTACAAACCATCTGACCCAATTCAGTGTGATACAGCCATCAATCAGGAGTTTGTTGGGAAGATTATTCAACTTCGTGATGTTTCCCCTCTAATTGAAAGTAGCGCATCAAGGGTTGTAGTGCTGGGATAGAAACCGAGGGCAAAGGAAAGGATTGCCTGGTTCCACGTTGTAATACCACCACAGGAAGGAGCTGGAAAGGTGCTAAGCAGGACCAGGACCACACAGCATCCGTGGGGACACGGCCCAGAGAGGGCCACGGATCCAGCTGTGGCTCCACAGTGAGAGCTCTTGGCAGGAGGTGACAGAGGAGCGATGGCCACTGCGGGGATGGCATCGGGGAGGGATCATCCTGGCATTGCATTCTGAGGGCTGGAGGGAATTAAGTGTGGCAATCACAGCCAGGTGGGACAGCGGTGACTCCGCCGGGCACCACGCAGGGCATGAGCAGGGCAGGACGGGGACACTCATAAACAGGCAGTGGGGTGGCCTCAGAGCTGGCATGTCACAGCAGCTCTCCACGGTGTTGACACCGGCGGAGCCCAGTGCCACCAGGAGCCGTGGAGGAGCTCTCCGAGGACACGAGGTGTGATATATGCTGCCCATCAAGAGGCAGCCGGAGCTGAGCTCCGCTTGCCATCCAGTTGTCTGCTTTTAATGGATATAAATGGTTACCTTTAGCGCTGAAAAAGCTGAATAGATACAAATATTACTGATAGCATGTGGGTGCACTGGGCCTCATTATCCTTGGGTAATCGAGGTTATGTGGAGCTCTTCTCCTGTATCTGTCACTGTCTCTCTCGGCAATGTGCTGAAGCAGGGAAACCTTGAGGACAAATTGCCCAGGGAGCTGGGGAAGGGCTGGGACCCGGGTCCTCACCGGGCAGAGGGAGCAGTGGCCTCCTGCCGTCATGCCACACAGCCCCAGGCAGCCTCTGCCCGTACGTGGCTTTGATTAAACCCCTGCAAGCAATCACATATTCGGTGAGTTTTGTTTCTCTTGCTCCTCATGAGTCACTGGTGAAAAGCCAGCGATGGACCCACAGTTATTCCTGAATTTCTGCAGGAAGCATCGTGATCCATCCTGTGTGCACAGGGTTGGTGGCACATGGGAGAGCACCTTTTCCTCCCCCAGAACCCGTGAGCTGCCCTTTGCTCCGTGCAAATGCCGCTCCGCAGAGCTACAGGAATATCCCTTCCGCAAACAAACCCAGTTCTGAGGCTGCCCTTAGCGGGTAGTTTCAAGGGGTTCCTCAGCCTGGTGAAGCTGGGGAATCCCACAAGCCACACGCGGCTCTTCCCACTCTTGATGGGAGTTATCTCGCAGCACACATTGTGTGTTTTACAACGGAATCTGTAATACAACATTTGCAAGCGCTGAACGCTGAGCGCTCACGCTGAGAGGTGCCTTCCTGCAGGTACTGCTTCTAATGAAGCTGAGGCCGTAAAATATTCCTGGAAAGTGCTTACAAAAGGCTTTCAGATATGTCAAATGATGTTTTTCACGTTATCTCGAATTTGCTTTCCGTTTCTAAGGAATGCTCAGACTTTCAGCTCCTCCCTGCCTTTCCCCCTGCTTTGGAGGAGGAGGAGGAAGGTGTGCTGTGTGCATAATCACACAGCTCCCTTACCCAAACCTCTCAGAAAATATTGAGCTGCATTTTGGCACTGAAACGTTCAAACAGACTTGTAAAGCTCTGACTCTATTTAGTGCTTGATTAAAAGGGGGGGAAAAAGCCAAGTGTCAAATACTTCTCCTCCCGCTGGCTCCTTGGCTGTCGGGAGGAACAGCCCACAGAGGCCTCACCATGTTCCCACCAAGCTGTGCCATCCCAGGCAGGACCCAGAGACGCTGTGTGAGCCCAGACCCATGGCTGACTCTTCTCCCACTCTGTTGCAATGATCACCAAAACCAGCTCCTCCGCAGAAAAGCGGTGCCATTGTGGAGTTGATCCAAGCCCATCTCCTTGACTCCCTTTTTACCATAGGCAGGAAACCCATTAATATGATGAAAATGACCTCAAATTGCTGCTGCTGGTTTATTTAATCTGGCCGGGCTCCTTTCAATGCTCAGCCACTGTCAGCGAAGACAAATTGCCCGTCTGATGTTTAAAGGTTTTGGGATGTAGGACAGCATTGATTTTGTGTGTCTGAAAAGGTGACGCTCCCTGGGCTTGCAGCGAGCAGGGGTTTGGTGACAAAGACCTGCTGGTGCTGATCCTCCCACTGATCCCGTGAGTGTCACTGCCACACAGAGCAAGTGGCTGGTGGGCACTGTGGAAAACTCAGGGAACAGAGCGGGAAGAGAGGTGAAGTGATGGGGAGGAAGAAAAGCATCAGGTCCCTGGGATCTCTGCTGTTGCCCCCCTCACTGCCCACCCTGCAGCTCTGCCAGGGGGTGGCTGGGACCCAGCGCGGCACCGTGGGGCACCTCTGTGCCCTCTGCTCCTCCAGGCAGCCGAAAAGTCACCGCTGACTCCTTCGGGATGCATCGAGCAGATGGAGCACTTTGCCTCTCGCTGGGAAGCGTTATTGCCAGTCCTTGACTCAACGGGGATAAGCATTCCCAATTCCAGGCAGTTTTTGAGCCTGGAGGGCAGCCGGGTCCCCGCGGTGCTGGGCTGGCACTGAGGCCACCTCCTGCTCTCCCAGTGCTGGGGCACTTCTGACCCAGACCCTGCCACCATGGAAACAGGTGGGAAAGTCTCCAGCACTTCCAGGGAGTCACTGGGGCCACCAGCCCCCAGGAGAGCTGAAATTCCCCTCCAGCACTACCTGTCCCTTCCTAGAGCCCCTCAAGCAGGGGGTTCAGGGCTGAGCACCCCGGCTGCCCCGCAATCACGTGCCTCTAAACCAGGCCAGTTCCACACCTGATATAGCCTACATGCAAAATAAAACTGATTCCTTGTTCCTGCTTCCTCCCACAAATTCCTAGGAATAGCCCTCAAAGGGGAAGCTCCAAAGAAAGGAGCGATTAATTCTCGGTGGCACATTTAAACACCGTTTTTATTACAATTCAGCCTTTCACGCTCTTTGCCCTTTTCCGATTCATTCTTGCTCTTTTGAGGTGGAACGAGGCTGATGTTTTGCAGCTCCTGTTTTCAAGGGGAGTTTTTAACTCCTGGTTTGCTGTTGTGGCTGTGCCAGGGGTGAGAGCCTTTCCCGGAGGATGCAGCTGGGATGCTCCTGGGGAGCTGTGGGTGCTCTGCTCTTCCAGCACAGGCAGGATGTGGGCTCAGTGCGATGCAGTGGGGCTCAGCGGGGTTCAGTGGGGCACAGCCCAGCCTCCAGTCCCCTGGTTCCACCACGCAGTGCTAGTGCCATGGTGTTTTACAACACGCAGCAACAAAGCCTGAAATGTACTGGAAATAATTCTACTATCAAATGCATTCAGCTCTGTTTGTTTGCTTTTAAATTAACATTGGGGATGAAATGATTCACTGAACTACAAAGAGATCCCTCGACTTGACAAGCATCGCAGGCAGGATTCCTTCCACTTTCAGTTATCACAGGGAAAAACATTTCAACATCTTGTCTGCTCAGTGCAAGAAAAATAGTTCTGTGCTCTGTGCTGGGGAAACAAGGAGCTTATCAAAACAATCTCCAGCATCAGAGGGACGAGATGGCAGAGCCTCCGGTGAGGCACCTTTTCTCTGGCTGTGCACAACCCCGGAGCTGCTGCTGCGAGGAAGGACAGGGCTCTGAGCAGCTCAGGGCCACTTTTACAGACTGCTGGTGCCTGTGACAAAGGGCATGGATCCCGCAGGAGCCAGAGCAGGAGGAGCAGCCACTCTAAGAGGATGCTCAGGACCCAAAGAAATGGGGAATAGGGAATGTTCCTCAGTGATTTTCCTGCAGAGGGAAGGAGGGAAGTGTCCCAGAGTTACAGGGAGAGGACGAGCAGCAGGCTCTGTGCCCCCATCACCCCATGCCCCCATCACCCCATGCCCTGCACACAGATCCTTTGGAGGATCCCCCTGCACTGTGCACATCCTCTTAGCCTGAGCAAAACCAGATGGATTTGATGATCCTAAGAGGTCTTTTCTAACTTAACTGGTTCTCTGGTTCTGAGAGAAGCTTCTCCCTGCTCCCTGTCTCCTGCCTGGAGGAGGATCCTTCCTGCAACCACAGCAGGGCATTCCAGGCTCCTCCAGGTGCCACTTGAGGTGACGATTAGGAGCCATGGCAGAGCAAGCAGGGTGGATAAGCCGGACTAGTCAAAGAGCACATAAGCTTGGAGTCATAATTAGACATGGCTAATGGGGACAGGGGAACAGGAGCCATGACCTTGAAGGTATCGGGGAGGGAGACTGATAATGAGGAGGCTAAAGGGCTGGGGGCTGCTTTACCTATTCTGAAAAGTCATTAAACTCCCCTGGATGATTTCATTGCCAAGAAGTTTTGAGGATGTGCTGACAAACTCTAGCAGAGCTGAGTGAGTGAGGAGAGCAGTGGGCTGGCAGCAAGGCCACGCTCTGCTGCACCCACCCCCAGCCCCCACTCCTCACTGGCTGCTCCTGCCACCGGCCAGGGACGGACACTCGGATCCCAAACAGCTCCTGAGAAGTCCCCATCAGCCTGCCAAGGAGCAGGAGCATCCAACAGCTCCCTTGGCAGGGCTGGCGTCTGTGCAGCAAATGTTTCCGGGTGGTTTAGGGCTGGGCAAACACACCTAACTCCAGCGAGAGACTGGGAAGGGTCTGCTCCTGGGAAAAGCAGACGGAAAGATGGATGTCAAGGAAATGCTGCGGGAGAGCATCATATAAAAAGTCATAAATTTCCAAACCAATTTAGTGAGCAAATTCCTTTAATTTTGGTGCATTGGGACCAAACACAAAACAAGCAAGCCTAAGGAATTAAACATTTCTCTCCATGGGTTGCCCTTTATGAAGGAAGCTCCAGTGTCCAGCTCTCCAGCTGTGCAAGGACTTCCAAAAGTTCCCTAGCTCGGCAAGGCCTTTTTCACACAACACCAACACTTCCTCTGTGGGTGGGCTTTGGGGGAAAGCCAGAGTTTGGACAGTTGCTGACACAGGCAAGATGCTGAGGGGTGTGGAAGTGTAGGCTTGGGCTGGGTTTTATTTCTTTTTAATCCAGCTGGTTTGCTAATTCCGGTTTGAAAGCTTCCGACTTTTCCAGAGTCAACAAGGTCACCCAACAATCATGCTCCCTGGTTCCATCAGGGCCCTTCCACCCACTTAATGAAAACAAATGCTGCTGGGACAAGGGCCATCCTTCTTTCTGTCTTCTGGGGCCCCGAGAACAGGCTTGCTTGAGGCTTCTGGTTATAGATGTTATGTTAACAAATGAACCAAGTGATATTCTGGCTGCTCCCAGGTACATCTAATTCCCAAACTGTAATGGAGCTGTTCCTGGTCCTGGCTCACTAATGCTGATGGTGTCAGCCTCTGTGTCTGGTCCTGGGCATGTGAAATTCGTGTTCCTTCTAAGAAGGTGCAAAGTGAAACCCCTCGGAAGCCGTTTACCACAGCAGGTTTTGAGGGGCAGGAGAGGGGCTCAGCAGCCAATTAACGATGGCTAATTGCCTCTTGCCTCCTTGCCCAGGTCCATGCCCTCGAAAGGAGGGAGCTGACTTTGCCTGGTGGTGACTGAGCTGCTGAAGGGGCGGGTTAATCCCCTTTTATGAAGTTTGAGATCCCAGCTTTGTAATAAATCCAGTGTTTCGTGTGCTGAAATGCTACCGCCTTTTAAAAGCAGCGTTAAAGCTTCCTAGGCAGGTCATGGCAGGTCCTGACCAGGAGAAGAGCCCAGAGAAGCCAGGCAGCGGGAGGGGGTGTTTGTGCCATAAGCCAGTCCTGAGGCCGTGCCGGGAAGCAAACATGACCTAATGGGGATCAGTTGGTTTGCAGCAGGACCTTGGCTGCAGCAGCTTCTATTTCCAGCAGCATCGAGCTTCCCTCACTTCTAAGGGCCTCCAGCCTGTAGGATGTCTTTTTTCCCCTCAGTATTCAAGTGCTGGCACAGTCTCTGGCTGCTGGCCCTGCGGGTACTGGGGGATGAATGAGGGCAGTTGGAACACAAGGGAAATAACAGCTTACTTTTATTGTGAGATAAAGAAATGGAGACAAGGCGGGAGTGGAGAAGGGCTTAAATAAAACTGTGCGGCTCAGGCTGGAGGCAGTGGAAAGCAGCAGGGAAGAGGCAGGAGCTGCCATGGGCATCTCCAGGCTGGTGAACAGATCCTGCCCATCTGTCTGTCTCTGTCTGTCTGTCTGTCTGTCTGCAGCCTCAGCCCATGCCGGCCAGCACCTCACAGCCTCTGGCACTGACTCCGGGAGGAAGTGGGCATCCCTTTGGAGGCAGACATGGGGAACCTGAGCCTCCTGCCCTGCCCTGTCCTCCCTGCTGCTTTCCTTCCCTCATTGCAGCTTGCCTGGAAAGCAGCCGCAACTGTGGCATTAAAAAAAAAAGTGTTAAGTCCTTCGTTCGGGGCACAGCCCAAATATTTAGGCTTTTCTCCCAAACTCATTACATTTGTTATTCTCCTGGGAGCGTTTCCTTCCTCCCTGCATTGAAACCAGCGAGTGTATCCAGCGGCAGGAGCAGGGAGGACCTGGGTGGGTGGGGAGCAGGAGGACATGCAGAGGTTTTCCCTGGCTGTTTTGGAGACAGCGAAGCAGGTTCCCCGGAGCCCTGCGGAGGGTGGGATGCTGGTGTCACCTCTCCATCCACACTGCCCACCGGGTGCAGGAGCAGAGGAGCCTCGGAGCCTCATGGGGAGGTCAGGATGCTGCCAGAACACCCTCGGAGTGCTCTGGAGAGAGCAGAGAGGGCTGAGGAGAAGCCGTGTCCTTCTGTCAGAGGACAGTGCCAGCGGAAGCGGTGACATGCCAAGGGACACTGCCCACCGTGGGAGCCAGGCAGGGCCACCCTCGCTGGCGCAGGGAGCTGCTGGGGGGCTGCGGCACCAGGGTTTTACCCTTGAGCTCTTGTTTTGCTGCTGTTCTCTGGAGCAAGACACCTTCTCTTCCCACAAACAAAGCCATAAATCCTGGCGCAAGCAGGCTTCACGGGGAGAAAAAGTGAGGCTGGGATGACAGCGCCAGGGAGTTGTGTGAGGAGGTAAATTACTTGAAATATTGCTGAAAACTTCCATGCCGTAAATATAGTTCTGATCCCAGCTAATCAATCATCACAATTATTCTATAAATAAGAGAGAGGTTGGCTGTGTGGTACCGGACTTTTTTCCACAGGCCTCTGGAGCAAATTTGTTAGCACCTTAAAATAAACTATTTGCTCCAGGTAGTTTGTTCTCTCCAGGCTGCATCATCCTCTCATTCATTTTTCATCGCCTTCGGATTGGTCGTTGGGAATCTTTTAGTGCTTTCTTCCCAGGCTGTCTCTCGCAGAGGGATACTGCAGGGAGCAGGTTTAAAAACCAGCCAGACAAAACGCGTCCAGGCGGGTCTCAGCCCGGAGCTCTCCCCCCCAGCTCCTCGGAACACTTGTGCTAAGGAAGCCTCTGTTTAATGTCTTTTCCACAGGGCTATAAACTCACAACAGGCCATTTTTTCCCTTTTATAGATCAGCATTACTAATTTATTGGCAGTTTACTATTTGGAAATGTTCTCATATAAATTAATGGGAAGGTGATATTACACCTGAGTCCCTGGGGGAGGAGAAAGCCAAACAAACCCACGGGCCCGGTGCTCAAGGAATGGCAGCATGTTAAATCACCCCTTTGCTCTGCAGAGGCCGTCGTTCCAAGGGCAGAGCTTGGGCTCCGGCTCCTCCAGGATTCCCATGGATCCCATCCTGGGGAGCCAGCCCGGTTCCAGGGCACACAAGTCAGCATTCTTCGCTCTCCACATAATTTGCTTCTCTCCAGCTCCCAGGACCCCCTGATCTTCCTTCCTAACTGCGCTTGCCAGGTGTGCAGACATTCCCAGCCGCTTCACCAGGGATTTAATTACATGCCAGAGAAAGAAGCACCGGGCTCAGACAGCTCCAGTACCCAGTGCAAATCTGTGCAATTGTGTCAGTGAAATGGGATAAAAGTGGCTAAACCCAGACAAATCGGTACTGGGGAGGGGATGAGGAGCCACAGTGTGTGGGAGGGAGGAGGAGGGTTTTTTCCAGAAGCATGAGCCATTATTAAAGACTGATCCTTCATCTCATGTACTCCAGGAGCAAAAATGGAAGTTTTCTGCCCCAGTAAGCCATCTCCTGCTTGATAGAAGGTTTCCCAGTCCTAGGTACACGCCAGTGCAAGCTCAGAGCCGGAGAGGGGCTGAGTTCTGTGGCTGCTGGGAGGTCCTGCAGTGTCCCACGTGCAGGGCAGGACCCAAAGCCACTCAGCTGAAGGGGAACACCGTGTTCATTGACACGCTCCTTTTATTTTATCAAACTATTGCTATTTATGAGGGAAGCTTATTGAGTTAAATCACTTCTCCTGCAGTAATATAAAAATGCTGCGGCTCGGGAATGCTGACAGGCAGGAGAGCCAGGCTCACTTTTCTTGCTGAGCAGACGAGGAACAGGAATGATTATTTTGTATCGCTTTACAAAAGAGACCTTCTTGTAATATACCTGCTGTGCATTGATAAATAGCACCAGCAGATAATAAGGGCCTTGGGCAAGGAGCAAGGAAGAAAAAAGGCTTTCCAGCATGTGAACACAAATGCTTTAAATGTGAACTAAATTGGCCTGATCATTCCTCAGATTTGCAGAATTAAACCGTGCCCAATTGTCAACATCACCGAGATTGATGAGACAAATACAGCCAAAGCAAAGGGAATCTGTAACAGCCCCGCTAGAGACGCTTGCAGGGTTTAAGAGCCACACACTGTTCACGAAACCCAGCGCTATAATTTCATCCCACTCCGAGCCACCCCCCAGCAATGGGGAGCTGGGAAAGTTCATCAGCCAGGGATGCAGGATGAGGACACTGGTGCTGGAGCTGGAGATAAGCTGAGATCAGAGTCAGACCTCTGCTCTTACAAAAACCTCATTGCATGGGAACTCCAGGGCTCAATCTGTGACTACTGTGCACCCCATCGAGGTGAAACCACAAAGTTCAGTGCAGATCAGGGTTCTAGAAGCAGGATAGGTTTCTTTACTTCGCCCTCGGTAGCACACCGGGATGGGATTAGCTTTCCTTTCCCGCGAGGAGCCCGTGACAGCCCCTCTCCTTCACAGGGCAGAGGAGACCTTTGCTTCAGCTCCACTTCTCCAGGTTGTTAACATCTCCCAGCTGACAGCCACCGTGAAGGAGAGACGCCTCGCTTCACCTTGCAGCAGCTCAATGGAAAACCTGGGGAAACCATGGCAATGCTGAGGCCAGGGTCACCTTTCTAATGACGCCGAGGATTTCTCAGCAGAGATAACAAAGGCAGGTACCTCTCCTGCTGGTGAAAGCACTGTTCCCAGGCTCCTGCAAGCACGGTTTCTTAGGCACCTGCTTTTGACCCCAGCCAGTGCTCCTGGGCTCTCCAGCCCCTGTCTCACCCCCCTGGGCCCTCCAGCCCCTGTCTCACCCCCCTGGGCTCTCCAGCCCCTGTCTGATCCCCCTGGGCTCTCAACTCCCTGCCTGACACCCCTGGCTCTGCAGCCTATGTGGCAGAGGTGAATCCAGCCAAGCTCTGCCTGTGCCTCCATCAAAACAAAAGGTACCTGAGGACAACGCGCAGGGTGGGCAGGTGGATTCCTGCTGCCTGTGTTGAAGGTGATTAAGATGCTCACTCATCTGTCCTCGGGGTCCTGCTTCAGTCAGGGCTTTGCAGCCTGGCCAGGGAAGCCAGTGAGTGACAGATGATTGATTTGAGCTCATTCCTATCAGCCCTCACTCCTATCAGCCCTCACTCCTATCATGTGTGCTGGAAGAGTGGCAGAGCCAGAGCAGCTTCATCAGCACAGTCCCGGACCTGCCTTCAGGATTCCTGTACCTGGAGATATCTCACATGAGGAGCATGTCCCCATCACACCCCACACGGAGACACACTGAGGGCCGTGGCATCCCACACTACCCTCAGCTCAACCAGGGGCTCATAAATTTCCTAAGCCAGCACTGGAAATAAGAGGTGTAAGAGAACCTCAGGGCTGTTCCTGAATACCAAGAAGAAGAGGAAGCACTGAGCTCCCTGCTCAGCTCCAAGGACAAAGTGTTCCCCAGCTCCATCCCCATCCCCTCCACAGCAGCCTGTGGGTGGCTCCTACAGGACCTGCAGGCAGTAAAGGGCAAGGACCAGAACCTGGGCAAGCTCTGGGGCTGTCAGGGAAGCAGATTTCGGGGCTTTGGCTTGCTCTGGGGCTGGAGGAGGGGTATGGAGGGGGCAGGAATGTTCCCTGCTGTCATTAAGATCCGAGGCTTTAGCGCAGTTCTGCTGCTGGGCTGCTAAGTCAGGGCTTCACGCTTTCTAATTTTTTCTTTTGTCTTGCATACACACACGAGACAGATTTTGCTTCCACAAGGGATATTTATAGGACATATGTTGGAGCTTGAAGAAGCTGATTAGCAATGTTTAGCTTAAAAAGGGAAGAAACTGCATGAGAGCAGCCTGGCCAGACAAATACTACACAAGATGTGAGCTCTGGGGAGCAGCTCTGTGGGAGAGTGAAATGTTGAAGGTTACTGGCTCAAACAATGCACCACTGGCAAAGCATCGGGTGCCAGGTTTGCACCCCACAGCCGAAGGCAAGGAGGGGAGGTTTTGGAGGTGTGGTGGCTAAACTGCTGCTTTGCATAAGAGCAGCCCGGGTCCGGAGGGGGTGAGCACCCACCACTGGACAGTGACCACGACAAACCAACCTTCATTTAGCAACAAGCTGGGTTTGGAGCCAGATGAAGGAAAAGGCTGATAAGAAGCAGATCCTATGAGGTGGGGCAATGTTTTTTTATCAGGGCAATGTCCTCCCTTGCACAACCAGCTCAGGTGTAAAAGTCTGCCTCCCCGGGGAAGGTATCAGGACATTCACACTTAGGCCTGAGGGTTTTCACCCCTTCTGAGGGGGCATAACTGGCTCAGCTACATTGGCATGAGAAGCAGCTGTCATGTCTTAAAAGGGTTAATAAATCATCAAAGACCCCCAAAGCACGCACAGACTCGTTTCTGGGGCCCTCCACCAGAGGACTGCACAAGATCCACAGTGTTGCAACACTCAGTGTAAAACTTCCATCAGGGGAGGTACCTGAGCATTCCCACCTGAACCTGAGCCTGGGTTAACACACTGAACCCTGGGGTTGGTGGGCTTTCCCCACCCGCAACAGATCAAGACTGAGACCATCACTTCGACCAACAGACATCTAAATTGCAACAATCAAGTCTTGTCGCTGGATCCCCGGGTGCTGAGATCCTTCCCCTATCCACTCTTATCCCTTCTTTCTCTATTTTCCTTTTATATTTTCTTAAGTGATAACTTCATACTTTTATATTGCTATATTTTTATTAATGATAACCAAAATGGCTTCATTTTTTCCCCTTTCCATTGCAACCAAATGGTTTTAAAATAAACCGCTCATACATATATGCATGAAAACACCGGTCATTCAGTGTCATTTCACTCTAATTCGCCCCAATGGGCCTATTAACAAGAACCTCAGTTACCCCATTTTCAGCTCCCTCCCTCCCTCGCTGGGCCCCAGGACTGGCTGAGCACCACTGGGCTCCTGGAGCTGGGGATGCGAGGTGGGCTCTGCCTCCTCTCTTTGGGGAAGGACTCTGGGGACAGAGGCAGCACTTCCCCCTGGAAAAGCGAGCTGTGGCTGCAAGGCTGGCTGACATCTCCAGCCAGCCAGCCCCCGCAGCAGGGAGGCTCTGGGGGCTTGGGTGACTCTTCTGGGCTTGCAGAATGGGATCACGAAATCCCATCCAGCTTTTCCCCATCTCAGCCCTCCATTCCCACTCTCCTACCTTGTGATTCTCTTTCCAGGGGTCCAGCATGCCAGGCTGGAGCTGTGCCTCATTAGACAATCTGGTTTAGACCATTAGAGGAGTTTGGGGCAGCGGGGGATGCTTTCTGGAGGGAATGCAAGTCTCAAGAGAGCTGCTCAGTGTATAAAATCCCCGGGGTGCTTTCCAGAATCCTATTCCCTGTCAGCACTGGTCTGAAAAACTAAAGGACGATGCTTCAAGGAGGCAGAAATTGCATTATACTCCTCTGTGCTTCACAAGCTCCAAGTAACACTTCTGCTTCTCCCGTATGAAAGGAAAATGGGTAATGACAACCTACTTCTACTGAAGAGACAATTTTCACTCCTCCTTGGCAAGCGTAGCTGGGGCAGTGTCTTTCTCTCCACTCAGAGGCAAATTAACAGATTTTGCCTCAGAACACGGTGGATGAAGTGCGGCACAGCTGGCAGCGTTCCCCTGCTGTGGTTCACAGCACTCTTGGGGTGCCCACACCTGGTCCAGCTCAGGGTGGGTCAGTGGGTGATAACACAGGGACAACCTGGGAAGCACAGGCCGGATTGCAGGGAAAAACCCTCTTTTCTCCCCAAACACAGGTCTGCATGAGCATCTGTGCCCCACAGCACAGCAGCCAGCCCCAGTCAGCGCCTGCAGCTTTGCACCAGCATCAGGAACTTTACTCTCTTGGAGCAATGACTCTGAGAAGAACAAGTTAGACAAATGAACTCGCTAATGACTTCCTTCCCTCCTACTTAAATGGTGGGATAATTCATGGTTCCTGCTCCCGCAGCAGGCTGCTCCATCGCCTGCCCGTGGCAGGCGGCCCCGGCAGCGCTGCTGAGGAGATGAGCGAGACAAAGGGGGCCAAGATTGCCGAGTGGCACCGCCCGCCTTCTCAAATGCCACGAAAAACGCTGCGCTGGCTGCTTTAGGGAGGCACAGAGAGAGTGCTGCACGTGTCGCTGGGCCGGTGACAGGCAGGGCTCTCCGGAGGGCAGCAAGGATGCACACACTCTGGCCAGGTATCTCCCTCCCTGTGAGGTTTCCGCTCCAAGCATCCCAAACCACCCCTGAAGCCAAATAATCTCTTGCTCTGTATAAAAGCTTTGCCTGCACACCTGCTTTGGTACTGTCAAAAACCTCAGCTCTCCTTTGATCTCTTTTGTTTCTGGAAGCTTCTGGCTGGTGACAATGCAATGTGGAATTGAGGCCAGAAGCTTGAGAAGAGGCTCAGGGCCAAAGGAAGGCTGGTGGTGAGGGCATGGGGCCTTTCCATGCTTGTGGTCACTTGCCTGACCAGTGTTATAGTACAGACTATAACAGATGTTTATAGCCAAAAATCCAGAAGCTCAACCCGCACTGCCAGGCCCCAGATCCCCAGCATGGTCCTCCCTGCAATCCCCCGCCAGCTCCACGCACTTGGCACAAATGGGGAAATAATATTTTTTTAAGTGGGGCTGAGTTAAGAGGATTTGTTTGAGATACAAGATAGCTCTCATTAACGTTTGCTCGTTTGGGTTTATTTAAGCCTTAATTGATCGTCTTTTACTTAACTGTGTTCTGGTATCTCTCGGGCTCCAGAGCAGCCTCTTAAGAAACAATCGCATGCTCTTCCCTTCTTCTCTCTCACAATCTTTCATGTTGGTGAGCTGGGTTTAACAGCTGATAAAGTCCGTGGGCTTGCAGTAAAGCTGAGCTTTCTCTTTCAAGTCCCTGCACATGCAGCCCCCAGGAAGGTGTGCCCAGGTGAACCCTGGGTTTTGTTACCTGTCTGTGCCGAAGCTGCCGTAATCAGCAGCTGCGAGCACTGTGAGTGCAGTCCTGGGACTGTTTGTAATGAACACCCTGGGGCTCGAGGCTCCTTCCCTCCCGGAGGCAGACTGGACAGAGCCACAGCCAGTTTGTGACTGGCCTCGCTCCAGGAGGTGGGGAGGGGACAGCATCGGCTTTGTGGCACCACCGAAGATAGGATTCACCAGCGGCTGTGAGGGAACCAAGCCCTAACCGCCCCGACAGGCCAGGGTCGTGCTTAGTGAAAACCAAAGACAGCCTGGCCATGATTTAGGTACTTTTGTAGCCCTGGTTCTGCCTGGCCTAGGACAGAAGACTTTGTTCCCTGAGCAGCTGCCACCTCCCAGGATAAGTTGGTCCTCAGTTCAGCCTCCAAGATTTCATCCTTCCCACATGAGGTTCCTTCTGACCGGGAATCCAGCTCCAAGGAACGTGGGGATTTGGATGCTGAATCACAGCACTTCTAGCGGCAGCTGGAGCCGATCCAGCGGGAGCACACGTGAGGAGCAGGGGCTGGCAAGGTGTCCAAGGGACTGCGCTGACCTTCCATCCAGCTGCCCTGCTCACAGGAGGCTGCTTCTCTCTGGAGAATAAGTTTCTCTGGAGGCAGAAAAGAAACCCAGTGAGTCAGAAAGGTAGCAGAGAGACTTATCTCTACACAAGCCTCGCTTTCTGCTGTGACTGTTCAGAGCCGAGCAAGCCGTGGTCACTGACGTGCCCCTTCCCGGCAGGTGGTTTGTCCCCGTGAAGGGACACCTCGGCAGTGCTGGCTCTGTGCACCACGGTTCTGCTCCTCGCTTGTAGCCAGGAGCAGCTTTGAAGAATCTATCCCCAAATGCATACAAAAAGTTCTTTTATTGCAGCAGCTGAACAGAAAAGCAGCTCGGCTTTTGAGAGACACACTTTTCTTACAGTACACCAGGAATAATGTCGCTCCTTACTGGCAGCACCCCCGGAAAGAGAGAAAACGCATCAGGCTCTGATGAAACACCTCCCAAAATAACCAGCGCCTCTCCCCGCACGCTCCCCTTTGTGCTCGGCTGTCTTTGGGCGAGCACGGAGCACGAAAGGCACTTCTAGCCGAAGGGAATTCGCTGGTGGCTGCGTATCTCTCGGTGCGGGGGCCCGAGGCGGCGGTGGCGGATCCGCGCTCCCGCTGGCCCGACATTGTACCTGCGGGCCAGCTGTGCAGATCAGGATGGAAACTCTCTCAGGGTTGGCTCGGGAGCAGGATGCCCGCTCCGGGAGCAGGATGCCCGCTCGGCCGGCTGGTGGAGCCCGCTGCAGAAGCAGCCGGGCCCGCTCCGCCGGGCAGCGGGCCGGGGCTTCCCGGGGCTGCCGAACTGCGGGGGACCCCTCGCCCTGCCCGCAAAGCACGGATTGAACCCGCATTCCCCTGCTGCCCGCCCGGCGGGGACGGGCTGTACGGGACAGCGGGGCTCCGCGCGGTGACACCGCAGTCCTGGGGAGCGGAGCTGCTGGGCCAGTGCCCACCGGCGGAGCGGGGGCTTCGCTCCTCGGGGCCGCCGGCGAGCGGCTGCTCGCGGGGTCCGGGGAAAGAAGCTCTCCAGCGGGAGAAACGGCTGCCGGAGGCGGCGTCCCGGGGAGGGACGGGCCGTTCCCCGGCGGGGTCCCGGCATTGCCCGGCGATCCCCACGGAGACGGAGACGGAGTCGCAACCGGGTCCGGGCGCGGGTGCCGATCCGGGTCCACCCCCGCTCGGCCGCGGCGCGGAGGGGCCGCGCTCCGCCCCCGCCTCCGCCCCGCGCAA
>VXAZ01004833.1:583921-600383 GCA_013399875.1 Gymnorhina tibicen
GGCGGCCGGGGCGCGGGCAGATGGATGGATAGACGGATGGATGCATGGATGGACGGATGGATAGATGAATGAATGGATGGACGGATGGATGGATGGATGTGTTTGGGAGATTAATCGAGAATAGCAAAGCAGAGGAGACAGAGGCAAAGTGTTACGTAACACATTTTCATTACCGCTGCGAAGTCATCTGAGCCGAAATCTTGTTATTTCCATGGTGCTGTGGCTGGAGAGCCCTGGCCTCGGCCCCTGCCTGCGTGCGGCCCCGGAGCCCCAGCAGTATCTGGGTTTTGGTGGTTTGAGACCATGTCAGTGGAACCGAGTGAAAGCAGCAGCGGGTTAAACAAGTGAGACCCTATGGAAAAGTGAAATCCACGATCTGTTTCGTTCTCCCCAACCCGGTTTTGTATTTGGAAAGTCCTGGGTTTGAGCGGTTGCGTTGGGCAGGGGTCAAACCCCAAACGTCCCTCCACCGAGCGGGACGGTGGTTCCGGCACATCACCTGCTGCTGGGGAGAGGGGTCCCAAGGCGAGCAGTCCCCAGCGGCCGCCCCATTCCCGCAGCTCGCAGCGGGCCCTGTGGCTGCTCCCCGGGGAGCAGGACTGGGTGGGCAGGGGAGCTGCGGGGTGAGCGGATGGGTGGGCGTAGCCCCCACCGCCAGCCCTACCCCACGCAGCACCTCGGGGGCTCCATCAGCCCGCGCCGCCCCCCGCACCCCTGCGCTCTGGCAGAACATGGCTGCAGCTTGGGGGCACGGAGGGAGGCGGGCAGGGCCCCCCGAATCCACGGACAGCTAGTGGTGATGCGAGAAGCCTTTGTCCGCCACCCCTGGGAATCGCTGGAGGCTTTGTCCCTCTGCCCGGGCTGTGGATGGAGTCCTGGAGGGTGAAACCTGAACTGAGGTTTTGTCTGTGCTGAGCAGCTGGGGGAGGCCCTTGGCCTCTCTGTTACACTCCCGTGCCGTGCCGCGTATTCCAGAGGCACGTGGCGAGCCGGCTTCCAGTGCCCCCCGTGTTTGTCCCGTGCCTCCGGCTGGTGCACCCCGACAGCCCGGGCACACGAGCACCTTCCCGCTGCCGCCGGAGATGTCTGTCCATCCGTCAGCCGAGGATGCGCTGCTGCGTGTGGGAAAGGACAGAGTCTGTGGTGATGTAGTGACCTTAGGAATTCCTCCCGGCGAAAGCACCCGAGGGTTTTCTCAGGGTGCCACGCGTTTGGATTTATCGCGTGTCAGGTGAAAAGCCCAGCGGAGCTGGAGGGCCGTTTCCCAAGGCTGGCGCGGCAGAAAGCTGTAATCCTGGGAACAGAGGACGCCCTCTGCTTTGTTATTTTTGAGGAGAGTTTAGCAATGGAAACAGGAGCCCTCTGCTTGCTTCCCTCCTCGATTCATTCGCCTTGCGAATTTCCGTGCTGTGCATCCTGGATCCCCAGCACCAGGCTGTCCTTTCTGCCACCTCATCAGCTTCCAGTCCCTCCGTGTTTTATTTTTAATAAGAGATAACTTTACTGCTAACCTTGCCTGCTGCTCTCCCTTCTCTCTAACTCTAATTGCTTCTGGCTTTATTTCTGACATTTCCCATGTCATTTCTCCTCATTTTCTCGAAGACTACTAGAAAAATAGCTCCAGGAGAAGCAGTGGAGCTTTGCAGCGCCCGTTTCACCCCGCGCAGCCTCTGCCTGGAGCGGCTGCCTGCGGCGGGGAGATGGTACCGTGCTGCTCCTTTCAAGTCGGATCCCTTTCGCCCGGGGCGGTGGCAGTGCCTGACCTCGCGGTGAGCCGTGCTCTTCCGCCGGGGCGGTGGCAGGACCCGTGCGACTGCATTGCTCAGAATTACTCGGTTCCTGTGAAGGGGAGCTGCTGCTCCCCGGTTCGGAGCAGGGCTGAGCGAGCAGCGCTGCCCTGAAAGCCCCTGCCAGGTCCTAGGGATGCTCCAGCCCTGCTCTGCTCTTGGCAGGTGTGGGTGCTGCGGGGCAAAATCTGTTCTTTGGGGAGGTGGCAGTGGCTCTGTCACTCCTTGAGTGTGCACAGACATACGTGTGCGTGCACACGCCTGCGTCAGTGCCTGCGCCCGCCTGTGAGGGCACGGCAGCTTTCTGCAGCGTGCCAGGCTTCCAGTGCTGCCGAGGACTTCGCCTCCATAGCTACGAATATAATGTTTTAAACAATATGCCACGGATTTTACAGCACTGAGCTCTGGAGTGATTTGCAGTAGGAGTAAAACCACCGCTTGCAATTTCTCGGTGATTGTATAAAACAACTCATTAAAAGCATACATCCCTGCACATTGGCTCCGTGGAAACTTTATGGGCCTTGTAGTTACTGCCAAAGAAAACATTTTCCGTGAATTTCACTCATCAGGTTCACACTGTCAAATGTAGATTCAGCCGCTCGTCAAAGATGCAAGCCTTGCAGTCTGGGAAGTAATGAGAGCAGTAAGCAGTGGGAGTTAATGGCCTCCACTGAGGAGTCCTTACTCATCCCGCATCCACACAGGGGCTGAGCTGGCTGCTCCCGGGTGGATTGATTGCCACAGAAATTCATCCGGTGTCACTGGCTATGATACTTAACAGCCACAATAATGCTTGAATAAACTGCACTTTTATGCAGCGGTTCGTACCTCCACGCTGGCAGCAATTTCCCAGATGAGGCGAGGGGAGCGGCGCGGGGCTTCAGCAG
Source organism: Gymnorhina tibicen (assembly GCA_013399875.1). NCBI lineage: Eukaryota > Metazoa > Chordata > Aves > Passeriformes > Artamidae > Gymnorhina > Gymnorhina tibicen. The sequence goes on from VXAZ01004833.1 coordinate 586,596, forward strand.
CCACTTCCCAGAGCATGAATAATTGTTGTAATAATGCCGGAGCCACCGCCTTGTCTTTGTGGTGTCTCCAGTGGGGTGGCGGGTGGGAGCTGTCGTGGTGCTGCCGCTTGCCCGGGATGCTCAGGGGCTGCCCCGTGCGGCAGCTGCTGTGCCAGCCTTCGGCAGGCGGGACACAGGACGGGCGAGCTGCCGGCCCAGCTGCTCCCGGCACTGGAGAGCCACGGCTTGGCTCTGCCTTACGTAAATGGTCATCTGCTGGAAAGAAGGAGTTGCTAATGTTCCTTCAGAGCCCAGCCGGTAACAGGGAATGGCAGCCAGGCAGAGGCCAGCTCTCCAACCTTGTTCCCACCTTCCCTCACCCAATCTGATCCTCGAGCTTGCCCAGCATGCCTTATTTACCTCAGTAGCTGTAGGTAGGTATGGGTACAGGGCAGTGGTGAGCAACACCAGCGGCTCCCAAGGACAACTCCATGGGGTGTGAATAAGCCGTGGGACTTCCAACAGGTCTGAGGTTCATTGTGAAAATGTATGCATGCCTAAGCCTTTAAATATAGCTAATGGGAGAAGGACTGGCAGGAAAGATTACTGAGATTACCGGAACCTCGGTGTGCTGAGCAGGAGGAGCCGGAGCTGCTCTGCTCTGGGTTGTGGTGCCTGTTGCTCTCCTTGAGGGCTGGTGGTGACCAAGTGGGCAACAGCAGTTCAAGGCAAACAGAGTTTGGGTTTGACAGCAACACTCTTCTAGCAGGCTAATTCCTGGAGGCTGAGTGTGTTGGGTGGGATCAGTGGATGGTGTGACATTGTTGGCGCTTTCACCCTCTCCTTTCAAACAAAAGGATTTTCCTTCTGTTCTTCCTTCCACCCTTCCTCCCTTCCACCTTCCTTCCCTCCCACGCTGGGTGGTGCTGCTGGGAGGGGGTTTCTGGCCAAGCCCAGCATCCCAGCAGCCACTGTGGGTTATGAGGGGTCGTTCCCGAACCTGCTGCTTGGCCCTTCCTCGCCTTGGCTCACTGTTTTCATCAGAGTAAATTTTTTCACTAAAAGAATGTTAAACTCTGGACCTGATGTGACTCCTTAAAAATGGAATTTGAGTTGATATGAATATTTTCCTGTGGCTCTTCTTACTGGGACTTGCACCTACAGAATTTGATAGCTTATATAATTTCCTGTGATGGAGATGTACTTCATCTAATTTCACTTGGAAATGCATTGATTAAATCAGAACTGCTGAGAGATTTAAACTGAGTCTCAGTGGCCTGAACTTAACCGTGGGAGGTTTACCTGCCTTCATCCTTCAACATTAATTTGGTTTTATGAGGATTCCTTGTGAAATGAGGTTTTGTCTGCTGCTGAATCTCTGCTGCTTTCTGGGTTTATCAGTTGCTTTCTCTGGCCTCGGCGGCTCTGCGAGGCGAAGCTGCACCAAAGCCTCCGTTCAGTGCAGCGCTGAGCTCCTTCACCGGGGATATGGTGGGGACCAATGGGCGTTTTGGCTCCATCACCCCCCAGTGCTCCTCACGCTCTGCCCAAGCTGGAGGCAAAGCGCCCACGCTGCCTGTGGCGTGTTGGCAGGGCTGGGTGCTGTGTAGTGGGGTGCTGACACGGAGCCAGGGCCGCTGGGTGTGATGCTCTGGGAGCAGGGAGACCTGCCCCAAGTGCAGCTGTGTGGGAGTGTCCTCCCGTCAGTGCTGAGAGATTTGGCATTTATGGTCCCAAGCAAGACTGAGAAAAGGAGGAACAACCCAGCTTGGCTGGAGGTGGAGAGCAGCTCCATGGAGATGAGCAGGGGTGGGGTCAGCGGGTGCTGGGTGCCCGGGGCAGGAGGCCAAAGCACCCACTGGGACTCGCCTGAGGAGTTATAAAAATAAATAAAGCCTGAGAAAAGGAGGAACAACCCAGCTTGGCTGGAGGTGGATGAGCAGCTCCATGGAGATGAGCAGGGGTGGGGTCAGCGGGTGCTGGGTGCCCGGGGCAGGAGGCCAAAGCACCCACTGGGACTCGCCTGAGGAGTTATAAAAATAAATAAAGCCTGAGAAAAGGAGGAACAACCCAGCTTGGCTGGAGGTGGATGAGCAGCTCCATGGAGATGAGCAGGGGTGGGGTCAGCGGGTGCTGGGTGCCCGGGGCAGGAGGCCAAAGCACCCACTGGGACTCGCCTGAGGAGTTATAAAAATAAATAAAGCCAGTCATTCACAAAGTGCTCATTTCCAACTCTGATCTGCAAAATGTCTTCTTGTGATTTGGAAATGATGTGTAGGCAGGAGATACGCTTTGACATGCGATGATTTTTGTTGAAGTTTGCTCTGAAGGTCTATCTCAGCAGCTCCATTTTCCTGGCAGTGCTGGAGCATCCCAGGGGCACTGTGTCCCTGCTGCCAATGGCTGATGTGTCCCCACGAGCCAGAGCCACTGGGAGCAGAAGCTGTTCCCTGGCACAGCATCTCTGTGGGTATGGAAAGGACTCTTCAGCTCCTGCTGCAGAAGCTGGCAGGGAGGAGAAGCAGCACCTTGGCTGCAGAGCTGCTCCAGACCCCGGCTGAAGCATCCATGGGATGAGGCTTAGCTGTGGCGAGGCGGGAGCGGTGAAGCTTCGCTGGCCTGGCTGCGATGCCAGCGCTGCCAGCTCCACTGACTTCCAAATAAAGGCTGAGCAGAAGCTGTTTCAAGAACAACACGTAGCCTGGGAGCGGCGAGGCACTTCCTTCAAGAGGCAAGTCTGGATCCTTGAGGTGGAAAAACAGAGGGCAGCAGAGGGCACATGCCCCAGCACAAGAGAAGCGTGGAGATGGGGACGTGCTGGCGCAGGGGTGACCGTGTGCCGCAGGACACCGGCAGCACAGCACACACCGTGTGAGGGATGTGCCACGCGGGAGAGCGGATTTGTGGCTTTCAGCTACAGCTTGGTGAGAATTGATGGCTCCTGTCCCCGAGGGTATCGGCCGTGCCTCTTCTGCAACATCCTGGGATGGTCAGGAGAAACTCCAGCCATGTTTTATAGCCATGTAGATAGGGAATGTGGCTGCAGGATGCCAGCTGAGGAGCTGTGTAGAGCCGCTGTGCTTGGCATGGGAAAGCTGGGGACTCGCTGCTCAGCAGCAGCGTTCGAGGCGCTGGTGAGAGCAAACGCCGCTAATTGATGTTGCCACTTGACTGCACGCCATTCAGGTTGAAGATATGACAAGGTCGGGGGCAGCCCAGGTTGCCCCCCCTGGGAATTGCCTGCCTGGCGAGCACACGCGGCTTCCTCAGGGACGCATTCCATAATTGCCTGAGTCCCGCACGTGACCCCAGCCCTGCTCCCGGAGCCTGCGATAGCATCTCTGCTCCTTTTGCAGGGCTCGAGTAATGAAGCATCAGTTAATTGACATGGATGAGGACATCCACTTAAGGACCCACCGGAACGTGGGTGATGAATGCCAGGAGACGGAGCCGCGCATCCTGCCGGGAGCGTGGTTGGCTCTGCCTTGTCCCGGCCAGAGCCAAAGCTTGGCTGAGTCCGCAGCGGCGGGGCGTTTATGTAGGGAAGGTGTGACCATTCCAGATGCCGGCAAGTGTTATTTTAGAAAGAGCTCCCAAAATGAATCAACCTTTCTTCTGCAAGTAGCTGTCATTCATGGGTTTTCTTACAAAGTTTTGAATGGAAAGGACGAGGATGACTTGTTCATCTTCTTGTTTCTTGTATTTGTAGGAGGCTCTACTTTAGCATCATCCGACATGACACACTCAGGACTTACTCTGGGTTCCTGTCAAAGTGACATATTCTCTGGCAAAATCAATTTTGGTAATTTTGATGGATGAGGATGGATGTGAGGCTGCTGGCATAGGTGCCTTTGAATGAAGCTGAGATTCTGAGGGATGCAGGAGGTCATCCCTTGCTGCCAACCCATTGGAGATAATGCTGCAAAAGTTTAATCTCTCCCGCAAAGGGGATTATTGTTTTTTTTAATGAGATGCAGAGCACAGTGATCCCTGACTCACCAGCAGTTGGGCTCCGAGGGGCTATGACCCCAGTGGCACAGTGTTCTTGAGGTCCTGGAGGCAAATCCTCATTGTCACTTTGATCCATCAGGATTTTGCCACGGCTGCAGCTGGCAGAGCCTGTGAGCTGCCTGGCTGCTGTACGCACAGTGAGATGGCCATGGCAGGGAGAACGGCTCTTCTCCATGGAAAAGAAATTGCTTGGTGCTAAAAGGGATTTAAAACTCTCTGTGACAGGATCAAGAGTCTTTGCCCTGGAGTTCATTCCCGCTGCCTTCACTTTCTATTTTAGCTTGGTTTTTCATCATCTTTTTGGGCTGTTCTTTCTCCATGCTGAGTGTCACGCTGACCCTTCTCTGGCAGCGGGATGTCCCTGTGGTGGGGCTGGGCACAGCCAGTGCTGTCTCGGGAGCCAGGGGCTCCCCAGGACCGCCAGCCAGAGCCTCGGCTGGGCAATGCAGTGCCCTGCACTGAGCTCCCAGCTCCCGAGCCTTGGCTTTCTCCAGGCTTCCCTACTGACGTTTCACACCTTCAAAGAGAGCTCTGCTGCTCCATTTTTTCCTATTGTATTTCTTGCTCCATAAAAGCCATCTGTCCCTCTTTCTGCGTTCAGAGTCTTCATTCCTCTCATCTTCTCCATTTCTGTTAGAATTTATGGAGCTTTTGAAATTATTGACGTGTTCCCTGTGTTCATTCCTGCGGATGGCTGCTGAGGTTTCCGGGCAGGCTGTGCATCTCTGGGCTGCCAGGGACTTCCCGGGAGAAAGACAGGTTTGGATCTCAGTCACTGCAGTGCAAATTGAGAGCAGCTCCACCAGGAGACCATGGTGCTGGAGTGAAGACCCGAGTTAGTTGGATTTCCCTGTGTGGACATCCAGCCTTTGCCATGGGGAAGGGTCGGCTGTGCCCTGTGCTGGTCCTCCAGACGCTTCCAGCGGGTCAGTGCTTGTCTTTGCTCCTGGGAAAGCAGGGCACTTTGGGAGGTCATCGTTAAAAATCCCATTATGAGGTATTTTCTCCCTGGGTGTGTTCCATGGTTGGAGGCGTCTCCCGCTGATGCAGATACCACGGTGGGCTCTGACGCGCGGCTCCTGCGAAGACACATTGTGTTACAAAGACACCACAGACCTCTTTTAATTGTTTTGTTTTAAAGCTTGTTAAGCTGCTACTTTAGATGTACTCAGCCAACTTATCTTATTTTTTTTAGATCAAAGCGTTTCCTGCATTCATTGTAATGACACGCTCGAGAACATTCATTTAGAAAATAAGATCAGCGCCGGGTTATTTATCTGGAAAGCGGTGGGGTTAAAGGGCAGCATAAGCCATAGCTTTATGCCATGGTTTTCCTCTCTGTACGTTCTCCAGAGCCAAGGGCTGGGTTGAATTAGGTGCTATCTCTTCTAATCACTTAGTGGATATGTATTCAGAGGAACAAAACCCCTCATAAGGCTCCAGCTCCGGTCTGGGATCTGGCAGGACTATGGCCATCCTGGTGGGGAGAGCCTCGCTTCTGCCATGCCATCCCATTTCATTCCATTCCATTCCATCCCATCCAACAGTGCTGGGCATTGCATCCCGCTGAGACACCCCAGTGCAGTCCCTTTATCCGAGGGGGAGGCTTGATCAGCCTGCAGTTAATTGTACGGGAGGCAGACGTGTGGCAAAGGAAAAAAATTCATGAGCAAAGCAGGGAAAGCAGAAAATCCTTGGATGGCAGCTGTGGGGAAGTGCACTGTCCTGCCTGCGCCTGTGTCCACAGCAGGGAGCCGCTCAGCTCAGCCGCTGGCCTTATTTATTGTGGGCAGCATTAACTAACAACCGGGATGATCTCTAAGCTCTGGTTTTAACGTGCTCCTACATATGTCGCAGCCCTGTTCCCTCAGCAGACTGATTTTTGTACATGGGGGAGTGTTTTCCGTGCTGTGATGGGGATGGGAGAAGGCAGCACTGTCTCATGTGCCAGGTCCTCCTTGGTCGCTGTCAGCATGTAAAGCCTGGGCAGCAATTCTGTGGTGCACATGAGGAGGTGGAATACATGAGGAGGTTTAGGTAGAAGCTAAAATGAGGGGGGAAACCCCTGATTTCCTTAGGTTTATGGACTGGTTTTAATATCAGCAAGAGCAGAGCTTGAGACTGTGGCTCTTTGATATGATTTTGGTGGATCTGGAAATCTGAAACTTCCCAGCAAGTTGTGTCTGAGCTGGAGCTCTTGCTGCTGCCTGGTCCCCAGCGCTGGTGCAGAACTCGAGGGGGGGATGAGTGGGGTAAGTTGGCGACAGGTGCCAGTTTGGGCTGGAAAGCCAGCGCTCACAAACCCCCTTTATCCGGGAGGGACAAAAGCCGAGTGTTATCGCTGCCGGGTTGATGAAACACCCCACTGTCCGACCCTGCCACGCTAAATGCACGCAGTGTTTGCTGGCTGGGGCGGCCGGGCGGCGGTGGGGGAAGCGACGGCCGTGCTGTGCCCACTGAGGGGGATGCTCCAGCAGTACCCACACCGTGTTTGCTGGGAGGGATGCTCCAGTGGTACCCACACCGTGTTTGCTGGGAGGGATGCTCCAGTGGTACCCACACCGTATTTTCTGGGCGGGATGCTCCAGTGGTACCCACACTGTGTTTGCTGGGAGGGATGCTCCAGTGGTACCCACACCATGTTTCCTGGGTGGATACTGCAGTGGTAGTGATGGGCTGTGCCCATCACGGGGGATGCTCCAGTGGTATCTGGGCTGTGCCCACTGAGGGGAATGCTCTGGTGGTACCCAGGCTGTGCCTATCACGGGGGATGCTCCAGTGGTATCTAAGCTATGCCCACTGTGGGGGATGCTCAAGCGGTACCCAGGCTGTGCTGCTGGGGGGGATGTTCTAGTGGTACTTGCCCCATGCCCACTGTGGGGGATGCTCCAGGATCACCCATACTGTGCCTTGCCAGGAGGGATGCTCCAGCAGTACCGTGGGGTGCAGGGCCTGAGCTGGCCACTGTGTTGTCCCCCTTGGGGAGCACTCAGGCCAGTTCACCCCCTGGCTTGTCTGGGACCTGTCTTGCCACACTGGCCGATGAACCTGCAGCCCCCTGAGTCTTCCCAGGGGAGTCAGACTGGGCTCAGAGCTCCTGCTGACAGAGTGGTGGCAGATAAATTACCGAGCACTGGTCTTGCACAGAAATTTGCAGGAGACATGTCTTTGTCTGAACATGCATGCAAACTTCTGGGCTTCCCACCCTGGCACTTTTCAAATCCTGTCTAAAATAATCTCTGAAGACCAGAGAAAACACTCTCAAGCAGATGTCCTGCCCTCTCTAAGCAAGCTGAGCTGGGCTGGCCATAATGGACAATGTTGGCCAGCTCGCTGTGTTAGGTCTCACACTCATCCTCAGGCTGGCTGGAGGCACTGGGCCCTTTGTCCTGTCAGTGTCTTTTAAAATATTTGAAAATGGGAACTGAACTTGAAACTCAGGGTTAAAGGTTGGCTCAACTTTGGCAGCAACTGGGCACAGCTCTTGCCTTCGCAGCGATGCCACGTGCACCTGCTCTCTGCCCACTCCTTTTTATTCTTCCCCACATTGCTCTGCCAGATCCTGACTCTTCCCGTGGCGCGGGTGTGGGATGCACCGGAGATGTCCTGCACTGGTGGGCTCCAGCACCAGCCCCCGGCGCCTGCACTGGGGCTTTGCCCTTCTTCTGCCTCTGGCGAAGGACGGGCCTGGAGGCGAGAGCAGCCGGGGCCGCGCTCTGCGGAGCCAAAGCTGTGCGCTGACGGCGTTGGCAGGGGCTGCACCTCCCGCATCAGCACATTGGCTGATGGTACCGCTGGGTATTAATTATGCCTTCCGCACTCGCGGCTATTCAAATGGTAAAATTGTTTATTTGCAGCTGGGTGAGCTCAAGGCAGAGGCAGAAGAGCGAGCGGCTCCCCCCCGCCATGGCCGCCCTCCTGCCCCCCTCTCACGACTCCCCAAGCACTGCCAGGGAATGCCTCCATCTTGGCATTTCCATCCTGGGGGGATCCGTGGCTTCCCAGCCCCACCCAACCCCTCTCTGCCCCGCTCTCCCAGGGAAGTGGGTGTTTGCTGTCTGCCTGGCCGCAGCAGCGTGGCGGGGAGGATTCAACCTATTTCACCCTCTGCTGATTTCCCTCCGTGATAAATCCCATCCTCTCCGCCGTGGGAAGCGGCGTCAGTTTAATTACTTGTGGGGAGAAGGGGGCAGCGGGAGAACTTAGGACTTGTTTTAAATATCACTTTTATTAGCAGGTAATCCTGAAGCTCAGGACTGTAATATAGATAGGTAGTGATGTGGCACATTTAATTTACTTAGGTGCTACTGTGTGTCAGCCTTTGTGCCTTAAGTCCCAGTCCCAGCTTTAAAGAGCTTGGCAGCCATATTTTCACAAATTTATAATTATCTGGGAAGAAGCTGGGGCTACAGATGGTGCAGTGGGTTGTATGTTCCCGATTCCCATTGGGTCTGGGATCAGAAAAACTCATCCCACAGCAGAACATGGCTCAGGAAAGAGGTCTCCATGGTGCTGCTGATGCCAGGGGTGTGGGGTGGGACATGGTGGACGCCGTGTGGGAGTGGTCCACAAGGTCTCCTGCTGATCCCATGGCATAACTTGCCACGTGCCTTTTGGCATTCATCCATGCCGCCTTCACACGGGATGGTGCATCTCCCCTCCTCCCAGCCCTGGGGAGGGTCCCGGTCCAGCCCAGAGTGCGGGATGGCAATGCTCCATTTCCATGGTGATGTTTGGTAGTGTGACAACAAAGGACAGTCGCTGCACTGCAGGGATCATCACACAGGACAGCAGGACGGAGAGGAGAGCGGCTGCGGCGGCGGCTGCAGTCCCCACCTCAGCGAGGACACACAGTCGCAGGCCAAGTATCTGCCACTGAAGTTTTCCCCTCTGCTTCCTGCTCCAGTGTGAAAGTCACCCGCTGGGATGCAGCGGCCTCGTTCTATTCCGTATGGAGCCAGCAAGTTCCTGCGCGTACTCTCATAACCTGCCCCGCTCCAAACGCCTTTGTAGGACACGCAGCCGTGCTGCCAAGGATGCTTTTCCTAGAGCTTTCTTGCCTTGTCTTGCCTGGGTCAAGGAAACATCATCCCAACTCTCTGACCACAGCTCCTGCTCCCGGCATTCACAGGAATATTTCTGTCCGTGCCTCGCTTGGTGTTCGGAGATATGAAATGCTCAGAGTTCGTAAATCACCCCAACAAGGACATAACCTTGATTCCCTGTGCAATACCGATAGATTACCTAACAGGAGGCATGAAATGGAAGAACGGCTCCATTTGTATAATTCTGCATTAAAAATCAGCCTATTCTGCAGTTAATGCTCCTGTGAAGTGTCTCCGCAGGCAGGGGAGAAAGGGGCCAATGCTGGAGAGCAAAAAAGGACCTTATGAAAGGGACTGCACTCGAGTGAGCCTTTGAGGCTTTGGGGAAGTGGGTTAGTGCTGACGGGTGGTGTTTTGATGTTTGTCAGAGCCGTGATCCCAGTTAATTTGCAGACACATTACCAGAGCTGGGGGGTTCTGGGAGCACAGAGGGTGCACTGGATTAATCCATGTCCTGTCTGCAGTATCAGGGTTGCCTGAGCTGCCGCCACCCCTGAGAGTTCCCAGGACAGGGGCAGGGGCTCTTCTCTCCCGCTCCATGCTGGATGCTCCTGCTTTCCCCTCGAGCACGTGGAGGTTGGTACCACATGCACAGTGGCGGCAGCAGCCAAGTTCCACAGCGGCCTCTTCCCGACTGCTGAAGACCGCGACGAGCTCACGTCCTCCAGCATCCTTGAAATTAATCTCTCTCTCAAGTGCCAACTGTCCTCCTCTTCAAAGCACACGGCTGCACCCGGGAGGATTCAGGAAGGGGTTTCATACAGGGGAGGACTCTGAAAGGTGTGTTGGGTGGGGAGGCTGTGGTGGCTCCAGTACAACACCCACTGTTCCGTCACCTTTGGAACCAGGAGGGGCTCGGATGGGCTCCGGAAACAGTCCCAGAGTGCCTGGTGTGCCTGATCCGTGTCATTAGCCCAGCAGTTTCCTTGAAATCTGCTCTCGTGCTTCTCACAGGTAAGTATTTGTAGGAGTTCCATTTCCTGCGTGCGAGCTCGGCCGCCTCACCATCCATGGAGCTGAGGGAGCGGATTTGCGGCTGGTGGGAGCCGAGGCCTCGGATGAGGAGATCAAGGACAGGATTTCATTTTCTCAAATATATCCGCTCTGCGTTTCTTTATCTAACCCAGTTTCGGAGTTTTATTGAGTTTTTCCTAGAGTTTGAAAAGTATTTTGGGATAACATTCCCATTCACCTCCAAGATGGGAAAAGAAGTAATGTGAAAATTGCCCACGCTCCTCAAATTTCTTTGCAAAATAGGTTTTGTGTGCTTATAGGGGGGTGAGGAATAACCAAAGCCCTGATTCCCGAGTGAAGAGCGTAACCACAGCCCTGCCCGATGCATCCCTCTGGCCCATGTGTACCCCCAGCCAGGGCTGGCTCCGTGCCCCCAAAGCGAGGCAGATGGGTGCTATGTGTGGGTCTGGATCATGCATTCCCTTCCCTATGCCAGAGCCCCTCTTTGGGTGCAGTTAGGGAGTTATCCCATGCACTGGGAGCAGCACAGGGTCCTCTGCCTCTACTCTGCTGCCCCTGAGGAGCAGCTCGTGCCACTGAGGAGGTGTTTGAGCTGTTTGATGTCTCGGAAAAGCAGGAACGCCCTCCCGGCCTCCGAGCAGCGGTGACTTTGTGCTCTCGCTCCCGAGAGGCGCGCGGTGCTCTCCTGCCTGTTCGGGCGACAGGGAGGCGGAGGCGCGGGGGCTCCCGGGGCGCTGTGCCGGGCCGGGCCGTGCTGTGCCAGCCGCAGCGGGCTCTCCTGGGACTGCCCAGGTTTTCTGGGGCAAGGACAAGGTGGCAGGAGCTCCGGGGGGGGATGTATCCCCGCTGCCCGGGTGTCCTTTGGGAGGTGTCACTCCCGCTGCCAGCCTTGACAGGGTGCCGGTGTGGGGCGCGGGGCAGGGGTGGCAGGGGAGGGCCGGGTGGTCCTGCCTCTGGCCGCGCCACGCGCTGCCGCATCCATCCCCGCCGCCGCGCCGGGCACATCACGCTGCGTTGCCAAGACAACGGCAACTCCTACACGCTGCTATTTATTCTGAAGGACACTTGCTCTTATCTGTTGTTGCAAAGCCCTCAGAAGATCGCATGCCACGCAAAATTCCTCCGAGGTAACAGGACTGGCTGCTTCTGTCCCTGAAGCCATCTCCTGGGCAGATGCCAGCCAGCATGGTGGCTAGGAGGACACTCCTGGGGTGACAGCCCCTTGGGTGGCATCACTTGATGGGACACTGGTGGGAGAATGACCCAAGCTGTCCTCAGGGCAGAATGGGGTCTGCCCCATCTGGGCGTCCCTTACTGTGTTCATCCCCATCCCAGAGCCTCTGGCCTGCGGAGCAGGGGCAGGAGTGAGGGACACTCTGGTGTTGGGTGTCACCAGCGCTGCCTGGCCATGCTGGCACACAAGTTTCCAGCATGACCCAGGGGAAACAAGGGATGGATGTTGCCTGTGCCCATAGATCCTCCTGATGCTGCTGTGAATGATGCAGCCATGCTGGGGCAGGTTCTGCAGGAGCAAGTCCCTGCAAGTTCATGCTGCCATCCCTGCAGCCTGGAAAGTCACAAGGAAATAGGAGGAAATGGAAGCAGGGGGAATATCTGTTTTTCCTGTGAGCTGCCAATCCCAAGCACCAAGGACCGGCATTTTGTCTTTCAGAAGTTTCCAGGCAGTGGCTGGGATGCAGCGAGCACCAAGTTTGGGCTGGGCACATCTTCCCTTGCTCCGTTCAGCAACCATTCATAAAAGTTCTGAGTGTGAGCAACACAGAGAGCTGGGAAGGGGATGAGGTCTGGGGGTGGGCACATGATGGTACGAGAGGTGGCACCTGGGGTGAGTGACATGCCAGGAGGTGCCCAGCACCTTTCCTTCCCTGCAAGGAGACATTTCAGGTGATGCTGGGGAGTTGGGGAAAGGCTGAAATCAAGCCTGACATGCTACAGGAGTGATCCTGAGCATTGCAAAGGTGAGTAAGCGTTTGATGAGCCGGCTGGAGCATGAGCTTGTGACTCCTCACCAGTGGAAGCATGGCATTGCCTACAGCACGTGGGGGACACTCTTCGTGCTGCCACCACTCTGCCGGCCTCTAAAAAAACCCACCACCACCACCACGGTTTGGGTGGTTTGTGGTTTTTTTGAAGCCTTGAAATCCTTCCTCCCCCAGCCTGAACTATTTTGGTTTCTGTTGTCTGTTTCTGGCTCTTCCCTTTCTCCTTCTGCGCTCTTTCCTTGCGTTGCCTTCTCCCTCCCCAAAATAAATGCTGTTACGCTTTGAAAAAATACCCAATTAGGAAAAAAGCAGAGATCCTCTGAGCAGAAAAAGCCTGTGCCTGGGAGTATCCAGGTCAGCTCCTTTAGCTTCGCTTGCTCACGCACGGAGGGAGTGTACAAATGCTTCTGTCAACCAGATGCACATTCTGTCGTGCTCCCAAGGACTGTGCGGGCGCCGCTGCGGAGGATTAGCCTGTTTAGCCATGTAAAGCTCTCATTAACTCCTGCTGAGTTCGACAAAAGTCTTTCTCGTGTAAAAGCTGAGTAAAATGGAGTAAAGATTTTTGGGCTTTGGCCTAATGATTTTTTTTCCGGGGGGGAAAAAAGGCAACAAATTTTTGCCTATCAGAGATTTTCTTGCCACTTTATGTGGGGTAGCATCGTAGAGGGGATGTGAGGGGAGCAGAGCCTCAGTGCGGTGCCACTGGGGAAGGGCTGTGACACGACCTGATGTGATGGTGACATGAAAGCAAAATTGTAACCGCTGAAGCTGCCAGCAGCTCAGGAGGGTTCCAGCTGCTCTGTGGCACAAAGGGCAGCAAAAGGGGCTGCTCCTCCTGCCCTCCCTGTGCTGCGGGGTTGTGTTCAGCTCTGGGTGCCCCACGCCGTGGGAGGGGATGTGCCGTGCTCCGTGGGAGGATGTTCCTGCTGCGGCGTGGGCGACTGCCGTAGTGGGAGATGGGCCACACGTGCAAACACAGGAGCCCACGGACTCATCTGCTCCAGCCCTTTGAGGGATTCATCGTGCTGCCTGTGGGCTTGGGAAGCAGGGGATGGGCTCTCGGATACCCCTGCATCTCAGTGTCCCTGGAGTGAAAGCTTGTGCTGCTGGAGCTCCGCTGGGCCATCTGCTTTGGATAATTCACCCAAAAGGGCTGAGTTTGGGCCAAGCAGGCACTGGCCGCTTCTCCAGGGTTTTTCCCGGTAAAACCCATCCTCAGGTCGTTCCCACCATTCCCAGACCAACTGAAAAGTCACGGTTGCAAATGGGGATCCTCAGCCTGCCATGTTGGTGGTGGTAGTTTTCAGGGGGAGGGGGTGCAGGGTGCCCCACGATGCCATTTGGGGGGACTCTGGCTGGAGAACCAGGGAGGACAATGATACCCGTGGAGCTGGGGGATGTTTTGCGCAGCTGGACTGGGAGATCTAGGTTGTGCCATACCGAGAGGGAGTGCGGGGTTGCGCCACTGCCCTTCTAACACGGTCCCTGTCTGTCCACAGGTCAGGTTGCCCGCTCGGAAGCCATGCTTGGATTTTAATAGCCATGTTCCACCTAGCCATGGACCTTGCCAGCTGCCAGCCCCCAGCCACCGGCACTGGGGGGAGGCTCTCCACACGGCCGGCGCTACGGCACAGACTGTCCCGTGGCTCGCTGTGGGGCACGGCGAGCGGGGAGGAGCTGCAACGCCCCGGCCCCCCCTGGACCTGCGTGTT
>VXAZ01004833.1:607875-726998 GCA_013399875.1 Gymnorhina tibicen
GGGGGGGGCTGTGTGGGGAGGGGGGGCTCTGCCGGGATCCCCTCAGTTCCCACCCCCGCTCTCTTTTTTCTTCTGTCTGCAGGTCTGGCAGTTCATCAGATAATCACTATTACCGTGTCCCTCATCATGGTCATAGCCGCGCTGATAACAACTCTTGTCTTAAAAAATTGGTAAGGTCCCTCCTGCTCTGCTTGGTTTGGGGGGTGGCACGGGACAGGGACAGGGTGGGGATGGAGGTGCCCATCCAGCTGCAGGTGCCAAAGCCCGTGGCACCTGCCGGGATAGTTTTGGAAAGGCATTGCAGGAGAAAATGCGGGGTTTACACCAAAACCTCCAAAGGAGGTTGGCGCATCAGGGTTCGGCTGTGCCCCTGCGGCTTTCCCGCCTCTCACCACCTGGCCCGTGGCTTTGGGGACCAGCACGTGCCCGGGCTTGGGTGGATGGGTCTCACATGGGACACGTGCACATCGCTGCTCCGGGGCTGAGTGCCTCAGCACGATGCCACCTGGAGAGGTCAGAGCCGTGTGTTGGGCCACAGCGGGTGTTGCCAGGATCTGCCCGGTGCCGGCAGCAGCTCCTCCGCCGCCTTCCCTGAGGAGCTTTGATGCTGCTCCTAAAATCCCCAGCCTGGCTTGGCAAGAAGCAGCTGCATCTCCTGCCCTTCCCTGGGACCCCAGGGACTGAAGGGCACCTTCGAAGCCCCTCAGGTGCCATGGTTTGAAGCATGCCCCAACCCCCAGGGCGCTGCTGTGCTCCTCCAGCTTCATTTGCTCCCATTTATTCTCTCAGCGTGGCTGGGCGTATGGCAAAATAGGTTAGCTTTCGCTCCGGGCGCTCCTCACTTTACCTATTTTCCCAGGGAAACTGGCCTACTTTGAGGTCAGCGTTGCTGGCGTAGCGACACGGCTGCAGCACGGGGCCCGGGGGAGAGTGGCTGCGTGGCCCTGCCGGTGGCTCTCCCCCCTGGCCTGGCCGAGCTCTGCGTGGGTGCTGCAGCAAATCGATTCCTGCAGCCAGGAGGAAATTACAGCATCGGGCTGCTGAGGAGCCTGCTGGCTAACTGGGATGAGGGAAGAAGCCCTTTGCAGGGCTATGGAGGGATCTTCATCTCGGCAAAGCCGTAATGCGGTGCAGCAGCCGACCGAAAGCACCGAGGTTCTGGCCCCACAGCTGAACTTGCTTTGGGGAGCAGCCAGTGACGCTCCCTCCTGTACCTCGGGTGGGATTTAATTCACTAAACTTCCCTGGTTGCCGCAGTGTTTCAGTGAAGGAGCAGGGAAAATAGTTTAGAAAACACTTGTGGGATTTGTCTCCAGTCGCAGCAGTGAGCGGTACGAGTCATTGATCTGGCTGACCACAGCTTGGCAGAAGAGCTCAGCAACTGCTGCTGAAGCCAAAAAGGGGAAAAAATAAATCCAGTGATCAGTGTAGAATAGAAATGCTTTACAGTAAGTGAAATTGATAACTCACCAGAGAAAATCCCTGTCAGGGGAGTGTGGGCAGCACCCAGGTGTGTCCCAGGTGAAGAAACAGTACCTGGGAGTTTGCTCAACTCTGACCAAACTGCCTCGGTTCACTGGGTGACCCCGGGCCACGTGCGGGTGCTCCATGGCGGGGCTGACCCATATCGCACACTCCGGCCCCGTCCCCAGCAGGGACACAGTCGCCGGCCCCGTCCTTTGGCTGGCGCTTGCTCCCCTCAGGCAGGATGGGTGAGCGATGGCTGCGTGCCAAGCCAGCGTCCTTCTTGCCACTGCTGCTCCTGCACACGTGCCGCGGGGAGACAGCGGTTGGTTTAGGGCTGTCTCTTTCGGTTGCATCAAGCGGAGCGGAGCCGGCAGTGCCCCGCTGCTGGCGCGTGCTGCCGCCCCGGCCAGCGCCGCTCTCGGCACAGCCCCACGCTCCTGTCCCCATGGGTGCCCCTCCGCAGACAGTGCCGGCATCCCCACCTCCCACCGCCCTCGGAGCTGCCACCTCCCAAAACTCCAGCATTCCGCGAGGCACTGTCAATCCCATCTGGAAAAAGTGGCATCTTAATTAAATCAGTGTCTAGACCCTGAAATAGGACCAGGCTGATTGAGGGCGGCTCCTGCGAGCTGGGGTTCTCCTCGTCTCTGACATACTGAGCCAGAAGTGTTGTGCAGCCACGAGATCCTGATGAAGCCTCCGGAGCTGGAGGAGCCCCCGGAGAGCAGGGCTGCCCTGTCAGCCGTCCCTCTGCTGTGTCACACCAGGTCCTGAGCTCATTTATCCTGAGAAGTTCCAACCTGTTGGTGCCTCCCAAATGGAAAGGGTTTCACTTCATTGTTTTCACCTACATATTTTCACTTAAGAAAAGGCTTTTGCTTCCTGCAGGTACAAATGTGTGACTCATTAAGTAATTCCTCTGATGGGAAGAAGCTTGTGTCTAAAATGTAAATTTGATTCTTAAAGAAAAGCACCGAGCCAAATGACTGCTTATGGCTGATCTTTCCAATTCTGAACTGGAATTGGAATTTCTGAATTCTAATCTAGTATTGAGCAATCTGTAATGACTGGTCAATCAGGTGAGTTCCCTTGCCAAGTTTCAGGGATACACTGTGCATCCCGTCCCTTCTGCTTTGGCCTTTCAGGCCATAACAGACTTAAAAAAATGATGGAGAGCAACTTTTTACACAGACAGACAGTGGGATGGGACAAAGGGGATGGTTTTCAGCTGAAAGAGGGAAGACTTAGGTTGGGTCTTACGGGAAATGTCTTCCCTGTGATGGTGGTGAGGCCCTGGCACAGGCTGCCCAGAGAAGCTGTGGCTGCCCCATCCCTGGAAGTGTCCAAGGTCAGGCTGGACGGGGCTTGGAGCAACCTGATCTGGTGGAAGACGTCTCTGCCCATGGCAGGGGGATGGAACTGGGTGGTTTTTAAGGTCCCTTCCAACCCAGACCATCCCATGATTGTCTGATTCTCTCTCCCCCCGCCCAGCTGCGCACAGAGTGGGCGCCCGCGGCGCAACAGCCACCAACGCAAGCTGGACCAGCAGGAGGAGAGCTGCCAGAACCTGACTGACTTCGCCCCTGCCCGCGTGCCCAGCGCCCTCGACATCTTCACCGCCTACAACGAGACGCTGCAGTGCTCCCACGAGTGCGTCCGGACCCCCGTGCCCGTCTACGCAGAGGACACGTTGCACTCGCCCGGGGATTATAAAACGACCTTCAATGGAAACAGGTGAGGTGGGCGCTGTGGTTTCCCGGTGGGTTGGTGGGTGGGGGCCATCCCGCTGTGGTGATGGGGCCCCGGTGCTCAGGGGTGATGTTCTGGGAGCATGCGGCAGAGCCACCTTTCTCTCGGGTGCTCACCTGCTCGTAGTTCAGTGTGGGACTGGCCCCTGACCCCCGGTCCCGGCAGTGAGGCTGGGTGGGTGCCTCAGCAGCCCCCGGCCCTGCAGGGCTGGGCGAGCTCAGCACCACACGGTGCTCAGTTCCCAGCTGCTGCTGCCAGCACATAAAATGCCACTGGATCAATTTTTCCAGCGCCCGTGCTGTCTCCTCAGTGGCATCGGCAAAGCTGCTGGGCTGCAAACGAGCGGGTGATTAATGGAGGAGCAGGCGGCGAGAGCCAAATGAACCGTTTGGCTGCTGTGAAATAACGGCGGAGCGTTAACGAGGAGCGTCACTGGCAGCCAAGGGATGTGGCCGTGCTCTGCCAGCCCCTTGCCTGCCCAGAGGGAGGGGATCGGGAGCGGGATCGGGAGCAAGGGGGTTGGGAGCAATGTTTCCCACACCACAGGCTGGCTCCTTTCACTGGGTGCTGGTGTGGTTTCACCATATGGTAAATGTGTGTCCCCATCAAAGGTAGAGGGGAAGCCAGGCACAGAGTTTTGAGGGAGAAAATGAGCAGCTGATGCTCCAGGCAGCCTCAAGGAACCACGGCATGCGTGGCAGCCACAGCCCATATCTGCCTGCCCCAAGGACAGGCCTGGAGCCAGCAACTTCATTGATGCCTCTTCAATCAGCATCTCTTGCGTGTGTTCGGGGTTCTGCTCGTCCTCATTTCCCAGAGTTTCCTCAGATCTCAGAAGGCAGAGAACTGGCAGGGATTGTCACACCATTTTGTTGGGTGCCCACAAGCCTTGGTTTGATATGAACCCCGCCAGGTGACAGAGGGTGCTTGTGTTTTGGCTGGCAGGGATTACGGCTTTTCTGTCACCCAGGGATGCTTTCTGGCACCCTCTATCCCACAGCACTTCCAGGCAGCCCGGTGAACCCAGGCCCACTCAAAGCATCACTCTAGAGAGATGTAATTCTTTCCCCCTGAAAAGCTGATTGTGCAGCAGGCCACCCCGGCTTGCACCGTGTGTGTTACGTACCAGCGTGTACAAGCCCCTCTTTCTGCTCGCTGCAGACCCTCTTCTTCTGACCGGCATCTTATTCCCGTGGCCTTTGTGTCTGAGAAATGGTTTGAAATCTCCTGCTGACTGGCCGAAGCCTGTTTTGACTTCTGGCGGCAGGGCAGACGCCAGCGGGCTGTTTCCTGGTACGTACCGCGCTCCCTGCGTCCATCCCCACCCATCCTGTGCCCCCGCTGTGCCCATCGTACCCTGCCTGGTGCCATCCTCCCATCTGCACTTCCGTCAGTGTGACTGGACATATTTCCTGCCGTGGAGGGGGCACTGGGAGCCAAATGGCTTTTCCAGGGAGGTTAATTGCAGACAGGCCCACACTAACAGGCAGGGACTGGGATGGACATGGACTCAAAAGCGAAGGGTCCCTGGGGCAGCCTTGAACTTCACCCTGATCCCATGGTTCCAGCCCACCTCTAAAACCTCAACAAGCCACAGTAATTTCCATGCTGGGAAATGGCCTGATCTGTAATTAACCTCTGGTGGCATGATGGACAGCCCTCATCCGAGCGCCACACATCCGGCATGCACGCTCCATCAGTATCTGAAAGCTCATTTGGTGATGTTTGCTGTCATGAACACTTCCATGCTCACTGCAAGGGTGCTGGGGTCCTCCTCCTCCTCCTTTCCCTTTCCTCCTCCTCCTCCTTCTGCTGCTCTGCAAAGCCAACCCTTCGAGCACAGTCCCCAGCAGCCGGTCACACCTGGGGTGTTGCTGTGACTGAAGGAGTGCAGTGATGTTGGTCTGGTTGCAAGAGTACAATCTTTGGGGATTTTCTTCTCTTCTGTTGAGTTGGCCTGAGCCGTTTTCCACCTCCTTGTGTCACTTTTGAAGGTGGCACAGCCGTTAGCAGTGGCAGGAAAAGCCATTAGGGGTCTGTGTGTGCCAGCTCGCCCTGGGCAACGGTGCCCGCTCGAGCCACGTGCTCAGGTGAATTAATTGCTCTGTCCCAAGTCCCTGCTGTAATGAATCATATATTCAGTGTAAATGAAATTTCCAGCCTTCCCTGGCTGCAGCTCACTCGGAATAGCCTGTTTAACATTATGCACAGCTATTGAACACAGAAATATAATTAGATTAGAATGGAAGGGAATAAAAAGTTAATGGTCTCGGCCGTGCTGAGGCTGGCGGTGTCTGGACAGGGCAGGTGAGGTGTGTGCCAGTGCAGTGGGGCAGAGAGCAGGGGTTTGTCTGGCATGGCCCCACTGCCCCCCGGAGCCTCTTCTGGCTGAAGCAGCTTCGCTGGTGAAGGTGAAAGGCTCTCACTCCCCATCCACTGACGTGCTCAGGTTTTTCCTCTGACTCTTTTGTTGTGGCCGCCGTCTCAGGCAGGAGCTGGTGCCAGGAGTGAGGGCAGCAGGAGAATGAACAGTGCAGTCCTGCAGGGAACACCAGCCTCAGCAATAACCCACTGGGCCTTTTCCACCCTCAGTTTTGTAGTTTGGGATGTCTTTCCATTGACTTAAAGTGAATTTAAAAAA
Source organism: Gymnorhina tibicen (assembly GCA_013399875.1). Lineage (NCBI taxonomy): Eukaryota > Metazoa > Chordata > Aves > Passeriformes > Artamidae > Gymnorhina > Gymnorhina tibicen. The sequence goes on from VXAZ01004833.1 coordinate 613,733, forward strand.
AGAAATAACACATAAAGCAAGCCAGCAAGGGACAGCTCTCCATGCCTCAGGTAGAGGGAAGGAAGGAGCAGCTCGAAGCACTGTAAGAATCCTGTGTGGATCCCACTGCTCCTGCCCCATGTCCTGTGAAACCCCAGGCCAAAGACCGTGCCCTGGTCACCTCCACAGATTTCTTTAAATAGCCTGAAGCCATTCCATTACGCCTTATTAAATCCTTGAAATTCTCATTGACCTGTTTTCATGGAATCCATAAAACGCTGGAAAAAAGCATAAAGCACTCTGGAAAAATCTATCCAGCTCGTACCTGGAGCATTAGCTCTGTAATGGCACTCCAATTACAGATGCAGTTCTGGAAGCTGCTGTTTGGTTTCATTAACGATAACAAAATGAGATTGATCCCAAACCTGTTCTACCTGTTCTCTGCGTGTTTACTGTGCCTAGGTGTGTTTGCACCAGGCTGTTTCTGGGACACACTTGCATCAGTGGTGAGTCCCAGTCGAAACCAGGTGATGGTGGGAAATCCCGCAGGTGAAATGAGCATTCCAAGTTTCATGTGCCGCTGTGTAAGGTGCAGATGGCGTTGAGACAAGCTCCCTGCTAGGCTGTCCCTGCCACCGTGGTTGCCTTGTGCTGTCACCAGCTGCCAAGTGCCAGAGGAGCAGTGGGATGGAGGGAAGCGCCAGAGCAGCAGAGGCATGGAGGATGCCTCTCCAGCTCTTGTTTCCAGAGGGAAGGCTAGTGGAAAAGGAGATGCAGCTGCTTGGGCTGCGCCGCTTCCGGAGGAATGAGTGTTTCCTGGCTGGCATCCACAGCCACAGCAAGGTCACCTAAAGGGGACAGTTGCTGTCGACCCACTGCACCATGGCAGAGGCGAAGGATGCTCTGGAGCATGTGCAGCTTTTTGGCTGGAGGGGCTACATGAAGCTTTCTCCTCACAGCCCCTTTCTCCTGGTGTTTTACAAGTTTTAATTGACAGCACTTCACAGCTCTGAGCTGTCTGGTTGGCACATTAGTACTCCTGATGGTGTGGGGCCAGAGCTGGAGGCACAAGGCAGGTGGCATGTCCCAGGACAGGGATGGCAGGACAGAGGTGCTGCAGATATTTTGTTGAGATGACCACCAGGAGCCAAGTTGGAGTTTCATGTGACACATCATGGAATTCACACATGGAATTCACATCTTACAGTCCATCAGCCTGGTGTGAGGACTGACCATGGTGCTGCCCAACTGGCACTCTGGCCTTGGGTGATGCCAACAGCCTCATCAGGTTGGGCTGAGCAGTTGAGGCAGCAGGTGTAAGGAACAGCACTGCGGAGCATCTCCAGCCCGGAGAGCTGCAGGGAGCACTGGGACTGTGTCAGAAAACCTGGTGAAGCTCATCTAGTTACACGGGGAGCAGATGTTGAAGCTATTTCCTGGGGTCAGATTCCTCCTGCGCCTGCAGGAGCCTGGGGAGGGTTCCTGTGCTGCATGCGTGGTCCCCGCCAGGACGCCGTCCCTCCCCACAGCAGGCGATGCCGCCCGTGGCAAGCAGCTGGTGGAGCTTTCCAGCAGATTGCCTGTGCCGGCAGCCGGGCCCCACTGGAGCACCAGCTCCTTGGTAGATGTCACACCTCGGTGGATGTCACACCTCAGCAGCGGCCGCCGGCAGCTACTCCTGCAGGCGGAGAAGCCGGTCCATCTGCAGCAGCCTGGTGTAGCCGTGCAGCCTCAATGTGCCCTGGGCTGGGTAGGTGAGGAGTGGAGCAGTCAGTGAAAGCTCTCAGGAGTTACCTGCAGGGAGGGATGAGAAGGAAAACTCCCCTTGCCCTGGTGCCAGTGGTGCTGGAGGAGCACCCAGACAGAGGCAGGAGCGCCGCCACTCTGCAGACCAGCACGGGACGTGTGACAAAGACTTGAGTGGCCTTGTCCGAGCACCACAGCACAGGGTGGCTGGTTTGACTTGATTTCATCCTGTCTTTGGGGCTTTCTGAAATGAAGTTTGAGATTCCGCATTATTCTTGTCCTTAATCCCACTCTCTTTGACTGAAAAACCCCATGGAATGAGATTATACAAAAAATCTGTAAGGTTGATCAAGCGCTGACCTACTTTGCACAAAGAGGCTATTTGGGATACAATACCAATTGTACATCCTGCCATCGTGCATTAACCAGTGCTCACCCGCAGCCACGGGAGGCGCGGCACGGCTGGCAGGGAGGGGGCAGTTTGGGACCCAGCAGCTGTGCTGGCTCGGTGTCACCGGCCTGACCCTGCCCTGGCACAGGGCGGTGAGAGCTGACGGCGTTGTGTGGTAATGCCGCGCTCGAACACGGCAGCAGCTGCTGCGCTGGCCCCGTTCTGCCTAACAACAGCAAATGGTTTGTGTTAACATTAACAGATAATGAGTCATCATAAAAAATCCCGGCTTGTCTTCGGAGGAGTAGCAGGAGTCCCAGCACAGCCACAGCACAGGAGATTAAGGACTCTGGAAAATCTGTCTCGCTAATTAAGACTTCAGGGTTGTTCTTGGAGATGGTGTATTGGGCATCTTGCTTAAAAATAGTGGTTTTTAGAGAAAGAACCTTGGGACAAAAAGCATGCCGTGTTCTGGATGCTGATCCTAGCCAGGCAGAGGGCACAGATTAGGGATGTGTGGATTAAGGATGTGTGTCCTGAGCACTGCTGTACGGGGTGTAGGTACCTGCTTGCAGCTGGCTCAGGCACACCCAGCTGTGCTACAGCTCATGAAATGTCACAGACGTGTAAAGCAAGTGGCCACGTGCCAGTGATGGGGAGTGATTGTCTTCACATTGAGGGTCCAGGATTGCATAGGGAGAGATCTTCCAGTAGACGGTAAATAAATAGCTTAAGGACTTTGATAGGATCTCTGGTTTGGTGCTTAACCAATTCCCTATTGATTCTTTAGATTTAACTTTAGAAAATCTTGTTAGTGCTTGTCATCATCTGCTTGTCTGCCAGAGTACTCACTGCTCGAGGCCTGAGTGTGAGAAGCTGCAGAATGCAGGGATGATCGGGAGTAAATCCCACTCTGGAAAAGGCCTCGAGGAGAGAGAAGTAGTGGTCCCAATCCCCAGCACAGACCGGCAGCTGCGGAGAAGGAGGAGGAGGTCACTGGTACCCTGCTCCCTCCATGCTCTGCTCCCCCAGGAATCCTGCAGCCCTGCAGCGAGGGGGAAGGGGGAGGAAACCTGCAGGCTTTGGGGGATCATCCGAGCAGTGACACAAGACATGGTGCAATTCCCTGTCATGACTTAATCTTCCTTTTTCTTCTCGTCCTCAACAGGATTCCATTGGTGAACCTGTAAAAAATATAAAAAAATAATGGGTTACCTGTACCTACCATTTCTGTTTACCAGTAGGAGACTCAAAGAGCAGCGTTCTATGGGCCAAATATATTTTTATAAAAATGAACACGCCTATAGGTAACTGCGTTGTCAAGGAGCGCGTTTTTGGGAGGAGAGAAAGGAAAGTGTGCGAGGAAAGAATCCCGTGGAGGAGGAGGAGGAGGAACCAGCAAGGGATGGAAAGGGAAGGATGAGCGCCTGGAGCCCGGCCGTGGACGGTGACTCTGAACCTGTGCCAATAATACCATTATGTGCCATGAACCGATGCAAAGACTTTGCAAAGAGCCGAGTCAATTACGCCTGGAAATGTTGTGGAGGACGAGTGGGGCATCTCTTCTGGTGGGGTCATCCATTCCGGTCCATACGCGTACATACATACGGTATATGTAGAGAGAAAATATATATATATACACACACAAACACTTTTTGTACTGTAGCAATTTTTGAAGATCTTAAATACTCATTTTTAAAGAAGATGTCATGGGCTAAAAGTCTCATTTCTTTAACACGCATCATGCAGACTGGGTGATCTGATGTTTTCTACTTTGGCAGCTTGCCTGTCAACCTATATGTGTATATATAGGTAGACATATATACATATATATACGTGTGTGTGTGTATGTATAGACATATATATGTATGTATACATATATATATATAATTTTGGTTCTTTTTGGAAATGCTTTCCCAGCGTTGCGACGTGACCGTGGTGGGAGACAGCCGGGGCTGCTCTGCCGGCGGGAAGCAGAGGAGAAGCTTCCCAAAACCATCCAGAGCACAGCTCAAGGCGGTGCTGAAGGTATTTCCAGGCTTCTGTATCCCGATACATCATCAAGGTCAATGGGAAGAAGCCGGAAATCCTGGGCCTGCCCCATGTCCGCAGAGCTGTGATCTCCGCCGTGCTAGGCATGACACCTCGGGGCTGGACGGGGCAGATTTTAGGGGCGGACTTCCAAAAGATGGGCCTCTCTTGGCACAGAAGACAAATTTTAGGAGTGGGGTGTGGGAGGTTTTTTGGAAAATGGTTTCTGAACTGGCCACAGCACCAAAGCTTACTCAGCCCTGTGTGAGAAACAAGAGGAAGGAGCTCATTGCCGCCTGCCCCAGCCTGGGGCTGTGGGATCGAGAGAGCCCCTTCCTTTGTTCTCCTGGTCCTGGCTGGCTCTGCTGCGGCAGGAGAAGACACAGCCGGCTGTCCACAATCCTGGAGATCACTTACTGGTGTCTAAAGGGAATTTTTGCCAGGGAAGCAGGATTCTGCAGGCTCTGGCTTGGTATGTTGCTCTAGAAACATGTCCATGCCCATCCAGCTTCTGCTGGGGTGGGTGGTTGTGGTGGGTGCTGACCCTAAACCCTCTGTCCAAGTCTTTCCATGGAGTCGGGTGCTGCCATTCCGTGCTGCACATCAGACACTGGGATGGGTCTCTCTCGGGTCCCTTCAATGTTAAATGGGTGGGAACGACAGCAGAGATCAGACCAAAGTCCTCCAGTTCTTTTTGTAAACTGCCCTTGGTAAATACTAGTGGTTTTTTAGAATTGTCCAGATCCACGTTTCTACTCCCCCACTGATTACTCAGCTCCTTTTCTTTATGATAATGAACATGCAGTTTAAAAACAAACAAAAAAAAAAGTAGAACCCTGTGGTGTTGCGCATAGCCACGCGTGCGGTCTCTTGTTCCCGTGTCCTTTTCTGTCCTTTTCCCATGGAATTGCACAGTCTGGATTATTTGTCCTGAATTTTTGGACGCTGCCTCAGACAGAAGTCTTCCTTGCCAGCCCTGACAATTACCTACGGACTTGAGCCAACCGTCCCCTGGGCAGAGCAGTGTCTCCTGGGTGGCTCATGTCCGGCTCTCCAGCGCATTGGATGCCTCCAGGGAGGAGAGGAGACAGTGTCTTGCTAGAGCAGTGGCCCCCAAAGCTTTAGCTGTCCCTGGGAAACATGGGGAATCTGTCCTTGGGAAGCGTGGAGTCTGAGCGACTGCTCCAGGGTCATCTCAGTGTCCTGGGGCTCTCCTGTGATGCTGGTGTCAGTGGTGCAGCCCCTGCCCACAGGCTCTCTCCTCCCTTTGTGACTTCATGGGAATCCACCCACGCCAGCTTTGAGCCATGTTCCTTGAGCTTCTCCCCTTAATCTTCCTATTTATTTCATTCCCACAGGTATTCCAGTGTAATCGCGGTAGCAGTATGACAAGAAATATATCTCAGCTCCCTCATTCCAGGGCATGTGAAGCAGCATTCTCTGTTTCTGCATGGATGGAACCTGCTGCCCGCAGGGAAGTCGTCAGGCAGAGCTGGGGGATGCCAGGGCAGCACGGGCAGCACTGGTGCAAGCGGTGGTGATGATGGCAGTGGTGATGAGGAGGCACCTGGCTCACGGGAAATTCCCTGTGGAGCTGGGGAAGAGGAGGGGAAGGCGTGTGTGTGTGTGTCTGTGTGTGTGTATGCGTGTGTGTGTGTGTGTCAGGGAGAGAGAAGGAAGGTGAATCACTGTGACCCTGAGGACGGGCACAGGTTTCAGAGGGCAGGACTTGCACGAGCTTCCCCCACAGTCTGCAGCCCGACATGTCCTGGTGTCCCCGGAGCTGAGCAGTGAACCAGGGAACAAAAGTAGATGCACAATCTTCCCTTATTTATAAGGACCAACAGCACTTGCACTTTATCAGAGGAAGCCTCCCCCCATCCATGCTGGGCCACTGCGGTGGAGGGAGAGGAGGAGGAGGAGGAGGAAGGGCTGGGACGGAGCTGCTGATGCAGTGATGAACGAGGCAGGATCCAGGCATCCTAAGGTCTTGCACAGTGAAGAGAAATGAATTGTGGTGATTTCATTCCCTCCTATTGATGAAAGCCAAAAACCAAGAAAGAAATGAAAATAGGAAGTCGCATTTCCATGGCATAGTCTATTGAGTAGATCTTCCCACCGTGGAAAAGCAGGGAAGCATGGTGTTCTCAAACGTGCTCCCATGGGAGCTTTGTCATGTTTTGGGCACATCATCTCACCCCGAGGTCCTGGAAGCTAAAAAAAAAGAAAAGTTTTGCTCCTTGCTTTGCTATAAGCCCTCAGCCCGCTGCTGCTTGTTTCTTTTCAGTTCATCTTCCGGATTCCTTAGCCCCCGAGTAGTCCCTGAGAAACACACCACGGCAGCCGAGAGGCTGCCACATCCCCCAGACGTGTCATGGACTGTCCATGTGTCACCTGTGGCTCTGTCCTAGAGAAAGTGGTGTGGGACAAGCCACCCATGGCAAGGAGAGGTTGGCTCTCCTTGGGCTCTGCAGCAGCCCAGGCTTCCAGGGCCTTGCGGGACTCTCCTCCCTCCACATCCCTTGCAAACCCTGAGCAGGAGCCACAGGATGTGCCGCTCCCACCGAGCCAGGGAGTCGGTGCCGCTGCTGCCACCAGCACTGGTGGGCTCTGTCCCGCACCAAACTGAGCTGGTTTGGGGCTCCAGGTCCGAGCTCCCAGCGGGCAGGGCGGGCAGGGTTTGGTCCTCAATCCCCTGACCTTTGGAAGCCGGGGTCCCCTGAGGGCGGCTTCACCCCACAGCACCCAGGGCAGAGCCGGCCCTGGGCAGCCGCCCGTCTCTCCAGATCCGATCGTTTACCTTCACTCTGTCTTCCCAGCTGGAGAAAGGGCGGCCGGTGGTGGTGGCAGGAGCCGTGCTCCAGAGAACACCAGCGCTCCATGGGGCACCAGTGCTCCATGGGGTCAAGGGCACCGAGCCTGCCAGGAGGTCACCGCAGCGATGGCAGAGCTGGCGCGGGGACAGATTTCAGGTTACCTCTTCTCCACTGGCAGCTTGTTGCGAAGGAACGTAGTTCAGCTGAAACGGTAGTTAAATAGTAGATATTCTACACATAATATATATTTTGTAAAAAAAAAAAATTAAAAAATAAAATAGAACAAAAATATATCTATCCTATCTCAGCCCACCCATTTCAGGATGAATGTGGTTGGAATTTTCGTTCAACCGGATATTAAATCTGTACGCGATTTTTTCAAAACCAGCAAGAAATCCCTCGCCATTTCCAAGTCTGTGGGTTTGGTCTCCCGAGCTCATCTAACGCTTCTCACACATTTTTAAGAATTACTCTCAGCGTTTGTAGGTACATTTTTAATAGTGTCACGAGTGGAGAAAATATTTACTTTGAAAAAAGTATATGTTGCACAAAAATGTACACTAAGGGCACAGATTTCTGACCCAGATTCTTCTATTTTAGGTTCCAAGGGGTTTATTTTTTTGTTTGATAGGACATGTACAGTGAAGTTTACACTTTATTTTTATTTTGCCAAAACCCGTTTTCTAACATGAGACAGTTTTACTTTGTAACCAGTTTTACATCACTGAGTACTTCTTTCTTTTCCTGGGAAAATCCTGCACCGAGAGGCATCCGGTGGAAGCGCCGTCGCCTTTTGGCGTTGTGGCTGTCCCGCGCGCCCACAGCGCGAGCTGGGGCGGTGCCAAAAGGACCTTTTCTTCCCGAGCGGTTTTTAATTTGTCTCTGTCCGTGGAAGCCGTGTATTTGGAAGCACTGTAAATGCCACCCCGTCCCCTTGCCCTCTGTATATTTAGTACTCTGATGTTGCTATTAAAACTGATATGAGAACCGCGCAGCCGGTGGTGACTGGGTTCCTCCGCGCGCGGCCGCTGCCCCTGGGGAGGGGCCGGGGTTGATTTGGTGTCCAGGGGGATCAACGTCTCAGCAAGAAGGCATCCAGAGGCTTCCCTGGGGAAGCTCCACTGTCCCACTGTCCCCAGCTGTGCACACCTCTGGTGAGCAGCTGGGAAATAGCCCAGCCTTTGTCCTGGGAAGAGGTCTCGTGCATCCCCTTGGAGTCTCCACCACGGCAGCACCACCTCCACGCCCTGTGGCGCAGGCAGGAGGGTGCCGGGTCCCCAGGCTCACCCAGCGTCCCCCAGGTCTCTGAGGGGACCCTGTGTGCCTTGGGACAGCTGCTCGGAAGAAGGAAGCCATTGAATAGAAGTGTTGGGGAGTTAATTAAACATCACTAATGATGTCTTGAACAGCTCTGCTACGAAATCACTTCACCCAGCTACATCTTTTACCCAAGGAGGAGTCCTGGCCATGAGCAGGTCCCTGGTAAGTGGACTCTGGTTTGCACTTTGGGTGTGGAGCAGGTGACAATGGTTCACACTCAGGCCGGCCGACTGTGCTGCTCGACAGATGGACGGACAGATGGACAGACGGATGTGGGGACTGGGCAGCACAAGGAGGGCTCTTGCCAGGCAGCAGGGACAGCTCCCATAGCCCCCCGTGCTCCCACAGCATCCCCCTTCCCCAGGGCACTGTGGGGACAGCATGGCTGTCATTCCTCACGATGCCGTCCGACTGGAAAGGGGGAAAAGCCTTTACTGGTGTCCATGTTGGCTTTGAAGAGGGATGGCCTGGGAAGACAGACATCAGCACAGCCACCTGCCGCTTGCATTCCCAGGCTGTGGCAGCAGCCTTCCCGCAGTGCCAGGACCCTCCACAGCTCTCTGTGCCAGGCCAGCACAAAACCAAGACCGGAGATGATGCCCAGCCCCAGCCCAGCCAAATCTCCAAAAGCTCCCTTCTGCAGGAAAATATATAGAAAAATGGGGAGGGACAAAGTGAGCTGCTCTTCATTTTAGGGCCAAATTGCCAGCTTAAATCATCGAGACAATGTGTACAAGCGAACAGGATGCGAATGGCCTCAGAGCTGCATATATCAGCTGGAGAACTCTGTTCATTTCCAGATGCAAGTGGGATTTCAGGGCATGAAATACAGTGTTAGGATCTCATTCCTTTCCGTGCTATTTATCACAGCCGGAAACATACTCACCAGCCTGAGCTGTTCCAAGTGTCGCTGCTGGGAGCGTGGAGGAGAAATATTGTGCTGAGCCGTGGGAGAGGGACTGGGGTGGGACAAGGCAAGCAGCCAAAGGGAAGAACCAGCATCCCTACTGCCTCCAGCACCCATGGCCCCGGCACGGAGCCGGGAGCATCCCTTCCTGCTGCTTGTCAGCGAGGGCCAGGGCACGGCCACCACACACCATGCCCTGGGTTAAACGGTGCCACGAGTGGTCCCCAGGGCTGGAGGGGCCGTGACAGGGTCACCGTTCCCTTGTCAGCACTGGAGGCTGCCAGCTCATGTCCCTTCAGCACTGCTCGGCGGGGCAAGGCTGGAAAATGAGGCTGGAAACAAAACACCACACACTGGTGCCGCAGCACACAGTGCTGATAAAAAGTAGGACTAAGCATTATCCAAGTTTAATTATTATAATTATACCGGGGCGAAGTAATTGCTGGGGATATTTTAAGCTTCAATCAACACGCTATTTTGAAAACCGAAGCCCTGATTTACCCAGGGCGAGGTGGTTACCATCAACAGGCACCCATGCTGCTGGCAGCCAGAGGAGCCCACCGGGAGGGTTTGTAAGCTGCTTGGAGCTTCTTGGCTGAAAGTAGGGATTTGGTAGGGCTGGGGGGTGAGACAAGCAGTGGGAAGGTGGAAGGGGGTCCCTCATGTCCCACAAAGCATTGACTGGAAGCCTGGATCCAGCACCGGGATGGGCTGCAGGAGCAGCATCAGCTTCAGGAAGAGGAGCCATGCAGGATGGGCAACCCCAGCTCAGCGGTGGCTCTGAGGAAGATTGGCTGGGGCTGGATGATGTAGTGATGCTGAAATCATTTAAGCTTGTTATGGTGGTTTCTATGGCTCTCTGGCTGGATGTAACAAATTGTCTGCATCATTTTCCAGATGGATCGTTCTTAAATCATCCAGGACAGGCTTCAGGGCTCCGCACCGAAGGCACTTCGGTTCAATAAATGCTGGAACTGTTCTATATCAAGTGCTATTTCTTATTAAAAGTGTAAGTACATCATCCCAGCTGATGGGTCTCCAAGATCACCACACTCTCCACCCTCTGAGTGCCCTTAGGACCCCATGGGGATGGGGGACGCGAATGGGGGGCCACATGTAGGTGCCTGTGGTGGCAGGCAGAGTGTCTCTGCGGCAGAGCAGAGGGAACACTGATGGATAAGGTTGTCCAGCAGCTCATCCCTACTCCCTGCTTCCCCCTGCCCAGACAGGTACCAGCCCCTGGCATGCGTCCAGCTCCTGGCAGATGTCACGGCCCACGCACATCTGACCAAAACCTTTTATTAAAATTGGAATTAACTGACCCATCAGTAAGTTCTGTTGCAGAGCAAAGGGTTTATCGCTGCTGCCGTTGCTGAGGCAGCCCATGGGTCGTGCCGAGCCCCGCGGTGCCCTGGGGCAGAGCGAGCTGCCGGCGTGCCCGGCTCCATCGCCACGCTTGGCCGCGGCCGCGCGCACCCGGTGAGTGAGGAGCACTGAGAGAGCAGTTTGTTACTGCCAGGCAATTTGTGCTAATAAGCAGTTCGAGGCAGCGACGCCTCTCAGCAGAGATGAGTTATGGCAGGAGGGCTTGGAGAGGAAGAGCCCTGAGGATGCCACAGTGGAGGAGACCTGTGTGGCACGTGTCGGCACGGCCCGTGGTGGGCTCAGTCTGTGGTGGGGCTTCTCCGTGCTGGGCTCAGTCCACAGTGGGCTCAGCCCACAATCTCCACCTGCCCACTTGGGATGGGCAGTGGGGCGGCTGCCTGTGGCTTGTGCTGTGGACTGGCTTTCCAATGGGACTTCTCCTGAGGGCTCAGGAAGCACATGTGGATGCAGTTCCCAGGTTTCAAATGCCAGGCTTGTATTGGATCTAGTCTCGGGTATTTCTGATGCTGGTAGGGACTGAGCCCCAGGGCTGCAGGACTTGCTTGGCTCTGCCAGCAGTGACATGTCTCTACGTGTTTAATAAACGTACCAGAATGAAATCCCCGCTGTTCTTGCTCACCTCCCAAGCACGATATTAACTGAAAACTGACATTTATCATAGTTCCTTGTCAGGCCAAAACAGGGACAGACTTTCTTGGGGGGTTTATTATCTTTCCTGTGCAAATTTTCAAGTGTGAATAAGTGCTGTGACTGGCACAGAGGACGGAGGCAGGAGCTAGTGGTGGCTATCCTGGGAGCCGGCTCGCCTCTGCCGCAGCAGGACCAGTGCAGGAGAGGCAGGAGCAAAAGCCCCGGTGGCACTTGGGGGCAAGGTGACATCCTGGTGTGAAGCCCTGCGTGAAGCCCATGTGACACCCAGGTCAGCAGCACCGGAGCACAGCGGGGCATCACTCAAGCAGAGATGCCAGGGGAAACACGTCCGCCTCCGTGGGCGAGCGAGTCCTCCCAGGTGTATTTATTGACCTGTCAGAGGGCTCCGAGGTGGCTGACCGCACTTTCCCCCTGCAGCAATTGATTCCAGTCGGCTTAGATCAGGGAACAGCTGATTTCTCTGCCTGATACTCGTTCTGGCCTTTGATAATGCGGTGTTTGGGGATAGATCACAGGATTCACCGGCGGGAGCACAACACCTGATGTGTCCCATGGACAGCACTGACAGGTATGGCCATATGTGGCCTTGGGGCTGTGCTTTCCCAGAAAAAGCCACAGTTAAGCAACACTAATTCAGCCTCTGGCTGCCAGTGAGTGTTTCCAAGCTCTCTGCTAACCCAGAGGACTGCTCTGCTTGTGGTGACACGGGGCCAACCCTGCCTGAAAATTGGGATCCTGCTCGGTCTTTTCCTCTGAGTCTCCTCTCTCCAGCCTTGCAGGCTCTGTGACCGGGGTGATCAGGACTGGCCCGTGCCTGGGCCGCACTGTGAGGGACACAGCGCCTTTGGTCTCAGCCAGGCTCAGTGTGGGCAGTCAGAGTGCAACATCCCAGCCCAGGGCTGGCTGGCCAGGGATCCTGAGCGCTTGCAGGTACAGGAGCCAGGCTGCCACCCCCCCGCCGGCGCCTTTCCAGTTACCAGCACATCCTTCTCTGCTTAAAAGCCCAGCCAGTGCTCTGCCCTCGCACTATAAAAAGCACAGCCTGACATTTGTTTTTCCCTATCTATTTCTCATCCGTGTTTTCCTTCTCATCGCTTCAGCCTCCGCGACGATGTCCCAACCAGCAGCTCGGCACAGAGCAGTGGCTTGCAGCCAGCACCATTTGTGAAATGGGTCTGTGAAGCCATGGGAAGAGCCATATCCATGTAACAGTCCATAAAGCTGTCCATCGGAGCAGTTAGCCGTGCTCAGCCCTGGGAGAGAAAAAGCCCCACATTCACCAATTTGCTTTCAATCAGCCCCGAGAGCCTCTTGGCTGAAACCGTTCCGCATCCACGCATGCTGTTAATGCTCGGGCTGGTATATTTGCCCTGGCATTCTCCCAGGGGTTTAGGAGACAGGAACCCTCAAAACCTGTCCCTCCTGGGCAGACACTGGCATGCTCGAGGCTTTGCTGTGGCTGCGTGTCCCACGCTGCCTGGGAGGAATCTGGCTTGGCGTCCCTTGTCCCACCAGCACTTTTCCAAGTCCGGCAGAGAGCGTGGCTGAAAATCAGGTGCCAGGACTAATAGTTTAAATGCCACTAAAACCTTTTCCCTGCGTGTTGGCAGGTTTTAGAACTGTCTGGCTTCGAATAATTGGCTCCCAAAGGCACTGAGGTCACCTCTCCTTGGGCAGAGGGGAGGGCAGAGTAGTGCTAGGCTGTGCACACATCCCAGAGCCGGCTCTGCCTGAGGAAAGACTCTGCAGAATGGGAGAAGAAGCAGCCAAGAGCCCACAGCACTGCTTGGTGCCAGGGAGACTGGGAGTGGGTGAGCAAGCCCCTCTCCGGGGAGACAGCCTGCTGGCAGGGACAAAGGCAGTGACAACTGAGTGACACCGCACAGCAGCTGCCAAAGCCCGGTAGCATCCTATCCCCAGGGGGCTGGGAAGAGACCGGACAGTGAAGTCTCGCTGGTGGCAGCCAGCCAAAAGCGCTGGGCACACGGACTGAGCAGACAAAGCAGGAGGACGAGAGCCCCCAGAGCCGCTGGAGACCACCGAGTGTTGCTGGGCCCCACTGAAAGGATTTGGAGCGGTTTGGCGGCCAAGCACCACCCTCAGTCCCGCCGGAGCGACACGGAGTGTCAGCTCCAGCCTGGCTTGCAAAGAGGGGAAAGAAAAGGGGAAGTGAAGGTTCCCAAGCTCCATGAAATTCCTTCCCAGGGTCCAGCTGTAGCCCCGTGTGAGGGAGCCAAGAGGGGAAACGCAGCATCCCCAGCAGGGGCAGGGCCAGTGCTGCAATTCCCAGGGAAGTGAGGACACTGAGGCTGTGTTTTCAAGGTGAAAAGGATGAGAAAAGGGAAAGGGGTAGGAGAAAGAAAGGAGATGAGGCATCAGTAGGATGCAGCAGGAACACCAAATGGGCACTTCTCAACTTGAGGAAAGTTTGGGAGAGCCATTAAAGCCAGAGATCAGTGAAGGGGGAAATTGAAATGTTAGGGGCTGGAACGGAAAATTAGGCTCAGATAATGGCCCTGGGGTTTAAAGCACCCTCCAATAATCTGTTGTGAGGAGCTGTTAAACACTCCCATTGGAGGTGTCTCTGTATCCAGCTGCCCTGGCAAGCAAAGCCCCCAGAGCTGTGGCACGACAGGCATGGGGTCGCAAGGTCCTGCCGCGCTCCCTGGCATCGCTGATCAGTGCTATGGATAGCAGGGTAAATCCAGAGATGAAGCAGAGGCTGGAAATGCTTGGGCAAAGCAGCAGCAGGGAGACCCAAAGGACAGGATTTCCACAGCCCTTTCCAAAAAAGCCACAGAAACTGTCTGGGCTGCTCTGGCGTTGTCCCCTCTTGCCGTGGTACTGCAGAGGAGGTGGGACTCGTGACACCCACAGGCAGGCCCCACACTCAGTGCTGGGGCAGCAGCAGGATTAGGGCTGTGACTGGGAAGTCCTACAGTTGGACTGGGAAGGCAGGAGGACTCTTTGAAATTAGGCAGAGTCAAGTGCCTTTGATCTAAAATGGATTTGGAGTGGAGTTGGACGCACTTGTCCACCCGCGTGTTCGCCGCCAGGAGCATTTAGCATGGCTGGCCTCCCTCTCCCACCAGCACTTCCAGCCAGGCTTTCCAGCAGGCTGGGGCTGTTCCAGTAGGACCCTTGGAGTAAAAGGAGCCATGGAACAACCTGGTTTTGTGGAAGGTGTCCCTGCCCATGGCAGGGGATTGGAACAAGATGAACTTCAAGGTCCCTCCCAACCCAAACCAGTCTGTGATTCTGTGACTCTAAATCCCTCCTGCATCTTAAGGGTGCTGACATCCACTGCCAGCACTCCCACATCAAACACAAGTGCACATGGAGCATGGACACAAGCACAGGAAGCTGCTGCAGACCCTCTCCCGGCTCACATGGACTGTGGGAAGCCGAGGGAATCGTGAACATGGCACACATGGATGTGCCAGATGCTACAGCTGGACACAGCTGAGCCAAAGCAGAGCTCTGAAAGTCGGCTCCTCTCACAGGCGGGTGTGCAGGAAAGCAACTGCCTGTGGGGCAGGAGCCTCCAAGGCTTGACTGGGCTGGGGGAGAGGTTATTTAAGAGCCAGGCAAGGAGCCAGTGCTGCCTGGGGCTCAGCCCATGCTTGTCCCTTCTAGGGGCCCAGTGGCAGCTCATCCCTGGCAGGTATGTGGCAGCCAGGGGAATTGTTTCCCAGCTCCTGTTTCCCAGCTCCTGTTTCCCAGCTGGCATCACACACATTCCCTTCCAGCCCTCCCGCTCGCAGTGATAAGCCTGGCTTAGGGAGATGTGCTAATCTGGCAGTTGCTATGAGACCCACTTGATGTCTTTGATGCAGTGTGGAGGCAGGTGAGTCATTAGGAGGAATATCAGGTTTTCTAGCACGGCTTGAGGAGACGCTGAAGTTTCCCGGTGGTCGGTAAGATGCAAACACTGAGGTCCCAGCAGCTGGGACATGCATAGCCTGGAGAAGCTGGGAGCATCGGCTTCTCCCTGCCACGGTCTCTCCTCTCTGTGGCTTTCCAAACTGTCAGTCTCCAGCTGCTGCTGGCTCCTTACAGAAGAATGTTTCCCAGAGTGGATTCTGAGGAGGGGGGAGCTGAGGATGTGCTTCTCTCTAATTCCGGTGCCGTCTCTGCCAGCTGAGCCCGCTCCTGGGTGCAGCCTGGGGCTCCCAGTGCTTGTGGCTCTCCGAAGCAAGTGCAGATGGAGAGAGCAGGGAATGATGGCTAGGAGAGTAGGGAATGCTGGCTGGGAGGGCCGGTGCTGCTGCAGTGAGGGCAAGGGCAGGGTGCAGCTCATTCCTCCTGGTCCTGGCATTTACCACAATCAGGATCACCGAGCTGGGGTCCCAGCCATGGTGCTGCACCCTGCACAGCAATTTCTATATCTGGGGGAAGGAACCAGCACAGCAGAAATTTTTAATTATATATTTGACTGGAATAGTCTCAGTTTGAGTTCATGCAACGTTGGTTAGTTACCTCAGATAATTAGGAATTTTACAGCTGGATGAAAAGTTTATAAAGCACTGAAAAGGGTAGGGCATTTGGGATGGAGATATTTGGTCCCTCTGCTTGTTCTGGAGAAGGGAAGAGTTTTGGGCTTTCCGAGGAGTCCCAGTTCCCACTGGCCCCTGAGGTGGTTCTGCTGGCAGCTACGGCCCCGCTCCCTCCATGCACGGGCTCCTCAGCCAGGGACAGAGGGCTCAGTGTGAGCCACTGGTCCAACCCAGGCATTCCCTCATAGGAATGTTCAGTTCAACACAAACTGGTGGTAATTCATGGTCATCAATAGACCCTCAAGCTGGGGAAGGGTGGCTGTCCTCAAGCAGGAATTTAGGGATGGTCCAAGGCCAGAAGATGGCCAGTTTGGAGGGCTCATGGTACAAATCCCGCAGTATCTGTCAGCACACCCTGAAGTGCTAATTCAGGTTTTGTCAGTGAGGTTTTTTCCCCCCTGGCATCCCTTTACTGAAGGGAGCAGAGGCTCAGGGAGGATGTTAATGATCATCTTGAAGCTTTCAGTGTATCAGAGAGGGGTGTCTGCTCCCTCAGTGAGAGCCCTGGAGATGCTGAGCCGGCGGGTGTTGCTCTGTTGACGGGGCTCCGCTGCAGTAACACGGCAGCCTGCAGCGTTCTGGTCCTTGGGGGAAGAGGGATTCAAGGAGGGGAGCATTAAAAAAGTACCTGTTGTAAAGGAGTGGAACAGCGTGGGCCATTATTTACGTTCAGAGTAATAGCTCAGCACAGCAGCAGCTGAGAGGTGTCTCAGGGCGGCACGCAGGGAATAAAACTGATGGATGCTGCATTTCCCCGACACGCGGGGCTCGTGGTGGAGGGACAGTGCTCTTGTGAGACGGCACTGGGAGGCTGCTAGGGCTGGAAACCTGGGGGGAAGCAGCCCTGAGCTGCCAGCAGATGTTTTGGCTGCTTTTAACCCCAGGATCTCCCTGTGCCTGGATGGGCTGCTGTCACTGCGGGTCCTCGCAGGTGCCCATCACCCCTGCATGGGAAGCAACTCTTCTCCTTGAGCAAACCTGCCAGGATCCCTCCCTGGACAAATTCATGTCCGTACCATTTAAATTCTCTTTTAAAGCCTGTGTGATGACCAGGTTTGGTGCTGTTAAATAGAAAGACTTACCACAGGTGAAGGGTTAAGTGCGGGGTGGCTGCCTCAGATGTGAAGTCTCCTCGCAAGCGCGCAGCCTTGCAAATGGAAAAAAAGTGTTTTTTAAAGTATTTGAAATCAGTTTTGTTTATGTAATCTGACAAGTTATTATGAGCAGTCCTTATCTGACTTCATGATTTATGGGAAAGAACCTCAAATCTATATTTAAAATTACTATTAAACACAATTTTTTTGCCTCTTCAGCTGAGATAGAAGCACCATTAGCAGTTGTTGCCCTGGAGCTCAAGTACTTCATTAGTTTAGGAAAATTAATTTTTTCCATTAAATCTTCCTAAGATCCTGGTGCTATATTTGCTTGTAAATGTTCAATAATAATAATTATTTTAAAAAATAAGGTTCAGCTAGTTATGATCTTTGGTTTCCTCCTCTCTTTAAGCTCCTGGGGGTGTGTGGCTGTGGGTTGAGACCAGGGGATGCCACTGCCAGTGGGATAGGTTTGTGTGGGCAGACTGAGACCTGGTAATGGAGAGGGGGGAGAAAAGGCCAGAATGGTTCAGAGAACTTCATCTGGTGCTGCTTCTTGTTCAGTTATTGTAATGATCTTTCAGAGCGTTCTGGGAAATGCTGGAATTTCCGTGGCTCAGCTCTTGGTTCGGCTCTTGTCCTGGGCACTGCGATGCTGGGTGGTGGGAGATGCTCTGGAAGATCGTGGTGCTCCTGTTCTCCATCCATCTTCTGCTCCAGTCCTGCAGAGAAGTGGCTTTTTGAGTGTAGATGAATAGAAATTCATTTGGCTTTCTCTTTGTGAGCCCAGAGAAATGCCAAAGCCTCTTCTCGTGTCTCAGCTACTTCTGGCAGGTTTGAGCTCAGATCAGAGATGGGTTTCTGTTTTCATGCTCCTCCAGCTTCAGAACGAAAGAGCTGATGGCAGTTGTGCACACATACACGTGTATTGCTCCCACCTGGAATATTAATTTATCCTGAATTCAATCACATTTGGTTACATCCTCCTAGTTCAACTGTTTTCCCCCACTTGAACATTATTCCTACATTTTGATTTTAAAGTTGCTGGAATTGGGGTGCAGGTCCCCTCCAGAGGCTTGTGTCTCTCCGAGGATGCTGCCAGCATCATATCCACAACCACATAAGGATTGTGGAGGGGAGGATCCCGAGGCTGAGCTGAACAGGGAGGCTGTGGTTGTGTTCCACAGAGCCAACCTGTGCAGTGGGATTTATGGAGAGATTCAATTATGGACAGCACAGTAAATTTCTCTTTAATAGAGCCTTAAATATTCACTGGCAATATTTACATAAGCATTGTAACAGCTGCGAAGGAGTCATTAAGGACTACTCACGGAGATAATCTCGATTTTAAAATTCCTTTAATGTGCATTTTCAGAGAGATTACAGCCACAGCTATCTGGTCAATAAAAAGCCTATCCTCCTCCACAAGGTCTGCAAGCAGACCAGGAGGACAATCAAAAATAACCAGGCAAAGGTATTTGGATTGAGCTGGGATTCTTTCCGGCTCCTGTTCATTTTTTTGGCAGCCAAGTGCCATTCCAGAGGGATGCCATGTGTGTCATAGACACCAAAGCTGTGCGATCAGCCACACCCAATCAAATAACCAATGGCCCCTGAGAAAGGTTTTCCTCATCCAGCTCAGTCGCTGGAGTTATTCGTGTTTCTGAAGAAATGCAATAGGGATTCCACTCTTCCCCAACTCCTGCACAAGGCATTTCCCAGATGTTCTACAGGAACTGCTGCTGTGGCCAGTTACTGATCTGGGACCAGTTTGTTGTTGTAGGTTGGTTTGGTTGGTTGGTTTGCAGTTTTATAACCATCCTTGGCATCTCCTCCCGAAACCCTGCCCTCGGTACCTTTGGCTCAGCTGCTGCTCCTTCTCTGTCTTGTGTGCAAAGTTTAATCTCCTCTGAGCCTTGCCTGAGGTTCCCATGCAAGAGCTTTGCTCCATGGCTTCTCCGGGAAGAGCCGGGTTCCCGCCTGAGAAGAGACGGAGAGACCCAGGTTCCAAAGGGTCTCTCACCCATTCAGCAATCGGGCAGTGTGTAACAGAAGTTGAACAGACTCTAAAGGCTGGAAGATCCCGACTCCTTCTCCTCCTTCAGCAGCTCAGTTGGCTGAGTGTGAGAAGACACTAATTTGAGCTGGCAGCAACTCATGTTCACTTTGGAGGACAACAAGGCATCGGAGAATAGGCAGGAGCAGAGCTTGGCTGGAGAGCGGCTGCGAGGCGCAGGGAGGACTGGGGGAGCTGCTCACGGTGGATTCCCAGGGAAAAGGGCAGATTAAGCTGCTGGGCTCTACCTAGCAGCTCAAAAGCCTTTTTCCAAGGCTTTGTGAGGTGCTGGTTTTCATTTTCCTGGAGGGGAAAGAGTTGGAGATAAGGGGCACGAGGCAGATGTTGGCAAGGGCAGCTTTTTCCTTGCGCAGGTGGCTGAGCAGAGCAGTGAGCATGGGCTGTCTGCAGACCCATGTGCGACCCTCTGGCAGGGCTGGCACAGCAGCACGAGCCTTTTCTCCCTCCCCTTAATCTCACAAAATGGGAAGATTTCAGTCGGAATCATCAAGAGATAATAAATATGGATCGTGTTGTTTTATGAGTTTCCCACACAGAACAGCACTTTAAATTAAGCACTGTAAAGCTCAGTTGAACGTGGTGAAAGAACAGTCTGGGGTTGAGCTGAATGTACAATTACCTTTCCCTTTCCTTTTCTTCCTCCCTGGTCCTGGTAAATCCAGCACACCAGGAACCACAGTCAGGAGCTGTCCCTGGTCCCGTGCAATGCTCTGAGCTGAGTTCTGGCAGAGTTTGGCCCCAGCTGCTCACCTCGAATATTTCCTTGGAGTTTTATATGGCAGCTTAGTCCCAAACCTGCCCAGTGAGAGCTATTTCAGTAACTCTGCCCTGCCTCCGCATCTGCGAAGTTTACAGAATAAACCTGTTTGGCACTGGAGCTGGTTTGGAATGGCTCTGTGGGAACAGCCCTGCTTCCCTGAGCCAGGAATGTTTGGTTTGAAACCTCTCTAGTCCCATGAACTTTCTCTGCCTCCCAGGCTGGGGTCTGGGCCTGGCAAGCAGCCCTGCACTCAGAAACTTGCTCTGGAACAAGCCCAGATGCAAGGAGAATGTGTTTCCTACACAGGCAAGCCTGGATTTCCTTCTGCTTTACTCTGCCCCAGCAAGTTCTGGTTCCAGCAGTGATGTCCCAGAGCCATTGAGCAGCAGCTCCTTGGCCTGTGGAGAGAAGGTTTTGGTGGGGAGGCCACTGCCTTGAGCTGGTCCTGGGGATGGGAGCCAGGGGGGTTTCCAGGGAACCTGGGGTTTGTCCGGGCAGTGCCGTGGGGATTCTGTGTGGCACTGAGGATGCTGGGAGTTCCGGTGCTGTGTCCACCTGCAGGTGGGCATTGGGAATCTGGCTCCATTCGCCAGCTCCAGGAACATATCCCTCCTCCGAGGCTCACGGCAGGCAGCGGGGGATCTTTTCCCACATCCCGCTGCAGCGGCTCGCTCGTGTTTAAGACCCTGCTTTCCTGCGCCTGCTTTACTCCGAGCCAGATTTTCATCCCTGGCTCCATAGAAACTGCAATTTTCCTGGGCTGTCAGATATTGTTTTGCCTGTACTCCCAGAGGAGACAAACGAAAAATTTCAAAGTAAACACTTGCCAGTAGGTGTAGGGGAGAGGAGCTGAGACCCTCCAGACATTCTCCCTCTCTGCCAAGACTATACATGCTCCCTTTAATTTCCAGAGGTATTTATAGCTCCTTCCTCCCTTTCCAATTATCGCCGTGAGAAAATGTTGGAGGGGAAGAGAAAGCAGGAGGGAACCAGCTCTGAAATCTGTCATTGGGGTATTTCCTCCCTTCCTTGTCCACTGTGGTCCCTCCTGCAAACATTCGAGGCTGGAGCAGGTGCCACAGCCTGGCCAGCGCCAGAGAGGCATCCTGGTGCTTGGGAAGATCCAAAAGGTGCTGGCCCAGGTGCTGCCTTCTCCCCTGCAAGAGAAGGGAGCTGGGGAGGGGGAGCAAAGGGCAGAAAACAAGCTGTGATTGCAACCTGTGATTGTATTTGGTTTGTAACAGCCAAAGCAATAATCGTGTTTGTGGAGCCGAAAAGGGAAGGGAGACAAATGGTTTAATTTGGATCAATATTAATTTTATGCAATTTAACTTTTTATTACAGCAAATCGTTCAATTATCGTTCTAGGGATCCATCAAGGGAGAAAAAAGCCCTTTTAGCTCAGAAAATGCCCAGCTGACTGGGGAAGGTGTTTGTGGGCTGAGGGAATATTTTATTGCTTCATGTTTGATCGGCCACACGTTTCTGTGTGGAAGGAGCCAGTGCCTGCAGGAGCAGCAGCAGCTCTGCAGGGATGGGAAGCAGGGATCACTGCCAGGATCGCTGTGGAGAGCGAGGGTCAACGAGGCACCTGAACCTCTGCTCTGTTGCTGGCTTTTCCCTGGCACTTGAGGCAGCCTCTAATCAGGAAAATGTCTGAAAATTTAGGAATTAGACCCCTGGCATTTGCTTAGAAAGAAGCAGCAAGAATCCATGCCCCTTGTCCTCTCTCTGAGGAGGCATCCATGCAACGAGTGATTAAACTGCTGTGGGCTAATGAGAAGCCTTGTTGGCGTCTCTCATCTTGTGCCGGGGCATCGCAACCCACCGGCTCAGGCTGACATTGATGCTCTGATCCAGCCCCGGCCTCTGGTGAGAGCGGGCAGGGCTGCAGGCAGGGACCTGGATAAGTTTCTGGTTGCACTGAAATGAATGATGCTTGTAAATTGAACAAACCACTCTGGTTCCATGGCGAGTTTCACATCCCCCACTGACCTTTCACAAACACGGAAAGGCTCCTGTGGACAAACCCAATCTTTTCCTTACAAGCCTGAGCGAGGTGCTGCCTGTTTTGCTGAGCTTAAAGACTTGAGAAGGTCGTCAAAACTGGTACGTGCTTGGTTTCAGCGATGCCCCAGCACTGTGCTGGTCCCAGTGTGGCTCCTGCACTGGGACGTGGGGGCTGGGCAGTGCATGCTTGGCACAGCCTCGGGGACGTGCTGTCTTGATGTGACATGGAAGCCCAGTTCCTGCATTTGTCCTGGGGAGATGTGGCTGACAAACCCAGAGTCAGAAACCTCTAAAGCCATCAGCGTGAGACGCTGTGAAAGGAGTTCTCACAAGTGCCTGGTTTAGCTCTTTCTCTCCTCAATCTGCAGCACCACCTCACCAGTACAGAAACATTAACTGGGGACCCCCGGCACCGCCTCACGCACACCGAGGGCACAAAGTGTTAAACACAGCATTTATCTCTCTGAAAATTGGTACAGGCTTTGAACATTGATTTTTACCTTAGGGCTAACGTGTTACTTTGGGGAAAAGGCTGTAGAATAAAGGGTGTTTTGATCTGTTTTGCTTCAACCTTTTAAAATACATCTCGAGCACAAATGCTGACTGTTCATTTGTTGCCCGTTTTTGATCACCTGCAACTTTGGGAGGAAGAGTGGGGGGAGATCAGAAGGACAGAGGGGTTATTGCTGCCTCCAGCAGCAGCTCGGGCCCCAGGCTGTGGCACAGCCTGTGCCCGCTGGCCTCAGGGCCCTGCCATGGGGATGGCACCAGGCAGATGCTCAGCCTGCGACTCGAGGGACCAGCTGTGACACAGCGCGGTGGCCGGGCACAGCTCGTGTGCTGCCTCAGGATCCATCTCCTCTACCCTCAAGCACCAGGAACTTGGTTCATCGCTCGGGCTCAGCGCCCTCGGCATCCCCCACAGAAAGGGAAGTGCCTGCCAGAACGTGGGGATGTTCACCATGTTCAAACCCAGCCCAGGAGCTCACCTCCCACCAGGTGCTGTGACCGTGTCCCCAAGCCTCACGTGGGGCAGAGCCCAGGGATGGAGCAAGTCCCGAGTCCACAAAGTTGTGAAGAAAAACCTGCCTTTGGGCCAGGTCCTCACAGAGGGCACCTCTCCCTGTGCTGACACAGAGATGCTCAGGCACTGCTCCAGCCAAAGATTTTTGGCAGGAGCAGCAGGACAGCCAGAATAGCTCCTGCTTTCTGCACAGGCCTGAGGGAGGTCTGTCTCTGTTACTTCTTTCTGAGAACCACAGAGAAACCTATCAGAGACAGATGTCCGAATTTTAAGGTCATTTGTTCCTTTTTTATATAGTAATATATTAGCTGAGCAGAGCAATACTTGGTAAGTGCCTTAGGACAGCAGAGCTGTTTTAGGGAATTGGCTGAGAGATACTATCTCTCCCTTAAAGTGCAATAAATAAATGTACTTTCCTCTTCAAAAAACATGGGGAAGCTGTGCCATGAATCTTCCAGAAAGTTAGAAGGCCTTTGAAGCATTTGGTTTGAGACATAATCGCTCATGTTACGCATTTAAAAACAAGCAAACTGAGAAACCAAACTGCAAACCTTTCCCTCATGTGCAAAAGTTTGGGAAAGTTTCATTTGTCAGGGTGAGTGATGACAGAGAGGGCCCAGCCCTGTGCCCAGATCTGCATAAGGATTGCATTAGGGGAAAATTTACGGGTTTGTAACATTTTTCACATGCTCTACTAAATTCATTGTGTTTTATGCCACGTTCTTCACAGCGCCGGGTTTGTTGGGTTGTGTAACACCTCTGGAACATTTACGGATGAGCTCCTGGTGCCACGGGAGTGACGTATGACCCCTGTGGCCCTGCCCTCGTGCCATGGCAAGGGAGGCTCCGGCTGCTGCGCTGGTGTGAGAGTCCCCAAGGAGTCAAATCACCGGCCAGAGGGGCAGGGGCTGGGAGCAGGCACAGGGTGAAGACTCCAGCACCACGACAGATCTAATGCCGTGATGGAGGCAGCGTTACTTGTTCTGAATGCTCAGACTTCAGCTGGATCCAATTTCCACGGATGCCATTTCCCTAGCAGGACGTCCCATCTCCTTGGCCAGGGTTCCCCTGCTGCAAGCCAGGGCCGGGCCACAGAGCCTGGCTAAGGGCTTGCCCTCCATCGCAGCCATCTCTCAATGACGGTATTCATCAGCAAACACAAAAGCAGGGAGCAGAACCAAGTAGGAGTTTTTCAGGACAAAGCAAGCCGGCATATAAGACTATTTGGAAATAAAACTTATTTGGAATTCATCGTTCCCTTGCAGCAAATCACACTTTTAAGGTAAAAAAGCCTTTTGACTAAGTGCAAAAGCTTGTACTGTGCTCTCCTGTAAAGAAAAACGTGTGATTTGCGTTGCTTTTAGTGCAGAGCCCTCCCAAACCCACGGAGCAGGACTGTGGGTGCACTCTGGAGACGCCGCAGGCGGCTGCACCCTCATCTTGCCCAGGGATGTGGCACAGGGTGGTGAGTGCAGCATCTTCCCAAAAAGTCCCAAAAATGCTCCCGGGGAGCCCAGGAAACCCTGCTCCCAGTCTCAGCAGCTGCCCAAGACTGGCATCACATTGAGCACTTCCCTCCGTCTCTCCTGCCCCTCCTTGGTCGTTCCACCCTATTTTCACTTCAAATGCAGCGGAGGTCACAAATTCCAGAGGAAACAGCCTGGCATCTCTTTCCCACGAAATCTCCCCAAAAGGAGGCAAAGCAGCCAAGTATTTTGGATATCTCCGCGAGGTTCCCACAACGCGTGCGGTCTGTCCTTGGCCACTGCCGTGCCTTTGTCCCCGCTCTGTCAGGAGGGTGCTTCTCCTCACCAGCGCCCAGGGGGTCTCCAGCTGGCTCGTGATGGTGTTTGTAGCCTGAAATAGGGAGAACCGCAATTTGTTGTGTCAACACTTCTCACTTTCAGTGGCGCTCACCGTTCCGAGGCAGCAAAGTGCACAAAAACTCTGCGGGTGAAGTGGAACAAGGTGAAACAGCCCCTTCCCAGGGCTGCAGTTCCCAGCAAGTTTCGCTCATTTCAATAATAGAAAAACACTTCAGTGTATTCCTGACATTTTCACATCAAAACATAATTATGTTTCACTATTCAAATATTTAGAAGACAGTTCTTAACCGATCCTTGCTCCATTAATTTTTCCTATTAATTATGTATAGGTTTATAAATAGCAATATAATTAATATTTAACAGTATTTTTATTAGAGAATTTCAAAAGTTTATTGAAAATCTGCATATCTGAAGCCCTACCTTTTAAGTGGAAGGACAGTTTGCTGCTTCATCTTCTTCCTCACTCTCTGTCTTATCAGCTTAAACACTGGCCATGCTTCTCCCAGGGGAGATATTTTTAGTTCGGGGTTTTTGCTTTTTCATCATCATTTGCAGTGGGATATATAATTGGGTGCTGCTAATTACAGCTGATCCCATGCCGGTTTTATTCCCAGGTGGGAGCCCAGGCGAGGGCTGCGCCTCTGCCCCGTCCTGTCCCAGGGGAGTGCTGCACCTGAGGCTATGGCTGGGTAATTAATCACCATGAAGCTGATTGAATTCCTCCTACGAGGGCTCAGAACAGCCTGGCGATGTCCTTCTGACTGCCTGTAGGCTGGCACGTGCCTCGGTCCCTGCTGGCACAGGGGCTGCCCTCATGGCCTGCTCATTTCCAAGGTCCTTCTCTCCACAGCCAGTGCCCGCCGAGGCTGAGCCGCCGCGGAACCCCAGCGACTCCATGGTGGGCTGTGCCACGCGAAGCCCAGCAAGGAAAACAAGTGATGTCACAAGAGGGAACTCAGCCCCAGCAAGCGCAGGCTGGGTGCCCAGATGCCAAGTGGGTGACCCAGCACAGAGCCTCCCCACTGTGCCAGGTGCCCCAACCCATCCGCGTGTTTGTTTGACTTGTGATTCCTTTCACTTTTCCGATGGCACTTACCTCACCTGAGCGCGGTATTCCTTGCCTTGGAACATCGGCACAAGCATTTCTCAGCCCAGTCTCGCTCGACTCATCACTTCCTCGCTGTTTTCTGAAACGAAATTCCAGGTTTTGTTGCTGTTTTTTCTGCAGAGCGTAAGGTTATCCCAGCGCCGCTATCCCAGCAGCATCCCTGACTGCTGCGTTCCAAGCCTGTGTTATCCCAGCGGGGTTATCCCAGCACTGTTATCCCAGCGGTGGTCCCAGGCCCTGGGAGTGATCCATGGCTGCGCCTCGCGTCTTGCGTTGTTCCCAGTCTTCCATCACTTCACTGAAATCTGCGTATGGTGATGGCACTTGGGTCATCAAGATTAATAACGCTTGAGTTCTGCCGGCGTTTAGTCAGGGAAAAACACCTGGAGCTGCTCTTTTATGACTGATTAATGAGGGGGGAAAAAAACTGCCGTGGTTCTAATTGGCATTTGAGTTCTTTCTGAGTTTTAACATTCATGCTATGCAAATATATCAATTCCTAACAATGTCTAACAAGATCATTTGAAAATGAGTCTCCCCGGGGGATTGCAATCACGGCTTTGGGAAAGGCCTGAGCCCGTTTGCCTTCCACGTATTTACAGAAGGTGACAAAAAAATACAGTCTCCTGTTGGACGGCCGATGCACATCCACCAGGTTCAACCCAGGTGTGGGAACGACCCCACCAGCCCCCACCTCGGCTGTTGCCCACCCTGGAGTGTTGGGAGAAGATGTTTTTCATCCAATGCTGTGTTCAGTGCCTAACTCTGCAAGCAGCAAGGGGCTCCTGGTCGTTTTTGACCCCCATCTTCACGCCACCCCTTTGTTTTATCTCCACTTCCTCCCCCACAACCTGCCAACAGGAACCAGCGATGCCGTCCCAGCAGTTTGGAAGAGGAGACTCCAGCCCTCTCCTCCCTGCCTGGCACCAGATGTGTCAGCAGAGGGAACAGAATCACCCATAATTAATTTATCCTCATGAAAAATCCATGTCTGACTCCAACTAAGAGCTGATGCTCAGGGTGTTGCATAACTTGGCTTCGTGAGGGAGAAGAGGGACCCACCAGTTCTGCCTCAGCAAAGTGAGGTGTTCCCAGGGGTCTTGTTTACACCGGAGTGGTAAAACAAGTCCTCGACACACTTTAATGTGCTAATTGGGGGTTATTACGGCCCTTTTTATTTACGATTAGATTACGAATGTAATACTCTGTCTCATTTTGCTCTGCACTAAGAGCTGTGAAAGGATGGTAATTACCTCTCGTGTAAACCTATACTTAGATAGAAAAAATGACGTGTGAAATGAAAGGCCTGAAGAAATGGCATAATCTGTGTTTGCTTTGCGCAGACATGCTGGAGACGCGCCCGCTCCGCTCCTGGAAGTGCGCGGTGTTCCTGCAGGACCCACGGCCCTGCCACCTTCCTCCTGTGTCCTTAGTATTAAGGTGGCCCTTTTCCATGGAAATGCTGGCTGGGAGGGGGTGAATAATTCATCACCAGCACACGGAGCACACCAGACAGATTTTGCCTCAATTTCCTGCCCAGGTGGATTTCTGTGTGCCCAGGGCATCACTGCCTGCCCCAGAGCCTATCACAGCCTCCAGAGGAGACTGAGATGTCCAGAGAGCATTGCCTCCCTCTCCTGTTCCAACTAGGATTTGGACTCCAACGTTTTTGGCTGTGGAGGGTTTGCTGGAAAGGGCTTGTGCTGCCCCACACTCAAGATCCCCCTTGCCTTTGTCCATCTTACTGCATGGAGTGCGTCATGCCACAGCAAGAAAGTGAGCAATGGATTTGTGTTCTAAAAAAATAAAAGTCTGAGTCGAAGGCTATAAAAGCCAGAGGTTGGCAAGGAGCAAAAGAGGGGATCGAGTACCCGAGTAGGGTGCGACTCCCGCCCTCAGCACTGCATCATTCCCTGTGTCTACAGGAATCCAGCATCAGCTCCCGACACTGGCGAGAGAATCACTGCTCCAGCAATTCCCTCACTGCCTCTGCTGTTCTTTTCCCCCTTTTTTGATCTCCGGGGCCTCAGGGCGATAATTCTATTTTGACTGGAACAATAAGCCGAAGCTCTGCCCTGGCAGGGATGCATTGGGGTTGTTGTTTATTTTAACTGACGGGGCTGATCTGAGGGATGCTCGGCTCTCAGCCGGGTGCTGAGGGCGCAGCTCTGTTCATCCTTGCGCTCTGCTGCTCTGCAGGAAAGGTCAATATTTCCTTGGGCAGAAGGTTTCTCCGAGCCTCGTGAGCCATGACAGCCACTGCTCCCAGCTCGAATGTTCAAAGGAAATTTAACGGGGGACTCTGGTCCCACCACTGTCACCGCACTCCGAGGTCCTTGTGAAGGTCCATACAGCATGAAACCTCAAGAGACAGGGGTGATGCTGGAGACAGAAAATCCGGTGTTTGTGTCTCCTGATGGCACCTTCATCTTCTGCTGGGAGCGATGACAGTGAGGCAGAGGGGTGAGGTGGGCACTGCTGGGTCCCCTCCAGCCCCCGTGCCATGCAAGTATCCTGTGGGGAGCAAGGTAGGACCCCCCTCAGCACCCACCTCCTTTTGGCAGTGCCAAGACAAGGGCGCATCTCCACAGGGTTCCATCAAGAATGAAATTCCACATTAATTTGAAGGCGTTTTTCCTTCTGGTTTAAAGTTTGCAGGAGACTCGCAGAGGCAGCTAATGGAGAGGTTTAAGCCTTTGCAGAGCAAAACCTTCTGACCCAGTTAAATCACCTGTCCCCAGCATAACGGGATGTCTGCTAAGCCCCTTGGTGCCACTGGGAACCACTGAAAATCCTCTCTGACAGCGTGCGGCAGCACACTGAGGACAGGATAACAGGGAAAGCATTCCTCCGGCTGTTTGCACAGCCACATCCCACCCTGCCAGCTTCAGTTTGGTCCTGGGAAGGACAGGATCCCACCAGCACGGATGCTTCAGAGCTCCACGTCCCACCCACACGCCCGCTCCTCTCCCTGCACCCTACTGGCACATGAGCTCCAGTGCTCTGCATCCCACCAGCAGCCGAGGAGGACGCTGACAAGCCAGGAGTGGACACGTTGCACGTGTAACCAGGCAGGGAAACGTCTCTGGTAGGAGCTGCCACCATCCTCCCAAATATTTGCATTGCAACAGATGTTCCTTTCTGCATTTCCTTTCCCTTAAGCTTGTGGTTATTACGGAGAGGCGGAGGTGCCAGGTGGGACTGTAACTACCAAAATCAGGACTCATTCAGTGCTTTGATGACATCAATTAGCTCCAGGAAGCAAGCGCCAAGATTTCTGCAATTACAGCAGGTAAATCTCTGCGTCTGCAATAATCTCATTTGAAGTGGTTCTAATGGGTTCAGTTTCTGGGTTTTGGAGACCAACATCCATATGCACCTATAGCTGTGGAGCAGAAAACTACTTCCTGTGCTGTGGCTTCTGCCTGCACAGTCTGTGTTTGCATATGCAATAATATTTTGGGGAAAAAAATCTCTTTTCCACTGCCATCTGTGTGAGGATTGAGACTCCGGTGGAGGTCAGTTCAGGGAAGTTTCGGCAAGAAGAAAAATGCCTACCCAGAGCAAGATGGGACCTTCTGTGTCCCTGGGCCACTGGGCCACTGTGTCCCTGGGCCGCTGGGAACTTGTTTCTGGATCACTGTGGGGAAAAACCCACGGGATTATAAGTAAAACAGAAAAAAGCACCAAACCAGTCAATTCTCAAGATGTGAAAGATGAATTTTGGGCTGTCTGGGGAATCTGTTCCCTCAAGGACTCTGTAGCTGGATGAATAGTACCAGTTTTCTCACATTTACTCAAGGAGGGAGGAGCTTGATGCTGCCCACCAGGATCCCCAACAGCTGAATGGTGTTGGGATGATGGATGGGCTCCCAGGGAGATGCCTCTGCACTGGGCTGATTCCTCTTGAGCTGTTCAGCCTGAGCAGGAGAAGGGAATAATTCGTGGGCGTTCTTGTTTTGGAAAGTGCCTGATTTCCACGTGGTTGAGAACTGGGACTGTGGTCTGGCAGTGCCAGCAGTGCTGGGGCAGAGCGGGGGAAACAGCCTTGTTGTCCTTGGTGCAACTCTGTGGTGAATAAACAGCCCCATTTAATCTTCAGGGCCTTCGCTCAGGCACCTTTCGTCAGGACTGTATTCACTTCTTTCCTTTTTTTAATGAGGGAATTTTAAATCCAAGAGGATTTGCAGCAGAAGTGAGCTACATATCCCAATTTCCGCACCCAGGAAATCAACTGCTGAGTCCAATCGTTGTCAGAAACAGTTACCAAAAAAAAAAAAGGAAAAGAAAGAAGAAGAAGAAGAAGCTCAAAATCTGCACAGAAGAAGAAACCCAGAGTCTTTGGTGTGAAGGGAAGAGGCGTATCTCCCTGGAGAATATGATAATTTATAATGAAACATTATCTACAGCCCCATATGTTACATTTTCTATTTATGGCTAATTTGCTTAAGCATTTCTAATGTACCCCCCAAGGGAGGACAGTTTGTCTTTGGGCAGCTGGCTAGCGCCGAGGGAAGAAACAAGGCAACGTTTCATCCGCGCACGCCGGCAGCCGGGAAGCAAACAGAACCCGCTGGGAAGGTGCTTGGAGATTCCTTTGGACGTCGGCTCCCGCCCGGAGCCAGAGCTCCTGCAGCCGCTCGCTGCGGGGGTGCTGCCACGGCAGAGGGGCGCCGGGGTGGGAGCTGGGGGGATCCGGCCATCCTAAACATCCCGTGGTCCCTGATCACTGCCACAGCCCCCGGGCCGAGCTGCATCAGCGGGCTCCAGAAGTTAACCTCCTGCACTTAAAGTTCCTGGTATAGAAAACGTAGGGATCAGCTTTTCCTGAGCAACAGCATATCCCTGGCCTTTCCCACGAGGCTCTCATCTGTCCTGGCTGGGCCTGCTGTATGAGAAGCCAGGGAAAGGGCTGTGGCCCACCCTCCTAGAGCAGCTGGGTGAGATCCAGGAGTGGCCCTGAGTTAGGCAGCCCTGCCGCAGAGCAGAGCCCGGGTATGAAAATGATGGATGCTCCTCTCAGCCTTGCTGGGAGGCTGAGGAGATCCTGGGATATAAACATGACAGTCTGTGTGCCACTGTGACTGAGTGTGACTGCTCGGCTCTTCCCAGGTAATATTCAGCCACAAAACATTTCAATCGCATCCTCAGGGAGGGGGGATAACCCGGATGACTCTGAATCACTCTCTGCATCACTAAAATATTCTCGGATCTGATCCTGGATGTCTCAACAAGATGTTCACAATTCAGCCCAGGAAGACTTGTCCCTGCCTCTGATGTTCAAATTTTGCCCTTGAGCTCTCAGAGAGGAAAAAAAAAATGATTTTGAGCTTTCCTCCTGCTATTTGACCCAGATGGCTCCTTGCAAGCACAAGGGACTCATCCGGAGCCCGGGGCGCCGGTCTTGAGCTCCCGGCAGCCACGGCCCCACGGCAGGAGAGAAATCCATTTGGCAGAAGTGAAGTTTGCCAGCACAGCCACAGCTCGTGGCGGTGACGTGATCTGACTTCAGAGTGGGGTGATGGCTCCTTTGGTGAAATTGGGGTTCAGGGCCTTCACACCAGTGGGGAGGCAGGGGGACTTCCTTCCTGCGCCCGTCATTCCGTCTGGACTTGTGGCTGCTCACATGAGGGACAGCGAGACCATTAATTGGTCAGCAGCATCAGTAATGAGTTCAGTCTCAGGGAATGGGTGCCAATCCTGGATATCGACGCTGATGAGTGTGCATGAACACGCACAATTAGCTGGAATGGTGATCCACAGTGAGGGGAGGGGGCGCAGAGCTGGTGCTGGTGGGAGTGTGTGTGTCAGGCAGGGATCTGCACTCAGGAATGAATAATCTGGCATCACCTCCTGCCTTTCCCTGGCCGATTACAGCCCCGTCCAGCTAATCAGCAGTGGAGAAGCAACTCACCTCCCTGGGTGCTCAGATGACAATTTTATGGATACTGCACACCCCTGCAACATCAATCCAGCTCCCAGCTTTGCCCAGATTATTGATTAAAAGTGTATTAACAATCGATAGCTGGACTAATTGCACGGCTGCATTAATGGCTGCCTCTCGCAGGTCTCCACTCCTGCCACGATGCTCCACAGTGGTGACAGCAGCATTCCCTCTCCCTCGCTCCTGGAAGCTGTACAGCTGCCTGATGTGTGGCCAGGGATCTAACATCTCCCAATACAATATCAGCCTCCCGGAGTCGATTTCAATAGCAGAAATCAAAGGGAACTATTAAAACTCATTACCATTTTTATCTCCAGTGCCGCAGATTTGCTATAATTTTATTTGAATCTGAATGCAGATGGTATTTGCACAGGGCACCCTTTCCTCTCCCCCTCGTTCTAAGGAATGCTCAGTTGTACCCATCAGTGGCAGAGCGGCCTCCACTCGCATCCCTTTCCCAGGCTGGCTCCAGAGAGATGAGCAGGTTTGCAGCGCAGAGCACGGAGGGTGGCAGCACTGCTGGGAAGCTGGATCGCAGGGAACAAAGTTCCACGATGTGGGCAAACGGTTCAGCACGTTGAAGTGCCTCAAAGTGGGTGGTGGGTGCACTCGTCAGTGCTTTTCCTGATGTCTCTGAGCTGCACAAGGATGAACAGCAAAAATGAGTTTGGTTAAGCAGCTGCTGGGCTCTGGGAGCTCCCACGTTCCCCAGCCTGGGCATCTCCTCAAGCAGATGCTGAAGTTGCTTCCTTTTGCCAAAATCGAAGAGCATCTGTTTTTACTGTAAACCCTGACACTGCTTCTCCAGTCCCTTCCAGCGCCTTGGCTTGGGTGTGCTCCTGCAGGAGATTCCTGGTACCTTGCCAGGATGTCAGCAGGGAGGATGCAGGTGCTGAGGAGCTGCCTGGTCTCTCTCTGCCCCTCGAAACAGACAGACCCGAACCCCATTGCAACCAGGATGCTTCCCCAGCCCTTGGCACCGCCTCAGGCACAGGGTGCTGATGCTTAAGAGCAACGTCAAGAAACCCAGCACATCCTACTGGGCTGTTGAGAGCAGCTGCTGGGAAGAAGACGATCGAATTCCCTCCTCGGAGGAGGGATGCCAGCCAGCAGCGTGCTGGAAGGAGATGGCTTGGCAAACGTCACCACACAGGGGTCCTGCCCGGGGCCCTGCAGTGGCCACCTGGGTCTTGCTGCCCCTCGCCCACCTGGGCAGATTCATTTTCACGCTGCCCCCTCCCTGGGAGTTGCCACACGGCTCCCCTCACATCATGTGTGAACTGCTTCACTGCAGCCCACGAGCTGATTAAAGTTAGAACAGTTTAACACGATGCTGGCACTGAGTCGTCTCTCCGAGCAGCACGGAGCAGCACAGGGAGCTGGGGTGAGCACCCCAAGCCCTTGGGACTTCCAGGCTGGCCTGGGCCAGCAGCAGGAACATCCCACAGGATGCTGGAGCCCAGAGTCATCTCCAGTACCAGGGTTCCCATGGTGACAGCAGCACCACATTTCCCACACTGCCAGAACTGACCATCAAGTGGCAGATTAACACCTGCCCTTAAAGTTCTGGAAAGGGAGAGCCACACACTGTGAGGAAAATCACCTGTAGAAGACTTTTGAGACATTTTCCTGCACTCCCTGGCTGCAGGAGGATTCCTGGGGTCACTGCTGCCTGCGCCATGGGACACTCGATGCCTGACACATCCTTACAGCTCAAGCTCGGACAGGTTTCTGCCAAAACAAACGGATGGGTCAGACAGGGATTGGTGGCCATTCCTTGTGAAGGCACCTGAACCCAGCCTGCTTCTCTCCATACAGGAGCAGATGCAGGCTTTCCCAAAACTCCATCCTTTCCAGTGAACTCCTGCCCCCTCCCCAAGTTTTAGCATGGGAATCTAATCTTTTGCAGTGAGCAGAGGTTCCTTTTTGACAGAGAAATTAATATTCATTAGCCATCAGGGAAGAAAACGCTGAGCTGTTTATCATTGCTTCATTAGATTTAGCCAAATACCAACTAAACATAATTACTTACATAAACTCCTGTGGCAGAGCTTGAAATTTGTAGCCAAAAGAGAAAATGTAAGGAAGAATGGTGGAGATTGGCCTCGGGGTCTGAGCTCACTGCTGCTCTAGGAGCAGCCAAAACCAGACACGGCTTCAGAAAGTGTCTCCCAGCCTTTGTCATCTCCTTTTCTGCTTGTTTGTAACCACTGAGAAAACACACCAGGTGGCCCCAGAAAGGAAGTGGAAGAAGAAAACATCCTCATTTGCTCTCTTTGGATGCTGTTTTACTTTGTGCGCCCATGGGGGATCACAGGAAGGCCAGACCTCCCTCCAGTCTTGGGTATGGGCCAGAGCAGGGCCAGCAGCTCCCGAGGTGCCCCATTTGGTTTTGTGGGTGGGGAAATGCAGTCTGTTCCCACATGCTTAATTAAATTAATTTTGCCTTCCCCCTCCCCTTCTGCTTCTCTTCCAATAAAAGCAGTGGCACGGGGCTGTCCTGTTGAAGCTCTGATCCATCCCAGCTCGCCACAGGATGCCTTGGGATGTTCTGCAGTGCATGGTTATCACCGTGGGATGCTCTCCAGCGTGAAGAAGCCAGGTCACCGCCATGGGATGTCCTCTGGGGCACATGGAAGCCAGGTCACTGCTATGGGATGATCCCCAGCGTGAGGAAGGCAGGTCACATCTCCTCCCGCCTGTGTCCTGACCAACGTTAAACACCTTCGGCAGACACCTGAGGGGAAGCAAAGGCTCTTCTCTACCTTTCAGATCCACTCTCTAATTACAAAGCTCGTTCATTTTAGCACCCTGCTATCCCATAATTGATGTTGGGTACCTCTCACAATGAGCCTGATTTAAATGTATACATGTTTCTCCTTCTCCTGAAACCCTGCTGGCTGTGAGACACCTAATTAACAGCAGAGCTTTCAAAGTCTCCCTAACAAATGCATCCCCGTGTTTCTGAGCACAAGGACTCTCATTAGTGAAGCTGTGCTTTGTGATTATTTATACCCC
Source organism: Gymnorhina tibicen (assembly GCA_013399875.1). NCBI lineage: Eukaryota > Metazoa > Chordata > Aves > Passeriformes > Artamidae > Gymnorhina > Gymnorhina tibicen. The sequence continues at coordinate 648,377 of VXAZ01004833.1, forward strand.
TTCTATAATTAAAAATTCTGAAAGCTAATTACAATTATCCATCAGTTTTCCAACATCCCGGGACTGGAACCGTCACCTTTTTTTGCCATTGCTTTTCTCTTTTACCCAACATCCCTGCAAGCACGGGCATCCACGAGTCCACTCCCAGGCCATGGGTGCTCCCCGTTCTTCCTCTTCCCTGGGGCTCCTCCTCATGGGGCACCCACCCTTACGATGTGATTTGCTCTGTTGGTGCCAGGATCCATGTTTGCTTTGCCAGACAGGAAAGGAAGCGAACGGCAGCGATCTCCTGGCGCCAAGAGGAGCTCCAGGGAGCGTGGAGATGCTCGCGTGTGCGTGCAAGGAGCGGCGGTGCCGAGGAATGGCACACGGTTACCATCCCTCTCCCAGGACCTGGTGTCCCCTGTGCGCTGCCTTTCGAGGCTCTGGGCAGGTATTCCCATTGCCATGGCAACAGGCAAGCTGAGCTGGGTGCTGTCACCCACAGCCCCCGCTTCCCTCCTCGTGCCACAGCCCCCCGTGGCACTTTTGGGTCCTTCAGAGCAGCACTGAAAAGGGACTGTGAAAAATGACTTTGGAATCGAGTGAGTTCCCTGGTCGGGCTGAGCCTGGGAAGTCATAATCTTAATATGAACATCTTTAAATATCCTCACTAATGGGCTCATTCTTTAATTTCCTGAAGCAATGACAGTCTCAACAGACCCTATATCACAGCTAAGATGGGATCTGTCACTGAATGGCTGAATTATATTTCATCCTTTATTTTTATCAGCTCTGCTGACTTATTTATGACAGTTAGAGTCTCGGCTACCTTTTGTCTGGCCTGTACTTTGCTGCTGCTCAGAGAGGAAAAAGCAATAGTTTATAAAGCCATTTTCACAGCATCCCCATAATTTTAGGCTGTGTCTGAGGCTTCATTTTGCACGAAACTCTGTAGATAAACTGTTATTCATGGCAACGCCTGCAAAGTCCTCAGCAGCCCCCAGAGAACGCTGCCTGCTCAGAACGGGCTTTCCCTCAGATTTATTTGTGAAGAACAAAGGGCAATTTTCCCATCCTGGCAGCAGCAGCCCACGTGGCAGATGCCACTCAGGGGGGTTATCTTCCAGCACTTCTTTTATTGAACACATAATCAAATTCCAGGCTGTGTGTGGCTGGGGAGTGAGCCCCAGGGAGCGCTTCCCACGTGGAGCTGGCTGGGTTTGCTGTGGGTGGCCACTCCATGGCCAGTGCCAGCCACAGTTCCACCCTGGGCAGGTGGCACGGTGGAGGAGCCCCCTCATATTTCCCTGCCGGGCATCCTGGGGTGGTCTGTCCCACATGGCAGCGGGGCGGTTCATCTCGGTGTGGGGACAAGAAGGCGACTTCCCGCTTGCCTTGTCCCTCGCCTCGCTCCTCCCAGAGCCTTGCTCCTCCCAGAGCTTTGCTCCCGGCAGCACAGCCCGCAGTGAGTCTTAGCCAGGCTCTAAGCATCTGGGCATTATGAGTCCGGGTGTTCCTGAGCCAACAGAGCAGTTGGTCGTGTTGTCCTGGACACATTCCCACGCTCCCTGCTCTGCTCGTGAGTTGGCTCCGGGGTCACGCGAGCCCCTGGGAGCAATGAGCATCTCCCAGCCCAGGCACTGCTGGCCCAGCTCAGCTGCTCTGTGGCACGGGATGGCTGAGTGCCATCTGCCAGCCTCACCTCACGGGCCTGGGCCACTCCCGGTAGGGCACAGACGAGCTGCTGGCAAACGTTGGTGACCTCCAGGCAGCTGCAGTTTGGGGACAGGGAATTTTCCTAGCAGAAGGGGAGAGCATAAAGGAGCTGGGGGAGCGGAGGCGAAGCACAGGAGCAGCTCCAAGAGCTCCTCCCGAGACCCAGCAAGTGCCAAAGTTAATACATTTAATATATTTCGTACGCACTCTGCCAGCCATTAGGAGTGTGCTTGTTTTGTCATTGCTCTGAGGCAATCACGGGAAGCGTCTGTCCTCCGAGCGCACGGGGGAAAATGAGAGTGCCCCGAGCTGGAGTGGTCAGCCAAAAATAACGCACGGCTTTATCCTTGGAAGGAAACTGGGCACTGGTTGGAGGACAGAAGTTGGGTGCAAAACTGGAAGCAATGTGACATTTCCGTGCGTTAGGGGCGCGCGCGCTGTAGGCGACATTCGGGGTGTGCGTCGCTGGTCCCCCGTGTGCCGTCACCCACGGGCAGAGGAAAACAGCTCTCCAGAGGCCACGTCCCAGTCCCGTGGCCTTCCACTGCCTCACCTCACCACAGCTAAAACCTGGAATAGCCACAAAGCAGCGAGGGACCTGGATAAAACACTGAGGTGTCCATGTCCCGCTCGCCAGTGGATGATCCCTTAACAGTGTCTTAGCCCTGAATGCTGGGCAGGTGCTGCTGTTAGCGTGGGCTCCCCTGGGGAGCAGTGACCACGGCAGGGGAGCCTCCCAGCCCATTCCACCCATTTCCCCATCACAGCTCCAAACCATGAGAAATTTCTCTCAGCCGTATGAATATTTAAAGTAACTTGCCGGATCTCAAGGGCTCCCCACCTACACTTCTTAGGGGTGATAATGAGCTCTGAATAGGAAATTAGGAATAATTATAACCCATTCATCCCTTTAATAATGAGTCAAATAATTCCAGTGCCTGTTGGCAGAACTTCTCTGGAAGTTCTCCATCCTGTGTGATCTGAAGTGCTGCCTGAGTTGGTGGCTTCTCTCTTTGCGTTACCTCACAGACTTTGCAGCGCTTTTAGCTCAGAGTTAACTTTCCAGTTCCAGCGGTGACTTGAGGAATTCCCAGGCACATCCAAGGACGGAAAGCCAAATTCTGCATTCCCAAAGCTAATATATAGAGAGACAACAAGAGAAAAAAGGAGCTTATGACTAAACACTTCGGGAGCTGACGAGCACAGCAGTATTTTAAGCTCCTGCCTGCTATCTTTGGACTGTGACTCTCTGATGACTAACAAAATATTTGCTTTTTTTCCCTTTATGGACCTGTGATTTCACTGTCTGAATCTTGTCCTATTGACCCAAAGAGCTTCAATTTCAAAGCTATTAAAACCTAATTTTCTATACCAGGCTCCTGAGACAGACACTAACTTCCATAGAATAATTCATTTCTTTCCTCTGAAAAAAGCAAAGAAAAAAGGGAGAAGCAAACGACATTGGAGTGGTTGTTCAAAGGGAAGTCCAGGCCAGAGTCTGCCTGTGTTCAGTGCTGATACTTCCCTCCGCAATGTCCTTCCAGAGGAGGAGCAGGAACGCTCGGATCAGCACCGTGGAGCAGCAGCTCTGTTTGCACAGGAGAACTGCGGTTCCCTGATAACACCCAGAGCCCCTGCGCTGTCCTGCCCTGGGCAGCACTGCCAGCCAAGGTCTGTTCTTCTGGGACAAAGCAAACTTCCAGCCTCCTCTGCTTCCAAAGTGCTCGGGTTTGCTGTATCCCAGGCACTCGGCACAGGTCCACAGCTGAGCCTCACGTTCTGTGCTGTGACCGGTGGGGAAATGGGGGTGTTTTGGTGGGCTGGGCTGCAGCAGGGCCATGGGGCCACACTGATTCTCCCTCCTCTGCCCACCCCACGCAGGGCCTGCTTGGGTGACAGCAAACCCTAGAGATGGTGCTGCTCTGCCGAGCCGCCCTTTCGTATTCTCCATCGTGATAATGCTTTGTTGGATAAGTGCTTTTTAAACCCTACAGATAGATAGAGTATCTGGAGTGGCATTTTAAAAGAGAAAATTGAGACAAGATTCATTACAGGCACCAGCAAATGTCAAACATTTTATCAACTGTGTAAAGTGCCGTGTTAAGCTGTCTTTTCCCCCCAAAGCTTGATTAAAACTATAAATGCCTTTTTAATATTAATATTGTTCTCTTCTCTGTGCAGCTTGTTTGGTTATTTGCAGTGACAGGAATGGGATGGTTCTTGATGGAGGAGGCGATGTGGGCATCAGGAACCCGGAGGCTCCGCCTGGCCCCGGCAGTGCCGCTGCCCACCCCACATCCTGTCCCGCTGTGGGATCCCTGTCCCAGTGCCTTGCGCCCTGCCGGACTCAGCCCTGCTCCGAGCTCCTCCTGCACTGCTCTCGCACGTGGCACGGTGTCTCTAACAGGTCCCCCTCGCTAAGCTGTGTTTAATTAAAAGCTGGCTCACTGTTGCGGGTGCTAATTAGCGCTCTTTGCTTGGAGGCGCAGACTCCATCAATATCTAAATCCATAGTCGAAACCCAGCACAATAATAAATACTGTGCTGGCTGTTTCACCAGGATCCCAAAGCTCCCGCTGGAAATCCACATGGATCCAGCTCCGGCAGCACTGAGTGGGTCACCCAAGCCAGCCCCCAGGCTGGGAAGGGTCCACGCCTTTCCCCAAAAACTCCTGGAATCTACATGAAACTTCTGCTTCAGCGTGACTTTCCTTCAGGAACTGCTGGTGTTTGCAGCCAGGAGAGCAGCCCTCCTTGGGCAGAGCCATGGGGCACACCTGACCCTCGGTGGGTCCCTGCAGGATCACTCCAGGGAGCCAAGATGTGTTTCCTGCACCAAGATATTCAGAATCAGCTTTTCAAGCAAATTATTCCCTATAAAAACGACTTCTGTTCCAGATGCATCCAATCATCTTAAAGGGTGCGGCTCCCAATAGCAGAACAAACTCATGAAAAATACATGACCTGGAGCATCTCTGGAATATTTATTTACCCAGCAAGTCTCACTCGGGGCATCATGACACTGCTGAGGGTGTGCTGCACTTTCAGAAGCTGGCACCGGTGCACCGGTGACCACCTCTGGAGCCACCGGCTCTCACCCTGCCAGGTTTTGGGGACCAGTCACTGCTCCTGTGTGCCACCCACAGGTACCTCACCAGGGAGCTCAGAGTTGTGTCTTGGCTGCAGGATAAGCCGGTGAACATTGCCCAGAGAACCCAGTGCTGGATCTACCAGTGAGGTTTTGGGGCAGGCACGAAGTTGTGCTGGGTGGCAGCAGCTCCTGCCCTGATCGGTCACCCGGGCTTGGGGGGACAGCAGTGCCTCCAGTAGCTGGATGAGGTTGAGCCAGTGTTTGTCCTGTGTTTTTCTGATATTTTCCCTGCAAGCTGCCTGCAGCCAGGAGCTGCTCTGGCAGCTTCACCTGCCCTCCTTTCCCTAACTCGTGAATAATACCGCCCTGCTGTCGGACAGACGTGCTGGCCCTGGGAGTTAGGCTGGGTGCTGGCATGGCAACAAGGCTATACATTCATTTTGTAGCACTCGATAGGTAAACCAAAAGATAATAAACAAATTAACTCTGCGTGAGGATTAAGGCTGCCCGTGCTCAAATGAAAAGGCTCTCGCAAGCCAGAGCTTTCCACTTGCCCGGTCCAGTGAGGGGAGTGGTGCAGGTGCCAGGAGCCGTGTCCCAACTGCCTGGGGAAGGGAGTCAGCCACAGGAACCCAGCTGAAGCCCCAGCAGTGATGCAGTGATGTCATGAGGCCATTACTGGGAAATTGTAAAGGAATTTCAGACTCATGCTGCTGTGTCAAATCTCCAAACTCGTCCATAAAGAGCAGCTCTTCACCAAACACGGCACCGCTCACTGCTAGAGACGTTAACGATGCTGCCCGGTTGCCAGCACCAGTGCTTGGCCTCGGCTATGCAGGCACTGTTTGGCAGAGTCACTTAAAAAGACGGAGAGGAAAAAGGGATGCAGAGAGCGTGGGGGGAGTGCAGAGGTTGCTCTGTTGCAATAAAACAGAGATTTAATGGTGCTGGGCGAGACTGCTGCGGGCGCTGCGGGCAGTGCAGGCTGCAGGCTGCTGCCTTCGCCTCCAAGTACTTGCCCTTCATAGATGAAGGAGCTGGTAACTGCTGTCCCCAAACAGCCTCAGTGGCTTTGGGACATGGTGGTCTCCTGCCTGGCACCAGGAGGGAGCCTAAATATCTCCCCTTGCGCCTGAGGGTCCTCAAGGTGCACTTGTCCTCAAGGGAGAAGTGCAGGGTGGGAAACAGCTTCCAGAGGTAACTTCATCCCTGCATCACCTCTGATACTGACCCATGGTTATCAGACTGAAATCCTGTGCCAAGAGCACCACCGCAGCGGGCTAGAGTCAGACCTTTAACTGCCAGAGCAAGGAGGTTATTTATTTCTCAGATACAGGCTGGCAGCAGGAGGTTCACACGAGCCCAGAGAGAAGGAAGGGTTGACAGCTCCAGCCTGGCAGTCCTGCAGATCACCCCTGATTCCCAGTTACATAAAGCTCCTTATGCAGCAAACAATCGTGTTATTAAAGGCAGAAGGACAAGGTCCGATGTAATCCAGCGACTGTGACTAACTGGATTTATGGGCTCACTCCCACTGCTCGGTGCAGTAGCAGAAAGATCCCTCAGATCTTAAAGGAACTAATTTTGGCAAAGATCCTCGGCAGCGATTGCTCCCCTGGAGAAGGGACAAGGGCACGGAAGGAGGTTGGTGTGGTTAAGATTTTCTCCACTGGCTTTTCCAGCATCACAGTTTGAGCAGCCCACACAGGTACAGAGGTGGGTTTGTGCCCGCAGAGGTGGGTCGGAGCCTTAACTCCACTTTTCCCCTGGGGCCCCTCCGGGGAAAACCCAGTTTGTGCGGGGACCCCCACTGTGCCCTTCCCCTTGTTTCCTCAAGTTATTTTGGGGACAGCAGTGGGTTTGGTCTCCGGAGGCAATGCTTCCCACCCACACTTGGCTGGCTGCTGCTGTGGCTGCTCCGGGTTTGGCTCCAGTGCCGATGCCCTCCCACTTCCGCCCAGCCTCAGCAAGTTCTCTCTGGCTCAGCATTGGGATAAAAAGCTCTTTTTCCTTTCATCCAAGCAGGCATTGAGGGATGCCCATCATCCCCTGGGTGCTTTCCTAGAGACGAATGCCTTCCCATGGTCTGTGGCGCTTCGTGTCCTCCCTGTGTCCGGAACCTTTCCAGGTTTCTGTCTCCAGGTCTGGCACGAGTCGGGTGTTGGTGCTCCTGCTATGGTTTTGTTCCTGCTGTTTGTCGCTCCTGGGAAGGGAACAGTGCAATTCGGTGCCTGGTCTGAAGGGGAAAGTGGGCTTGGGGAGGGCTGTTGAGCAGGAGGCTTTGGGAACAGCCAGTATTTATAGAACATGACAGCAGTGGCATTTGCAGATAACTTTGGATATTAAGGGAAAATAGCAGCATTTTCTTTCCCAGCTACACAAGGTATTTGTGCCGACAGCCTTCCCTGTCCCTCCTGATCCAGCACAAACTCCACTCCCAGCACTGACTCCTGAAACTGCTCATGACTTTAGTCATCCTGAGACAGCACCAGAGGGTTTCATCCTTCCTGAGGCTCTGTCAGCCACAGCGCTGCCTTCAGCACTCCCACATCCAGAGCCCCAATCAGCACCCACTCTGGGCACTGGTACAGCCTCTGCTGAGGCATCTCAGTTCTGCCCTCAACCGCACCACCCGCCCTCCCTCACCCCCATGCCCAGGCTGTGCCATGCGTCGGAGGAAAGGAGAGCAAGTGGAAACAATTGGATTGACTCCAGCACCTGCCAGCCCTCCGCCTTCGCTCAAGTGGAAGAGAATCTTATAATTGTGAGAGTGTGCTTTAATTATATATATGCAGAACGAGAAGTTCAGCTTTGGCGTTGACGAGGAGGCGCCTGTTAATTGCCTCATTTGATCACCCAGTGCCAGCGCGTGGCTGAAACTTCTCTGGGCTGGCACTGGCAGCGCACACGCCTGCCAGACCTGGCACCTGTGGGGACGTGAGGCAGCTGGGGCATCCCGGTGGGACCAGGACAGGCGTCCTCCCTGGGGAATGCCACTCAGCTCTATTTTCCCTGGCCTTACCCGTGTTGATTAAACCGCCATACGCTGGGGTGCCATATGTCATCATTTCCTACAGCCTTTTGAAAGTGCGAAGGAGACAACTGTGAGACTGGCATCGCCACGCTCGGCACCGCGGCATATGCTTTTTGGGAATACACTCAGCCCACTATCATACCAGCAACCAGTAGCAGGACACATTGCCGGGCTGTTCTGGAGGCTTCAAAGTACAAGCAGTGGCCTCTGAGCTGGCCCTTCCCAGCGTGAGTTGGGACTGGGTCCCACCGGGGTGGCACCGGTGCCCTGCGGCTGCAGCACCCCGCAAGCCGTGGGTGTTGGGGCTGCCCCTGAACTGCTGTCACCGTAACCCAGGGCACCGCGGACCCAGAAACGCAGCTCAACTCACCCACACAAACCATCCTTCCAGCTCATGCGGCGGCGATCGCTCCTCGGCCCACTACTGCGTGAGATCTGGGGCTGGCTGTGGGCTCACCACTTCCCCCATTTCCCGTTTCTCGTTTTTCCTCTCTGGAAGATCCTGCAGAAGGCTTCCCGGGCTCGGAGCGCCACAGCATCCCCGCAGCGGCCGCTCAGGCCGGCTGCCTTATGTAAGCGAGGGAGGGACCTTGCAGAACTCCCTCCGTTCTGAGGCTGATTTAATTAAAAGCCAGTTCTATGGTGCCTGCTCTAATTATAACTTTTTAGCCCAGAGGGTCAAAATGAACTTGTTGCTTATAATTCTGTAATTCAAATCTGCTGCGAAGAGTCGGGATGCTCAGAAATTTTCCAAATAATTCATCTCTATAAATGTGCTTTGCTGATAGGGATTTTTTCTCACTTGAACTTTTTTTGTGCGCTCATATGCAAAGGCGACCGCCTGGGGATGTGTTCCTTGCAAAAAGTAGGGATGCTGATCCTTGAAACAATTATGCTGGTGAGCAGTAATAATTATCCATGTTTTTTAATACCGCAGTGTAAGATATCCAGGCAACTGAGCACTGCGGAAGGGAAAACCGCCCCGGGGAAACACCGAGCGCTTTTCTCTGGTGAGAGCGGTGGCAGATTCCCATTGGGATGAGCTGTTGAGAGCACAGGCTCCAGAATAAGCATCAACCTGCTTCACACAGGGCGAAGGAACCACTCCTGACTTCTCTTACACCTCCTTTGGAACGCACTGAGAAAATGGAAAGGAAAAATAAAAGACTAGTCTACATTCAGAGCAGGAAAGGGCAGCGCGGGATGGATTCTGGAGCGGAGATGGGTCTCCTGGGCATAAGCTGTTTTTCCTGATTGCACAGTGAAAAATTGTGGCAAACTCTCCCAGGAGTTTTTAATTCTCTATCCAGTGATGTCAGAGCTGTTCCCATCCTGCCTCACCAGCCCCAGTGGCTCGTATTCCTGAGTGGTGAGGTGAGAGAGCAGCTTACCCATTGCTCAACACCAATGTTCCTGGAGCCTCAGCTGGGAATCTGGGGCCACGGGGGTGGCAGCTCCAGGACTGGGGACTGAGCTTGAGATGGGTCCTGTGATGGAGCAGAGCAGAGGTCGGGGTACAGAGCTCAGCCCCCTCCTCACAGGAGCCCTTCCTTCCTGAGTATGAGGAGCTGGCGTTTTAAAAGGGAAAACCCAGCAAAGTTTGTTGAAAAGGTTGCAATCTGTTAATAAGCAAATTGCTCACTTAATTACGTTAATGATGCTTTCACTGAGCTACTGTTACTGCCAATAAAAAGGGAAAAAAGGAGAAAAAATAAAAAAATCTCCTGGATTAGCAAAGCCTCGATTACGAACAAGTGAGAGACGACCCTTTGTAAAGCTCCGGTACTGCCCGTTGTGCTGGATCCCTTTGGTGTTCTCCCACGTGCGAAGGTCTCTGGGGAAGATGCAGCTCTCGGTGTCGGGGATTCCTACGGCCACACACCGGTCGGGATAAAAATAAATCCCAGGATTTCAAGGTGCGCAAATGTCGGCGTTCAATCAGCACAAGGTGACCCAGGAGGGCACGGCCCCATCGGCCCCTGACAATCCCATGGGAATGCTGCCATGGAGCAGCAGTGTCTCTAAGTGTATGCTTAAGCATGCTGCTAATTAGGGCTGGTGAGAACGCATGCAGTAATTACATTTTTGTGCCGTTAAAACAGCAGCTACAATTGTTGGATAAATAGACGGAGCAAAAGCAAATATGTTTGTTTCTCCCTTACCTTATACATTACAGGAAGAAGCACCAGCTGCCTCACAAAACATATTTGTTATTCACTCAGAACACACTTTAAAAACCAGGAATAAACAGCAAAGTCAAAATATTTGGTTTCCACGGCAAGCTGAGGCTGCTGAAGGACTTGTCACGGCGTGGAAGCTGAGGAGCAGCAAGCCACAAATTTGTGGCATTAAAACAAAGGAGGAATAATTTGAGACCAAAAGGTTTCTGTTGTTTCTGTTCAGCTTGGGCTGCTTTGACACTGAGCTGCCATGGCATCAAGTTACCTCATTCCATGGGCATGGATCTGCACCCCATGAGGGAGCCAGCCACCTCCACCACTCCTGAGAGAACAAAGCTTCTCCCAAACCCTCCCATTTGCTGACTCTTCGCACCTAAAACATTCCAACAACCCCTTCAGTGGCTCATTTCAGCAGCATGTGGATAAATGATGCCAGCTGGGCTTTTCTGAAGCATGCTCCTCCAAGGTGGAGCAGACGAGCACTCCTGGTCCCACGTAGGTCCCATACATTTATGGTAATGGCACAATCTACCAGACCAGATTGCTCCAAGTGCATCCAACCTGGCCTGGAACACTTCCAGGCATGAGACATCAACAGCTTCTCTGGCCAAATTTTCAGGCACTTTAGAGACCCATTAGCTGGGGTGGGAGGTCTGGAGGGGCCGATGGACACCAGTGACAGCCAAGCACGTGCCATGCCCACCACCCACGTTCCCCATGCTGGGAAGCCCAATAATCTGGCTTTCCTCAGCCCCAGACAGAACAAGCTCAACATAAATATTCATCTGCTCAAGTGAAAGCAGGAGCCCTTGTTTCCTTGAGTGGAACTAACTGAAAAGCGATGATAGTTTTCTGAAAAAGGCGAGATTATGTACACAGAAGCAATTACATATAAACTTATTAATTATTTAACAGCTTTTTAATGAAGGAGTTTTGGTCTCGCAGCTCAGCCGACCCACCCGTTTGCTGCCACGGGCGGCTGGGCAGGGGGGACCCAGATGTTTTTCACGTCTTAAGCGATGAGCTTGGGAGGCCATGCTCCGGGAGGGGATGGGAGAGGCCAGCTGTGGGCTGGGATCCAGCGGCGCAGCAGACCCCCTCATCTCCAGCTCCAGATGCCTGCACACAGCCTGGAAGCATTAGCTGCATTATACGCTTTTGAAATCCTCATTAAACATGTATAAATGGAAATTATTTTATTTTCTAATGCAAGCAAAAAATGTGCACTGATAGAAAACGCCTGTTCCTGGAGCAGCGCTGGTGTGAGGCACAGCCAGGGCCTCCGGCCCTGAACCTCCAGCAAATGGAGTTTCTCGCTTTCGCTGGAATTCCCAAACATCCCAAGCACCGAGATGTGCTGTCGAGGTGAACTGTTTCACACTGTCAGCTGTGGGAGGGCTCAGGTCAGGTCCTGCTGTGTCCTTGAGGTGTCTCTGTGGAGGTGACAGCAATGATAAGGTGGCTCCTCAATGTCTGTATGGTGCTGCTTTCAAAAATGTTTTTCACATCCTTCTGACCCATGCCAGGACCACGATATGCTCCTGTAAATAGGTGTGGGTGAAAGCCAGTGAGGTGTTTCCACTGAGCTTGGTGGAAGATCCATGCATAATAAAAGTAAAAAGCACTAAATGCTGGGAAATGCCAACAAGAGGAGGATTGTTACCTCCGGTGAGCAGGTTGTGTGCATCACCTACACACAGATCACTCACCTGTGGGTTAATGGACACGGAACCCAAAATATTCCATGTAATTGTATATGTGGGTCCCTTTGCACATAGAAAAAACCCTGCCCAGCCCCAGTCTCTGTCGTGCAGCAGTGGGAAGGTGACAATTCCCAGCTGTGGAGCAGGATCAACTGGGTGAGTGGGTGCAGCAGTTGAACTCAGCTGCAGAGAAAGCTGCTCGGATGGCAGAGGGTGAGGCTTTAAATCCCCTCATCAGAGGCTGAGCTGCTCCTTGGTGCCTGCATGCCCTTGCTTCCTCTGTGTGTTTCAGAGTGGAAAGGCCTTACTATTCCTCACAGAGCCGAGTTTCCAAGGCCAGGGAAAGCTGTGTTTCCCTCTGAGTCTGCACTGAATTGGTGGCAGAGAAAAAGGCAGGAGTATCTCCCAGAATGAGTGATAACGGGATGGACTCTGGGCACACCATGTCCCTGCTCTACCACAGAGAGCACCGGCCTTTCCCCTCGCACCTGCCTCTTGGGGACATCGTGCTCCCCCAGACGGCAGCTGAGCTGCTCCTGCAGTTTGGGAAAACGCGGGAGTGGGTGAGGAATGGGCAGAACCGGTGAGCAAAGCGGCGGTGGGGTGGAGGGCATGCAGGGGGTGCGGCAGCCGGGGGGGCACTCCTGTCTCTGCTGGGTCTGAGGACGCTCATTGCGGCGGCTCGGCCGCAAGGCGCCGATCGATGAGTTTGCACTTAATTCTCTTTCCTCTTCAGACGCGAGGACAATTTAAATTGAAATGTCACCTAGATTATTCAAATTTGATGTAATCTGCTTCCAGATGTCAGGCCCGCATTGACGATAATCTTTTTTCCCCCATGAGCTAATTTGCTTATTCCTAGAGGAAGCGATGCAAGGTCTGGTTAACATGACTCTGCAGAGGCTGTGTTGGGATTTGGGCAAACAGGGTTTATCACTGGGGCTGGCAGCTCCTCCCCAACCTTCTCTGTTAAAAAGCTCTTTCAGAGGCATTGGCAGCAGGGATTTCCACGTCTCAGTGGAAAGGCTTCCTGCAGAAGATGTGTAGGTTTAGAGGGGGAGAAGGAGTCCTATTGAATTTTTTCATTTGTGTGGCTGCTGAGGAGTTCCATTGCATTATTCATCCTGGGAACTGGGTAAACCAGGAAAGTTAAAGAGAGAAATTGCTGCTATAAGTCGAGGTGTTTTAACATGCAAATGACGGGTTTTTATTCCTAACAATAGAACTGTTGGATTTTTAGTTTTCTGCCCTGTGTGCTCAGCTCACTATGCAGACACGGGAGTCCTACGGCTCTGACTGTCATCTTCCCTATTTCCACTGCTGTCGAGCAGCTCTCAGATCCATGACGATTTTATGGACCTGCCCTTTTCTGCTGCATCTGTTGGAGCAGGGGAAAGGATCCAGACACCCAGGGAATCACTTCTCGGCCTGAGTGCCGACATCTCTGGTACAAAAATCACAGAATGGCAATTTCCCCACTTGGAGATTTCATTGTGAGGTGTTCAATCACAGGGGGGTTTTTTTCACAGACCTGTGTCAGCTGCTCGAGGTAAAGGTGTCGGCGATCCATGGGACGGACGGTGTCCAGCCACATCTGAGCTGCCCTGCCCGCGGAGCTCTGGGGGAGGTGACAGCCAGGTGTCCCAGCCGTGCTCACCAGAGGTGTCTGTTGGTATATTTGATATCCAGCTGGAACTCCAAGGTGCTTGTGCAAGGGCAAAGGCATTTCAGAGGTTTAAAGGTACACGCTGACCCCTCCGCTTGTCAGTGTGATACTCTGGAGCTCTAAAAATAGAGCGTCTCCGACCGAGGAGATATATTTTTGGAAAAGCTCGTTACTGCAGCCGATCCGTGTCGTTACTGCAGCCCCTGCTCCAGCCTTCCCCTTGTTTCCTCCTGCACATGAATTTTGTCAAGCCCCAGGAAAGAGAGGGTGTGTGCCCTTGCAGGGTGGCACCTGCCACTGATGAGCCCTCCCACCCTGGGGCCCCTGTCACACCTGGTGGGATGTGCAGCCCGTTTGCCAGCTTTACTCACTCTCCAGGCCATCAGGTACGGCCGGGAGAGCAAACTAACGAGGTGCTTGCAATCGGCTAGTCGGGCTTGAGGCAGGGGAGTGTCAGGAGACACAATTAGCCATTGCTGCACCACGGGGAATCCTCATTTGAACCATTAGATGCGGTCGTGCACGTGCTGAACCAAAGGGAATACCCCCAGCAGGTTATTTACCAAAATCACTGCTCCAAACAGGCTTTGAGAGGGATTCCAGCTCTAGAGGAGTGGGAAGAAGCGATGAACTCCAGCTGGAAATCTGCTCAACAAGAGCAGGAGTACAAGGTGTATTTGTCTTTTTGTAAATGAAAAAAGAAAAATCTACTCTTTGGTCTTGGCTGCCAGCAGTCAGCTCCGTGATCATGATGGAAACTGTCTCAGACGGCTCTTACGAGCATTGAAATTAATACCCTTCCTCATTGGAAGCGGCACATCCAACTACTCCCTGAAAGGTGAACATTAATATTCTGATTTTCAGTCGTTGCACACGTGCTTTGGCCTCAGAGCTGCAGAGATGGGGGATGAGGGAGGAAAACACCGCTCTGAGGTTGGGTACCCCAGTTCCATCCCCACAGCACCAGGGGAGGAACTACCTCCGATCTGTTGGAAAGGTTCTGTCACGATGTTCCTACATCACTTTGCTGTCTTGGAGTGTTTCCAATGTGAGAAAAAGGAAGAGGAACCTTCCTGGGTGCAGCCTCGTTATCTGTGGCATTTCAGGGTAATTTACACCCAACATCTCACTGACTCTCTGGTAGGAAATTGTCTTGTTGGTTCTGCGGCTCCTGCAGCAGCTGTGTCAGAAATATTGAAATAAATCGATCCAGCTTGGGGTTCCTGCATGGTTTTATTGCCAATTTATCAATGCAGGCAAGGCGCAGCATGAGTTATGCTGGCACGAGGAGGAGGGAGGTGAGGATGTGGTGGCCTGACTGCCCACACTGTCACCACGAATGTGTTTGGTGTCTCAGCAATCCTCACTTCCCCCACGAGGGACCCAGCTGAATTCTCTGTGCCTCAAGTTTTCCTTCTTTTCCTTTTTTAATCCTCTCCTAATTGGGGAGCCAGCAAAAGCTTTAAATAAAAAAAAAAAAAAGAAAACAAACAAAATTAATGAGCAGCATCAGGGGAGGAAAAAAGCCTTTTCTGGCTGGAGTCCTTGGCACGGGCAGGAATTCACCGCTCCTCTCGGAGAGCGTTAAGCTGTCTGTGAGCTGCCAGTGGAGGAAGTCAAGTGAGAACCAAGTGCCTGGAAGCAGAGTTTGCCACGGCCGTCCTCTGCTCGGCTCCTGGAGCGCCTCGGCCCCAGCCGCAGGTCTCGATGCTTTGTGCCCAGACTAAATGGCTTTTGGATCTGCAACTCATTTGTCAGTGAGAGCAAACCAGCTGTTGCTGGGACTGAGGACAGTGTTCTCCCGGCTGGTCGGGCTCACAGGAATTCCCGGACAAGGATGAGTGCTGGCCCTGTGGCCAGCAGCAGTGGTTAAACCTTCCCTAAAGACCCATCTGGATCTGGCCCTTGCATTACAGCAGCCAGGCACCCCCAGGCTGGCTGCTGTGCCCCAGGCAGCAGATCCAGAAATCCCCTGGAGCGTCCCACACTCTCTGCCCACTCCCTGGAAGCTGTGCTGCCAGGAGCTGGTCAGTGCCAACGTTTGCCAGCAGGGAGACAAGGGCTGCTGGTGCCATAAGAGGCTGACACGCCGAGCCTCAAACCTGTGGGAGAAGGTTCACTTGTCTGGGAAACATCAGGATCTCTGTTGAACCTTGGAGCTTCCCAGTTCCTCTGGGACACCGGCTTTGCTCAAAGCAAACACTGGCAGGTGCTCACATGGGTGAGGAGGCCGGGATGGAAATGGTAAATTCCTGTTTATGTTTATGCAGAGCAGCTCCTGGTATAAACTTCCTTCTCTTCCTTTTCCCCTTGCACAATCTGGGGCTCCATTTTCTTACCCTTGTGTTTGACTCTTTCTTGCCAGTGACTATTTTGGGGTGGAAATTTCGGCCTGTTCTCACTTTGGGTTGCTTTGGCTGGTTGGTGTCTCTTGCTGTTGGGGAACTGGTCAGTCCATACACTGAGTCTTGCCTCGTGTGTGAGCATCCCCAGTGCTCCTTGCGCACATGTGCTCTTCCTCTCTTTCTTCATGGGCATCCCAACCCTCCAGAGTCATTCCTAGTCCATGGGCAAGGGATGTTTGTGCTTCTTTAACAATGCTCCTTTCCAGCAGAACCTCCAGAATTTGCCACAAGGTTTTAGGTAGGAAGAACAGAATTTTCTTGCTTCAGCATGAAGTGAGGAACCCACATGGAGACATTTAATGCCTCGCAGGGATTATTAGATACAAAATGCATTGGAAAGAAAGTGTGCCATAAATCCCAGCCTTTCCATAAACTCTAAATCTGTTACACGTTAGACCGTAGTCTTCTGAAACAAAAGTGACTGCACCAAATAGAGAGTGTTATTGTTTAAATATTCCTGCTGGGAAATGCTGCCTGAAGAGCAGGCACAATAGCTGCCCTGACACAGGATTTATTAGAGCAACTTGGCACCAGCCTGTTTGTAGGGAGCGGAATATGCTTGTAGAGATTATACCAGATTTACAGTGATTAATAATGGATTGGACATGGCAGACTTCAAAGGGTTCGGCTCCCGCGCAGTTTGGTGTGGGTTGAGTCACAGCAACGTTCGTTGCAGTGGTTCAAACAGCTGCCTTCCCTCGAAGAGCAGGGATTTGGGCTGGACAGCATCAGCCAAGCCCCGTTCCTTGTCCCCTTGTCCCCGTGGCTTTGCGCGAGCAGCGGGATGGAGGCGGTGGTGTGCCAGTATTATACCCGCCCTGGGGTGGTTGTGTGTGGAGACCAGCCCAGCTCCCGAGAGCACCCATCCAGCTCCAGCACCCCAGATGTGCCCTGCTTGGGGTACCCCCAAACCCATGACTAACTGGGAACAGTGGTCCCCTTAATTATGGGAAGGTTCCTCTCCTAGTCGGAGCCAGGAGCTCACCTGCCAGGAGGATGAGCAGGGATTTTGTCATCAGGCAGAGGGATTAAACGAGCTGGGAAATGTAGGACATCCCTCTGGCTCGCGATGTGCACACACAGACCTCGAGCTATTTTTAAAGACCTTTCAGCACCCACTGTGGCCGTAACTTTTAGTATGAAACATTTGAAATGTGCTCCTTGCAGCAGGAACTCCCTCTCCCACTTTGTCCAGGGGCTCCCAGCCATGCTGAGGATGGCACTGCAAAAAGAGCGAGGCTCTGAGAACTAATCACAGGGGTGTTAATTGTGTGTTGGTACAATCATGCTCTCACCAGGTCTCTGCCAGGCAGGTCAGTGGCCCCCGTGAGCACACCCTGCCCACCTACATCACTTCTCCCGCTCCCTGCCTGCGCAAGCTGTCGGAGCTTCTCCTGTGAACACGGGATCTCTCAGACACACTGGGAAAAGGGCAGGGATCCTCAGACAGATGTATTTCATAAGTGGTAAGTGCTCTGGCGTTAATCAAAGGTTATTGTGTGTGAGGGTTGGGAGGCATCTCCAGCTAATGAAGATGTTTCCCCTGTATCTGCCGTTATCTGGGAGGCTGGAAGAGCTGCAGAGGCTCCATCCTGCTCCAGGCAGGGCTGATGGGATTTGCGCCGGTCCCAGTTGCCATGGAGAAAGTGTTGGATGGCTTTAATACATCTCTGTGAATTTCTCCCCCGAGTTTCCCCGTGACAAGCTGGACTGGAGGTAGTGTATGAGGAGCTCTAATCTTCCCACTGTATGAAAAAATGATTGATGGGGAGCGAGGGGCATAAACAGCTTACAGGGCTCTGGCAGCGCGTGGGGCGGGGCGGGGGGTGCCAGCCGTGGTCCAGGAGCTCCCTGGCGGGTGCTGCACTCACAGGCCTGAGCTGTCCCCAGCCCTGCTCTGCTGTCCCAACCTAGGGGTCACTGCTCCGGGGTAGGATGGGGACAGCAACTGTCAGGCAGCCCCACACAGGACTGGGCTCAGGCTGCCTTCTCATCACCGGTCCAGACATGTCTCCTGTTAGCCCTGCTCCGGCCACGGAGCTCCCACCTCTCGTTAACATCCATTCACCAGGAATTACAGGAAATTAAACCATATCTGTTTTCACATAGTTTCAAAATCCTGTTGTTTACATTTGCCTGTTTGCTTTTAAAGTCACTGAAAATATGAATGATTCCAAAAAGCAAAGGAAAAGAAAATCTCCAAGCCAGTGTGGCCAAGCAGCCACTCTCTCTTCCGCCCAGGTAGTTTGAGTGTTCCCTCGAACTCCTCTCTTGATTCATTATCCTGCCCAGCCTTTAACTAAAGGGTCATTGGACATGGACCTTGATGGGATCAGGTAAACCCAAGCTGGAGGTTTTCAGGGAGAAAGGAAACAGCATAAAGCTTAGGAACAACAGATAGAGAAGAGCTGAGTGTCAAAACCTGCCAAGGTATCTGGAACCTTCAGGAGCAAGCCCTGGGTGGCCAGTTTGGGAGCAGGCAATCCTTCCATCAGTGCCAGCTCCTTCCTCTTCCTTTCTGCCTTTTTAGTTTATTATTTTTACCCTGGGTTTGTTTCCGGCTGCTTTAGATTCCTTAAACACGTTCTCTTGGGCAGCTCAACGTGAAGTCCATTGATCACCAGCTGATGTCCCCCTGCCACAGTCCCCGCTCCAAGCGGCCTCCACCGCAGCTGGGCACAGCAGTGCAAGGGGCTGCATTTGGTGGGCAGCTGCTGCCAAAGCCAAAAATAAGGTTACCAGGCTCCTTGTTCTCTCCTTCCTTCATTTCCCAGGGTTTCTGGTGAAATCCCTGCGAACACAGTCGCTCGCTGGAGCACTCGGCACGGAGGACGTTTCCCGTGGAGTGCTGTGGAGAGGAGACGCTGTGTGTGAAGTGTGTGCTTCAGCTGATGCGCTGGGGCTAAAAAGTAATTAATTAGCAAGTTTATGGTCTTTTCCCATCTGAAATTAAAAACAAAAATTATGCAGAACATCCAAGGTAATTAGGAAGCTGCAAGCTACCACACACCTTTAAACGGGAGCTCTGGAAAACACAATGTTTGGCAGCAGATTTTTAATGGAACAGCTGATAAAGGCTCCTGCCTTCGCCCGTGTTCCTGGGAGTGCTCCCCACACTTCCCTATCGCAGGCCTGGGGGTGTCGCGGGGGGGGGAGGGACAGTCCCTCGTCCAGGGCAAGGAAGCTCCAGGCGACAGCCCGCGATATGAGATAGAGTGTCCCCACCGTAGTAGCGCTGCCAGCGCTCAACGGACACCTGCTGTAGTTCCCAGTCAGCAATAAAGAGTCCAGGAGGCAGAGAAGGAGGAGGGGTCTCCGGATGGAGTTCCGAGCATTTATTACCCGAAGGGGTCCAGAGCCGGAAAGCCGTTAGGGGCGGGGTTACAACGGGTTATATAGGGTCAGTGGTCCTCCAAAACGGACCAATAGGAACAAGGGTAGCGCGCATAGGGGTAACCGGATTGGGTAGTAAGGGCCAATGGGGTGAGGGATTAACAAGAACCAATGGGGTACCGAACTGGGGAGAACTTTCTAGGTAAGGGGTTTGACAGACAGGTGGGCGGTTATGTGGGCCGTTAACGACTAACTCAGGGGTGGGGCGTGGGTGTCGACAACTGGGTAATTGACATAGTGGAAGGGCAGGGGTAGGTACAGTCTAGGTGTCAGGTAATTCAGCAAGGGGAGAAAGCAGCAAGCTCCTGGGTGGTGTCCCTGGGGTCCTCATCATACCAGGCGATAGCCGGGGTTGTTTCAGGGACCACAGGGCACACCGCTACACTTCCCCCTTCCCTTCTGGATCCGGCTTGGGCCGCAGCAACTCCCAGATGTTCTGTTCTCCCTGGTCAGGTTTCCCATTTAAAGCCTGTTGGCCAAGATGAGAATATTGGTCCACGTTTTACGTGCCGACTTTACTTGGAGTTTTTTCCCCTGGCATTTATAGCTGGCCCCACCCCCTGATGCTTTGGCTGTGCAGGATGTTCCACCAATTTATTCTAGTGGAGAGCATGGAGCAGGTCACGCATATTAAATGTGAAGTTTTTGCTACAGTTGCTTCAATAATCTGAAAGAAAAACATTTTAATGTGGGTTTTTTCCTTGTTTTTTACCGTGTACCAGCTGCTGCTTTTGGCAGGGCAGCTGCTCAGCGGGCGGCCGGCGGTGCGGATGCTCTTCCCGGGGAGCGATGCCCAGTGTGCCGAGGGCATCCCCTCCCTGCCATGGTGGGGAACAGCTGAGATGCCTGTGAACATCCCACTTTTCATGCCTCTCCCTTGGCACTAAAAGCTGGAAACTGAGGGTTTATGCTATTTTTGTTTTCAGCCAGGTCTGCAGTGCCAGCAGCACTGCCCAATGTGCTGTTTCCCTCTTTGCTACCCTCTCCCAAACCCACCTGCTCGAATACTGGAGAACTTTTCTCATGGGTTTTGTGCCTTTGGCATGCATTTCCAAAGGCTCCTCAGTTCTCCGGGGGAGGGAAAGGCTGTTTTGTAAAGCTGTGACCAAGGGAGCAGCTTTCTGGCCAGCTGGGTGATGGGTGGGGAAGGCCAGACTCTGCCCTGCAGCCCTGGGATGGCCAGTGGCTATTAATCCAATCAGTTAAATTATTTTAGAGAAAAAGTGTTCTCTTTTTTCACATTTCTTAATGGGTTTTCTATTCCCAGCAGTTTTCCAGCAATTTCCAGTGGGTAAGCTGATTCCAGAGCCCCTCGCAGAGCAAGGAGGGGATTGACATGGGAAATGATGATGACAAAAGGAGAACCACCAGGGATGGCAGAAAAATCATCCTTGCAAAAATGCCAACGTCAACCCCGGCAGGAAGAGGAGGAGAAAAACAGTTTGAGAAGGAAGAAAATGTACAAACCTCTGTGGGAATGGTACCTGCATGGGAAATAACACCCCAAAAGATCATATTTGGGGGTGTCAGAGGTAGGGACTCCTCTCTGCTTTATCAGCATCACTGGTCATGTTTATGCTGCTGCCTCTACAGTTTTCTCCATATTTTCTGGATCTCTTTGCTTTCTCCTGCGGTTTCCCTCTTGCCTCTCTCTCCTGCTGCTGTCACCTGTCTTCTCCCCAGGTTTTAGGCTGCTCTCTCCCACTGAAGGTGGTGAGGAAGCTGCTGGGGCCAGCGGGTGCCGAGTGGGCACTGCTGGCACGAGGGCCTGCGTGCTGTTAGTTTGGCTTGGTGCCTGCAATCGATAGGAGCTTGCTTGGGGTAATTGTTTTGTGTCTCTGGAACAGTTTATTTGGTTTCTAAAGTGCTCACTTTATAGAGTTATTTCTCAAGCCTTGTCTGAGCCCCTTGTCACGTTGGTACTAAGTGAGTTTAAGGGCTATTTGCTAGTCAGCTTTGTCATTTCTATTTTATTTTTTGGTTTGCTCTCTACGTACGCTGAAGTGTAATTCTGTTTGGTTTTGCTGACTTGGGCATGAAGGGAAACACATTGCCATCTTCTGAAACCCCCTACAAGGCCTCCACCTCCCTGGCAGCCCCCTGAGCTTTGTGGGGTCTGCCTTTCCCTCCCCGAGCCCTTTTCCCCCGATTCCCCTTCATCGGGATTGGGCAGGGACGCTGTGGAACGTGGGGATGTGAGGATGGATTCAGGAATAGGGATGTGGAGATGCTGTGCCCCACGGCCACACCAGCCCTGCTCTGCCCTGAGCCCCTGGAAAAAGAGCAGTGAATTAAAGGACTGCCCACGAGCACGGGGGAGGGAAAAGAAAGCCTGATCTTTCCAGATGACATTTACGCCTGCAGAAGGCCGATGTATTTTATCCACTGTCACATTTAAAAGGCACTGAATTCATTATACTGTTGAATAAATCATTATTTTAAAAAACGTATTTATCCAGAGAAGAGCCACAGCTTTTCAGTCAAGAGCTGCTCCTGCTCGGATAAACTCTTCCATCACGGGAGCTTCCAGTCTCCCCTCACTGACAGCACTGGTAGCAGGTTTTTGGGTCCCACACTGCCCTGTGCAAGGGGACGAAGATCCAGGCTTTGCCTGAGGAAGCAGCTGAGGGCTGACAAGACACTGAAGTGTTCTCATGCCTCTGTCACAAAGGGTTAAAGTTGTTGAGCTGAAGCTTGGTAAATCAGGCAGGAAAATAATCAGCTCCCAGGTGAAGTGAGGAGATGCTTGATGTTTTACAGCTTCTTTCATACACTTTACAGAAACTAATGGTTACACAAATAATACCTGGGGGATGATAACAAGCTATAAATAATTCAGGGTTTTCCAGCACGGAGCTGCCGTGTGCAGGGGTGAGGAGCACACGGCGCCTTGGGATGACTCAGGTCCTGGGAGACCGGTGCCCTTTCACGATCCTACAGCTCTCTTAGCAGTGTCCTTTTCTCAGCCTTTCTGGGCTGGCTCTGCTTTCTCCCCTCGCCCCCGGCTCACCAACTCCCCCGACTGCTGCAGGAGCTATCGGCAACGCCCTTTGCCAACAGTGCTGGGAGAAGCCAGAGGTTTTCCGTGGGTGCAGGGGCCACACAACCAACTGGCCAAGCCCATCATCCTCCAAAGAGTTGTGCATAAGCTGCTATGCCCCAAAGCAACTGCTGGTGTCCGTATCCAAACCGAGCACCTCGGAGAGCAACCGCCCCTGGCTGGCTGTGGGTCATGTCAGGCTCTGCCCGCCTCTGCCAGCCCTTTCCACAAACATTGGAGGTTTTTTTGAGAGCTGTTTGTGTGGAATTCCCCATCCTCGGATGGAGAGGTTTCAGTTTCTCTGCCTCTAAATATTTTGACAGCCTCTCGTCTCGCAGCCTGGCACAGTGTGACATGTTGTACGGTAACAGTCCCCTCGGCTCCCCGCCGCGGCACACCACGTGCTTCGTGCCAGCACACCGCGTGCTTCCCGCGCCGAAACGGGCTCCATCGGGCAGCCACAACCCTCCCAGGGGGAATCATTCCCAGCTCAAACCCCGGAGATGGGAAAGGGGGCAAGGGAAGGAGGCACTCTGCCACAGCTGCCTCAAAGCGGGAGATGGATGGATGCCGAGGAGGGCTCAGCCTCCTTTATCCCAAAGGATTCCCCACAGCCAGGTCCCTCCTGACTGCACGTCTGGCTGTCTTATCAGTCATGAACGTGTTGCTCTTAATGAGGAAACTACCAGGAAAGTTGGTGGCAGGACCCACAGCTCAATAAACCAGGAGAACAAAAACCTCCACTGCAATTTGGAATCGAGTTTTCTCTCCCAGCCCATGTCACAGGGAGGAATTGATCTGTCTAATCTCTTATCTGTGACTATGAAATTGTATTTCCCTCTTAATAGCCCTACAAATGTTACAGATGGATAGTTTGGAAGACAGGCTGCCAGTGGTAGGAATACTAAAAAGGATGTTGAGTTTTGCTTGCTTTGGGGTGCAGAAACCAGCACGGAATGACAGGATCCATGTTGGCCTTGGCCCCACTCCTCAGGGACCCAGCTCAAACACCGACATTTGCACCCCATTCCTACTTAGCTCTGGCTGGGGGGCTCTTAGGAGCTGTTTAATTCAGGCATCACAAAGCTGCGCCATCCTTCCTCACTGCAAAGGAGAGGCGAAAGCAGCAGACCAGGCTCTTTCTCTGCTGTTCCCAGTTTCCCTTGTGGAAGCCTGCTTTTCCCACATCGGGATGGCCACCAAGTGTCTTGGGCACCTAGACTCCCCACGGAGCAGTGAGTGGCACCTTCAGGGGGCAGAGGGGGCTTTGCCCTCCAGAGATCCATCAGCAGGGTTTCCCCATGATTTTCCTTGCAAGTTCACAGGCGCTGGCATCCCCCGGGTTCTTTGGTGCCTGGATTGCAGAAACATGAGGTGACCGTGTCCTTGTACCCTCAGCTCCTGACCCTGTCCCTGATGGACTGTCTTGCTCCACAGCATCTCCAGCGTGGATGTGATGTGGATGTGATGTGTCCATGCGAGGTGCCTCTGGCGCTGGCCATCCCTCTGCTTCCAGTCCAGGGAGAGTTTCCTGGGACCAAGCATCCGAGGTGAAGGAGGACGGGAACGCTGTGAGCCACTGCCGCGGAGCTGTTTGGAGATGAATTTGGAGCAGTCAAGGTGACCTTTTTGGGACTGGGGGCTGTGCCTGTCCCCGTGCATCCCCTGTGCCTGCCTGGCCATTGAGCCCTTTTTGCTGCCAGGACATTCATCACCAAACTATCACAGTATTTAAATGAGTCAGATTAATCACTTTATCATCCAAATACAGGTGGATTAACGCAGTCACTTAATACTCTGTTTAAGCAGCTGATTTTTTTAAAAAAGCTCAATAATTGAAGGAATGTCTTGGTTTGAAAGACAGGTGTCTGCTAAGGAAGGCAGGAGCCCCCCTTGGAATGGAAAAAAATACAACCCCCTTCCCTCCAAATTATTATAAATTTGAAATTAAGGGGCTTTCAGGCAAAGATATGAGGAAATGGGAATAACAGTTTTTACTAATATATATATATCAAAACAATAATACAGAGAAACTGGTTTAAAGCCTGACAGAGTCAGGGGTACAACCTGGCACCCTGCCGGGCAGGGTGTTGGTAGCAGTCCAATGCAGTGGTAGCTGCAGTTCTCTTTGAAATGGTCCTGTTGAAGCGGTGATCCTGTAGAAAGAGGTCTGAGCAGTCCGATTCGGCGGTAGCTGCAGTTCTCCTTGAAATGGCTCTGTTGAAGTGGTGATCTTGTAGAAGGAGAAGTCTGGTCCTCCTCCGAAAATCCAGTGGTGGTGTAGTCCTTGTCCTCTGAGATCCCAGCAGGTAAGGCAGCCTGCTGTTTTAGGCCCCAGATTTTTATCCTGGTGGGAATGCTTGGTTCCTTCCCCCCTGGGCGGAGCATCTCACAATGGGATGGTCAGTCATAGGGCAAGGCACTGATGGGGCCATTAACAGGAGATAGCCCAGGTTCGGGTTACCTCTGAGTCATAGGGCAAGGCATTGTTGGGCCCATTAATAGGAGATAGTCCAGAGGGAGGAGGCAAGGAACATTGCTATACCGGCTCTCAACAGCTCATGGTAATAGAATACATTGTAACCCAGGACAAGGAATTACTGGAAAAATTAGAAAAATTAACAGTTTATTTACTACTTATTGTCAGAGCTGCCAGCCAAGAAAAAGTGGGATCAGTAAGCACTTGTTTCACCCTCCTACACCTCTCTCCTCTCAAACAGCCCCTCTGGTAATACAAATCTGGGGCTTCTGCCTCAACTGCCATGGCCAAGACTGAGCAGGTAAGCGTGGAAATACCCTGTCGTGGGGAGAACTGAGCTCCATCTCCACGTATTTTAATATGGGAAATGTCATCTGCTGTTCCAGCTCCTCTCATAAACAGGGAATGTGCCTGTCAGCAAGCTGAACCCGTAAAAGTTGAATAATATTTGTTGATTAATGTAGTCAATGGATTTCATATTTCCTTTAAAATAGTTGCTCCATATTTCTGTAAATTATTCATCCGGTTTATAAGGCAAAGCAAATATTTGTGAATAGATATGAATTATGTGATTTATAAGAATGAAATATTCATGAGTCATTTTCATTATTCACCTCGTCCTGGAATTGCTACATAAATCTGATCAAGCAAATAGATTTGGCGAAGCTCAGCGCGAATTTGCAGGTATCGCGGCGCTCGCTGGCTCCCGCACGGTGAAGCGGAGCGGGTTTGGGCTGAGCTCCCGAGCCGCGTGCTCGGGTCTGGCTGCTCGGGCTGGTGCCCCACGGCTCCGAGAAGAGGCAGGGCAGGACAGGGCGGCTGAGCCAGAGCGTGCCCTGCGGCCCCGCGCCGTGCCAAAACCAGCTTTCACCTGAATTTCAGCAGAGGCAAGGGCAGGAAGAGGAGACTCATGCTTCCCTCCCTGGCAAGGACGCCGGCGCTGGCGGGAGGTCGCGCAGCACCGCGGGGAAGGATGCTGGGGGGAGGTGTTTCGACGCGGAGCAATGATCGCCGACAGCGGGAGCGTTGGCTGTGCAAAATTAGGGAAAACTGGATGGAAAGCCTCGCTGCTGGGTGGTTCCAATCTGAGCTCTTGCAGGTGCCCTTTGCCAGCCTTCAGCGAGGCAAGCTTCAGAGTAGTTGTGAGAAAAACCCCGAAGTCTCACAGGCTTCCCAATGACTCCTCCCCACCTGCCCACTGTGCCCACTCCAGGGGGGAAGGCTTTGTCCCTGATCGCTCCCACTGGCTGCTGGGGGGCCCATTCCCCCCGAGAGCTGGGCAGCTCTTCCATGTGCATTGCCCAGAACATCGTCTTTTCCCCCAGCCTTCTCATTAAAAGTGATTTCTTTTTCCAAGCATTCTCCAAAGGAGGTGCCCAAACCACTGAAGAGTCGGAGCAGCAGGAGAAGCATCACAAGAAGGACGTGCATGGGTGGGGGGTGTTTGTCTCAGTTTCTGCTTTCCAAAAACCAGAAAACACCTTGAAGTTATGAAATGAGGACAAGTGGGGGAAATCTTGTTGGCAGAGTCCAAGGAAGAGCCCCAGGAGGGTGGGGGACAGTAGGACCCCTGGCCTCAGCTGCCTCGCAAGGACAAGGTGAGTCTGAGAATGAAGCTGGTGCCAGTCTTGGGGTTAAAAAGAAAATGAAAAAAACACCAACATTTAAAACCCTGACAGAAGCTGAACTTTTAGGATGTGAGTAACACCTCCAACTACTCTGGGACTGTGGGTCCACTCCAAGTGATGTGCGTGCTAAGCACTGCTTGGACCGGTGCCACCCGGCACTTGCTGCTGCCGGTAATGAACTTGGGAGCTGCAAGATGAGCACTCTAAAATTCAGCTTTGGGATCTTCCTGTTTTCCAAAGTGTTCGAGTGCTTTCTTCTTAAACAGCAAGCTGCCATGTAGGGAATGCTGTTCCGCAGAGAGCGTTGTGCATCTTCTGCCACCAGCGTGTTTTGTTCAGCGCTGCGCAGGGACGACATAAAATCCATGTGCTTATCCAAGTGGAATTGCTGACTCTATTACCCTGGTCAGAGAAAACCGTCTGTCTTCATCCTCGTTCTGATCCATCAGGAAGGGGATAGCAGTTCAGTGCCCTGGTGTACTGCACATCCCAGATCTGCAGCCAGTGCTGACCAGGCTCAGTTCAGTGGAAACCCTTTGGGGGTGCAGGACACGAGGCCGTGGCTCCTCCCCATGCTCTGCAGAGGTCAGATTGATACACAGGATTATTTAAACCTGTGGGAGGGATGCAGGTACAGCCCTTGTGCTGAGATCACAGCCGTCCAAGGCAAAGGCACCAGGGCAGGTGCTGCTTTAACACACCTGAGGAAGGATGAAGAGGCTCTGCTTCGCAGGCTGATCCCTCCCGGCCTCTGGCTGCTTTCCTGCAGCCCCTCTCCCGAAGGTCACATTGCTGCCTCAAGGCAAAGGCAGAGATGTTTCATTCCAGCCAAGGCAGCTCCGGAGTTGTCGTACTAAACTCCAGACCTGTTCATCCGTGGGATGGCATTTTTCCCCTTGCCGGCTCTGGAATAGCCACAGAGAAGCCATTTATCAGCCTGGTGCGCACATCCAATCTCCGGGGCGCTCTGCTTCGCCTCCCATTATCGGCCGTCTCCGCGGTGCTTAACGAGGCAGCTACTTTGAGGCCTAATGAATTTGAAAAGTTTTTGACCCTTCTATTGCAGTGTCTCAAGTAGCAGGAACCTGGAAAATAGCCTTAATGTCACACAGAGCATTATGAGCCTGTGCAGTTATTGCAGGTGTTCTGCTCAGGTGTTTCACGGGGCTTTGGGAGAGCTGCCAGCAAACAGGAGCTGTGAGAGGTTCACCAGAGAGGGATTTTCCTTTCAAAAAAAAGCTTTTCCTTCCTTCCACGAGGAAGGCAAGAGTTTGGTGACTTAAAGATGACTGGAACTGTCAAGGACAAGGCAGTAAATTGTCCCTCGGTCACAGCCCTGCTCCAGAGAGACTCAGCTGTGTCACTGTTCCCGGGCCAGGGGATGCTTGTTGAATTACTGTAAGCGTGTCTCAATAAATCCAGGATCCAGCTCCCATCGGCACAGCACGCAGTCCCCTCGCCTGGGCTTGCAGGTCAGGGACATCCCAGCTGCTTTCCAGGTGCTGCATCCCTTCTCCTCACACCAGTGGGTCAGGGAGCACAAAGCTTCTCGAGGGTTTGTCTTTCCAACTTTCTTCTCTTCCCCCATCCACTTCCCCAGAGGACTTTGTTCCTCAGTCATTTATTTTTTAAAGGAAAACCAAGATGAAAATCTCCAGCCCTCCAAGGGCTGTTAATTGCTGCTACTTCAGAGTGCACAGGGCTGGGAATTACTTTTTTTTCCTCAGCAGCTGATGGAGTTGGAAACCTCCTCCAGGGCAGCAGGAATCCTGTAACAAGGGCTGAGAGGGGGGGAATAAAAGGCCAAAAGCAGCCCTTCAAGGAATGTGGCCTCTCTCCGTTCCCCTCCAGAACACTCCAGCAAACCCTCCTGGACTCCCCTCACTGTTGCCTTGTGCCAGACATTTGTTTTGTCAGCACCAGGGAACAACCCCAGCCTAAGCCATCATCAGCCCACAGAGACATCAGCCATAATTGTAAGGTCCGTTAAATATGATTTAAATATTTTTTTACTCATTAACAACAATTTAGACTGATTCTCTCTTTTTTTTCCGGAAACTTCAAGTATGACTGTAATAGCTTTGTAATTTTGGGCTCTATCATTAAAATTAATGATATCCTAATGCTCTATGTGCACTAGAAAAGTCTGATCAGTTTTTTCCCCTTTATATATCATTACTAATAGAACATTTTAATGGCTGTAATTTCCAGCCCTGTAGATGGAAACCTAAAAATAGGAAGAAAGCCTATTTCATCACGCCATGCCAGCCCCTAAATAATTCAATTACATAGACTGGAATATCTGAAGCTGGGTGTGTTCCCAGCTGCAGATAACCAAAAGTGCTTGATACTGCTTTTAAAGTGGGTTGGTTATTACGGGGGTCTCACTTTCTGGTCCTGGTGAGACCACCACCAGGCATGCTGGGGTGCAGCCCCCTGGGTGCAGAGCTCCAGCAGCTTCTCCTCCTGGAGCCAGGGCTGGAATCCCTGCTGGATCCCAGGTGGATCCAGAGCTTCAGAGACTCGGCCCAACCCGTAGTAAGTACAACTCAGCCATGGCTGGTGGGCAATGCCTGCAGCCAGCGCCAGCAAAGGCTCCTCTGTGGATACCTCCAGAACCCTCAGATCCCTCTTGCTGTGTTTTCCCTGCAAGCAAAGTCTGCCTCTCCGGGCTCTGCTCCTCCACAGGGAAAGGCGAGAGCATCACCACGACTGAAGCCTGAAGCTCCCCTAAACCTTTGCTAAGCACCCTGTTTATTACTCCCCACGGTCTTTCTCCTGCTGTAGGTACTTCCAAAGCCTTTCATCATCCCACACACTCCCACGTGCAGCCGACGCATTTCTAATCTTCACCTCGTATAGTTTATCAGACACATTTCTGCCATTTATTGGTTTATGCTTCACTTCCACCAGCGAGAGTTCACAATTAAATTCTCACTCTGGGTTATTTTTTTTCATCTCTCTTTTTTCCTTGCCTAAGGCTGAGGAATGGCTCTGGTGAGCTCGTTACAGAGCTGGTCTGTCCCTGTGGTGGCTGGACCCAGCCGTGGGTGGGAGGGGAGGGATGTCGCGGGTCAGCTTCCAGCCCACGCATTTTCTCACCTCAATAACTTGCCGTTTTGCTCCAGAGCAGCAGGGTTTCGCTTGACTCCAAGCAAACAAGACACAGCCGTATCATCTGCTGTTTGTTAAATACAAAGCTGAGATTTTTCCTTTTTTTTCTATCCCTTTTCTAGGTTAGCTTTGCCCAGGCTCTTCATCCCGAGGCAGCTGCGTGGGCAGCCCCAGCCAGGTAGGACTGCGCCAAGACCAAGGTGAGATGTTGAATATTGACTGTCGGATGCTGATGCTGAGTATTCGTTTTATAATCATGGCCTGGACTGAGCTTTTCAGGCTTTTGGCTTTTCTGTGGCACCCCTCGGGTGCCACACCTCAGACATCACTTTGTGCCACTGAACAGGGAGGGACAGCCAGGCTTAGAAGGGACAGGGCAGTGCTGGCACCAACTCACCTGCGCCAGCAAGGAGCCCTGTGCCAGTGCAGGGATGGCAAAGATGAGGCACTGAACACGGGGTTTTTGTAAGACCTCAGAGCTGGCCACATGTTCAGGACAGAAAGAAATCTTATTCCACCTCATCCTTGGGTTCCCAGTGTGGCGATGCCATAGCACCAGTCTGTGGTTTGGTTTGCTGTTTGTGTTTGGGTGCCAAAGAAAAGCTGTTATCACCCAGAGAGCCACTTCCCCAGCAGCCAGTGGTAGAATTATACATGAATTTCAACCTGATGAGAGCAGGCTGAGTAAAACAAGGTGCTGTTCCGTCAAGGCACTGATTTACAATGCATCAGCCCTGACCCTGCTGACACTTCCCATGGAAGGAAGTGATTGCCTGCTCCAAGTCCTCCACTGGAGCATGGCACAAGGAGTCTGAGCCATGATGTTCTGACCACAATATTTAAATGTTTGGACTTGTTCCCAAACAATTGCCGCATTAAAAGATATTTAATGCATTACGGATGCAGATTTAAAGGCACAGTTACTGAAAGGCACTAGGGTTGTCTCCTTTTATCATTTGAACGACACAGGTCTGAAAATGTGGTGTTTTGGCTGTGGGAGAGGAAGGATTTTCCTTTATCATGCTCACATTGGGATATCCTGGTGCTCTTGCCTACCTGCTCTGGTGTCAGCTGAGCTCCTCCCTACAGGAGGCTTATCCCGTGAAACTGGGATGCCCTGCTCCCCCTGGGTGCTGCCCACACATCTCACCCAGGCCAGGGTGCCCGGGCTGCCCCTCAACCCATCACTGTGCTGCCCTGCCAGTGGCCAGCAGCCACACGAGAGAATCACCCTCAGCACTCCCACCAGCGTGTGGGAAACAGCTTCAGATATGCAGACCTCTCCCAAGGCTCAGGGGGCTGAGCTGCTCCTTTCTGAAGCAGGTCCTCGAGTGTTTGCAGCACTGTCCCTGTGTACAAGGACTGGCATTTTCACAGAACATAAGAATTTCTCATCACACTTCTCCGTTCCTTTTGCAGCAGGAGGTTTTCCTGCCTGGCATGGGGGGAGTGTGGAGAAGACCCGTGAAGTGGTGCTGTGGCCCTGCTGAGCTCTGCAGGTGCTGGGAGCAGGCACGGGACGGTCAGGTTGTGAGTATAACACTTCCCTGCAGCCATAAATCCAACGTCTGCATTCAGAATTGATGCACTTTTCTATCTTAAAAATCCTAATCGGTTTTTATCGGCGGCATCACGCTTCTCAGTGTGAGAGCTGCTCCGCTATCAGCTGGAGGAGTGCTACAGTGCGGTAAAAGATACTGGAACATGTTCAAAGGTGTGTTTGGCTGCTCCTCTCCCCCTTGGAAGCTCCATTCCCAGTGGGTTGTTGCCTGCGGTTGTTGTCCGCAGGCACTGTGACACGGAGCCAGGCGCAGATCGGGCAGAGATCCGCTCCCTTCCGAGCACTCCCAGCTCTCAGCCAAGCTCTGTGAAGGCGATTCCCAGGCGCAGGGGTAGGTGCTGGCTGCGACCCGCAGCAGCTGTCCCTGTGCTCACTGTCGCTCTCCAAAACTTCTCCTCTCACGAGCGTTTTTCCTTGTGCCCTGGGTGGCGATTAAAGTGTGATCAATCAGTGTCAAATAAAAGTCATCGGAATATGGCTGCGAGGCTGATTGCCTGTAACCAGCGTAATTAGACAGCAAGGATTTTCTTCCTTTTCTCTTTCTGCAAGAGGGCTAAAAGTCTCCCAGATTGGAGCTCCTGTGTCTGCAACAAGGTGAATTCACATCTGACCTATTGTTCAAATAAGAATTCTCCTCAAATCCAACCAAAGACCTCTCCAAAGAACAGCAGAGAGACATAATCCCTGAAATTTTTTGCCATTTTAGTGTGTGTGGTCAGGCTGATTTCGGGGATGATGGGCAGGAGAGCAGGTCTGGGTCTCATCAGCCCTGGTGTGGTGCTGGCACTGCTGTCCCCAGCCTGGGTGTCCCCAGTGTCCGTATCATAGCCGTCTTCTTGGCATCTCCAGTAACTCTGTGCTGATTTCCTCAGGCTGACAAAAGTCGGCTGTTTCCATATTCCCTGTCACTGCTGATCTGTCCCTTCTCACTCTCCAAATCCTCTTTCCATTTCTATTGGCATTAATGAACTGCTGCTGTCCCCTAGCGCCGCTGCCCCCTCACCCACCCGGAGCTGCCTCATGTTCCAGCCGGCTTCACTCAGGCCTCAGCATCTCCCCAGAAAGTCCTTGGCATCAACAAAAGGTCCCTGGCACTACTTGCCACGGGGCCCTGCCCATGCCAAGCATCACCGGGCTGCCACAGCCCATGCACTAAGACACTTTCCTAAGCGCTGGATAATTTAAAAAAAAAAAAACAACAGAAAATGGAAGTAATTCCCACTTAGGAGGAAGGACCTGCTGGAATTCAAGCTGGGAAGGAGGATTCAACAGCTGTGCATTAGCATAATGTGGAAATGGCATGAAGAGCAGCAGAGATGAGTGGAGCTGCCCCCCTCTGCCTCAGGTTTCCCAGCAAGAGGGGAAGGCAGGAGAGAGCCCAGGAATGGGGGGGTGGCTGGGAACCCCCTCAAGCAAGCACCAGTCTTTCTCCCAGGTCTCTCCAGCTCAGCATGTGCCGGGAGAGGTTTCCTCCAGAAAGGTGAGCTGGGATGTAGGAGCCCTCCCTGGGGCACCCAGCCCCCCCACTCCTGCCATCTCCTGCCAGCTGCTGACATTTCTCCTTGGGCTCTGGCATTTATTTTAATCCATCTTGGGTTTGCTCTTCCCT
The DNA here is from genome assembly GCA_013399875.1 of Gymnorhina tibicen. Classification (NCBI taxonomy): domain Eukaryota; kingdom Metazoa; phylum Chordata; class Aves; order Passeriformes; family Artamidae; genus Gymnorhina; species Gymnorhina tibicen. The sequence continues at coordinate 680,978 of VXAZ01004833.1, forward strand.
CTCAGGATTAACAGGCAAAGTGGCAAGATGTTGATTCAGAAAGGTGAGCTCGCCTGAAGCTAGAGCCCCTGCATCAGCCACAGCCTGTGGGGTGAGAGGGAAACTGAGGCAGCTTCAGCATCCCATGGGAGGGATGGGAAGCCCGAAACTCCTGCAGGGCAGCTTTCTGTGCCCTCTGAGTGCAGGCAGAAGTCACCATGCCTGGCACTGACTTACCCTGAGATGGCATCCCTGGCCTCAGGGCTGCCAGGTCCCCTCTCTCCATCCCTGCCTGGCACCGCGTGGGAGACAGACAGATGGATGGATAGACAGACAGACCGTTCTGCAGCACTCTCAGGGCACCACATGGGAGGTGGACAGATGGACAGACAGACCACTCTGCATCGCTCTCCGGGCATCACCTGGGTGACAGATGGAGGGACAGACCCCTGTGTGTCGGGGCGGCCGGACGGACAGACAGCCGCTCACTGTCCAGCGTCCTCCCGGCCGCGCAATCGTTTGCCCACAGGCTCCATCTTGTGGAAGATGCTCCCTCGAGGAGCTGAAGTGGGAAGCCACCCCCTGGCGTGGGAGCCGGCGTGCGTGGGTCCACTTGGCACTGCCAGCGTGGGAGTCCTCACGGGGTGGCCGTGCTGGCACCCGCTGGCACCCCGATTACCCCGCTCTGCCTCCATGCGCTTAATACCACGTTCCGCCCCTGTACATCTAATGAGAGAAGCAAATGTGGTGGAATTTATTTCAACAGATGGAGGACAATTTTCTTCTCATCATTTACCCGACACGCCGCGCCGTACCAGCTTGCGGAGCCTCGGGCTGCGATGTGGAGCCACCAGGGCTCTGCTGGCAGTGTCACCGGCAGCTCCCACCATCCCGGCACAGCAGCTTTTCCCCGTTGTACCTCTCAGCTGTGGGATAAAACCAGCCGGTTCTCAGGCTGCTGGATGTGCTGCCTTCGTCAGGTTTATTTGCCATATAATGTGACACAGTGGTTTCACTGTATGTAATTTAATGAGACATTAGGAAGGAATTAATCATGGGAAGCAGAGCTTGTGCTGAGTGTTTGGCCACGGTCTGGCACGAGAAGCCTCGCTCCCAGCCCTCATTCCCTGACCCAGAACGGTGCAGACCCTCAGGAGCAGCAGGTGGAAGCTCTGTCAGCACCATCATGGCCAGCTTTCTGTCCCCACGTGGCCCTTGGCAATCCTGCTGTGCCCCCAGGCCAGGGACACAGCCGGGGGTATGCGGTTGGAGACTGATGCTTGTAGGAAAACAAGACACGCAAAACTCTCAAGAGCACATCCAATTTCCACTCATTAAGCCATAATTTCCATCATTTTAATTACATGAAAGGCAGATAAATGGCGAGTATGCTCCTACTTGTGCCTTTTCTCTTAATTATTGGTCCTTTGCACGGGCCAGTTTGCAATGAATCAGCCTTTAAGCAGCGTTCACTCGGAACATGCTCGGCTTTATTTGAATTATCTTGTTGGACGATCATTCCCCAGAACATAATAAAACAAACATTAATTACTACTTCAGCGAGTGTAATCTTCTTGAAAGCACTCGACGCTACTCGAATGCCACTGTAGCCTCACGCTCCGCACTTTGAGGCACGCGGGTAAACGAACTCGTCCTGCAGGTCTGAGTGCGCAAGGCTGTGGCTTCGGGAAAGGATGGTTAGAAAACGTGCAAGGTGTTCAAAGGAAAAAGCTGAGCCTGCTCTCCAGGAAGATCTGGTGGCTCAGTGGGATGCAGCAGGTCCGACCATGCCACACTGGACTGTGCCGTGCTGTGCAGCACTTGGCACATTCACGAACGTGCGAATGGCAACTCCCAACCTCCCCTCCATTCCTGACGGCATTTCCAGCGCTGTCGCTAGAGCGCCCTGGATGTCGTGGGATGGGTGCTGCCCTGGCGGGTGCCAATTCACCCACCAGCGGGATTGGCATTGCTGCTGGTGTTTGGGCTTGTCCGCAGGCAAGGAGAGATTCAGCTGGATGCAACCCAGCCATGTTTTAGCCGGGAGAGGGAAGAGACGTGGCTGTAGCCAGGCAGCAGTATGACATTCTTCCAGCCAGTTGAAGTTCAGCATCATTAGACATTCCTCATACGTGTGTCGTGCATGGAAGCCTCTGGCGAGGTCTTTCCCTGGCAGTTCTCCCTCCTGCTCCTCCACCTGCACAAACCCAGCCCTCGGGTTTGCTCCTGGAGTTACCCAAAGCTTTAGAGGTGAGGATGGTTTTCCTTGCCCATGCCCCACTGCCTCCAGGGCGCATTTCCAAGAGCATCCCTGCATTTCACTAGATGCAAAGATGCTGTTGGGGAGAAGGCAGCTGCAGTCTGAATCTTAAAGACAAAAATCAATTGAGGAAAGGGGAGCCCTTTCCAAGTGCTGGCCCATATGCACACAGCAACTGTAGCATCCGGCAATCCTGGCTTTGGAGGGTCTCTACTCAAATCCAGGTACATGCCAAAAAGAAAACAGCTTTCAGTGTCTTAAATATTCACTACTGGCACTTTTAAAGACTGATTTTGCATCTGTGAAAGAGAAAGGAATTGAAATACACTTTTAATAAAAACGTTGTTTCATGTCATTTTGTTACCATCCCAACCACCCTTAAAGGGCTGTTTCCCCAAGAAGGATGAGCACATCCAGCATGAAGGGCACAGGGAATCAGGGAGAGCCCCAGCCCAGCCCCAGCATTCTGGGGAGGAGGAGGTGGAGGAGGTGGAGGAGGTGCTCTGAGGATAGAGCCATATGTTGCCAAGTTAATAAAAGACCTTGAAAAGCATAAATCCTCGGCATCCTGGCTGCTGGCCCAGGTGCATAATTTCCTTGCCATTGGGGGGGAGCAGGCAGCATCTGTGCAACTCCAGCATCAAACTCTAATGAAAAAGCCCAAGATGAAACACTCAGTCCCCAGGGACAGCGAGGGAACCCGGCTCTCTCCGGAAGAGCTGGTGTTTGTGTTGGAGGAGAGCCTGGCAGGTTGGAGTGAGGCTTCTCCCCGCTTTCTGTGCCAGGGAGAGACCATCCACCCTGGATCCACTTTCCCCGAGCACCCAGGGAGGTACGGAGTGGTGGGGGCATCACCCAGGTGTCCCCTGAGAGCAAGGCCAAGGACCTTGCCTGTGGCACAGATGGAAAGGACAGCTCCTACAAAGGGGAAAATTCCCACTGCACGGAGCTGAGCTGCAAACCTCCCTGCTCAGAAAGGGAACACTGGGATGTGTTCAGTGGGGTAAGTGGGGAGGGGAGGCAGCAGGGAGGGGTGCAGGACCCCACAGCTCTGTCTCTGCCCAGTCCAGTGCACCGTCAGGAGGCCCCAGGATCTGCCAGCTGTGGGACATTTTCCAAGAAACTGGTTTTTCTCAGTAAAGCAAATACTCCTTGACCCACATGAGGCTGAGAAGGAGTAGCGAAGCGACTGTGTGTGACTCAACACAATACAAAGCTATTTGCTTCAGCGCTTGCCAACCTGAACATCCAGATGTACACAAATTAATGAGCATTATGATGAGCCTCATTAAAAGAACTGTTCTTCAGGGGGAAGCATCTTCCCCAGTACCAGCGCTGTGTTCTGTTTGCTCAGCTATTAGCTGATGGCAAACTGTGAAATTCTCGGTTTCATTCTGATGCTCTGGTGCAGTCGGTCCCTTGCTGGAGCAAGACAGCGCTGGGTGCCACGAACTGAGGTGGTGGCAGAGCTGGCTCCAGCTCCCAGCCATTCCAGAGGGGACAAGTCCCCCACAACTGCAGCTCCTCTTTGCCCGGAAAGAGCCCTTCACATCTGATGCTGGGTGAATTCATTTTGTATCCTACAGTGCCAGCAAAGATGCTGGGCTTTTCAAGGAAATAAATGCCATAATGGCATTTTTTTGCTTTTTGTGGACTGATCCAAGATAAGTGTTCATCCATGCCTTAAGTGGGGAACCAGCGCCACTTCTCTAAGCCTCATTTTGCCTTTTGCCATTACATTATATTAAAAGGGCTTTCAGGTTATCTCTTAAGCAGGTGCTTTTTATTCCAGCCACATTCCCTCCCTTCTGGCCAGGCTGCTCTCCCCAGAGCAGGAGCTTCCCTTGCCTGTGCAGAAACATCTCAGCTCTTTTTCTCATGCAGATTCCAGACACCTTCAGCGTGACGGGGTGTTGTAACAACCCCATTCCTGAGGGCACCCCTGACTGAGCCTGGGTCCCCCCTGTCTGAGCCCAGGTCCCCCCTGCCTCCTGGCACCCCCTCTGTCCTCTGGGAATGCACAGTGGTGGAGAGAGGAGCTGGATGCTGGCGTGGCTGCAGTCCCACTAACCTGCTGAGGCTGAGATCCATGTTTTCTGTGAGGGAGCAGTGAGACTGGGACCAGTGCTGATGAAATCTGCAGTTGAGCTGCTGAAGAGGAGAAGAAGGAGAAGGAGGGAATCCAGCTCATGGCCCTGCAGTGGAGAAACCACTGAGCCAGCCTCACTGGCCCCTCAGTGCCGAGAACACCACTGACTAACTGGAAGCAACGCTTGGCCCAGGCCCCATTTGAAATCTGAAGCAGGTTTTTCTCTTTCAGTGGATGAAAAAAGCTCAGTTTCCAAGAAGTGCATCAAGCCCTTAATCGGGATTTTAATTCCTAAATGGCAGTGGGTGCAGCAGAGCTGGTTATTTGGAGAGTGGACACCCCCGGCGCAGGGAGTGTGGCCGTGGCCGCATGGCAATGAGGCATCTGGCAGCCCCCAGAGCCAGCACTGATTCTCTCCTGCATCTAAAAGCAGACATGAGTGGTGCTTATTAATTTGAGTCCACCTCCGAATGCACTTAACGATTCAAGTCCAATTAGTTTTCAGAGTGCCCAGGTAGGAAGTAATCATTAAAAACATGTAAATTAAGTTACTGGGGAGCTTAATAGATTAGTCATTGACTTTCTAGCTTATGTTGGCTCTTAACCTTCAGCTTAAATTCATCAAGAACAATTTCTCTGAGCTGGCTGCGCAAGGTTAGAGCTGGGGGCTGTGGCTGTGCCGAAAGGAGAGCTGGCCATGCCGTGGCATCTCCCTTGGGAGAAAGAGCCCATGCCAGAGCCCCTCTGTCCTTCCAAAAGTGAAGACCTCGGCTGCTGCAAGTGCTTCCTCTGCAGGCAGTGTGCCCAAGCCGGGGAGCTGCCTTCTGGTGGGGGCGGCCCCTGGGCACAAGGCCACCCGGGGGGTCCCACTCCCCTCTTGCCCCACTCAGCCTGGATCCAGAGTCCAAATCCCTTTGCTGTGTGGGAAGGAGCATTTGATTAACTCCCAGAATGATGTGTATCTGGAACCGGAGCCTCAGGGAGGAGCTGCTGGAAGGGCAGGTCCCTGCTCAGCTCTCCCACTGCCATCTCTCCTGCCGGGCTCTTTTCCGTCTGAGCAGCCCCAGTACCCATATTTCAGTTGCAACTGGAATTAATAAGAGGTAATCTGAGATTATAAATGGACTCCTAACTAATTCCCTAATAGACTGGGAGGGGCCTAATGGGAAGACAGGGTTTCCTGTGGCAACACAAACCTCTTGATCAGTGGTAAGAGGCACCCGCAGAGCCCCCACTGCCCTGGGACACCCCCTGACCTAGACCCACTCCCCATCCCAGGAAGCAGCTTTATTACAGAGGGGAAAATGAAGGAAAGATATCAAAAAAGATCTCAGGCTGGGAGCATTTGGAAAAGCTATTTCTAAAATTGCAATTACCAGGAAGGAGAACAAATTACCACTTCAGGGACCGTCGCACATGGAGAATCAGAGCTTTGGGAAATAATCAGAAGAATATATTCACAGAAGTGCATTATTTATATTGAAACATTTTGAAGTAAAGGTCACAAGGAGAAGCTGAAGATTAGTAAATAGGAGAACACGAGGATCGCTTTGCTGCCGTAATGATTATGGTCCATTTTGATTATGGCTGCCTTAGTCACTAAGACGCATAAATCACCGCAGAGCAGCCACGGGTGCGGCTCCTGAGGAGTTAAGGAGCAGGGGATCCTCCTGCACCCCTCAGCTCCAGACCAGACCATTGGCCTCCTCTGCAGGTACCCCCTTGGCAGAGTCACCTGGTGCTGTCCTTGACCCCTTCCAGGAGTGGATTCCTCATTCCCTCAACCCTTGGACTCAGCTCCCGGGACCTCAGGGGTCCCACAGCTCCACTCACAGTGACACTCGAGTCAGGACCCTGTATGCACCACCATCCTGCTGCTCAGCTCACCAGGTGCCAGGTCCTGGCAGTTACTGACAGCCCCGACCGCACGCACAGAGGAATCCCAAACGCAGAGCTTTTCTCCCCAAACCCAAGGGCGCGTGTGCGATGCAGCAGCGCTGCTAATCTTCCACGCCTTCAGAGATGGCTCCTTGTAAGGCAGCAGCCCCTTTTCCTCCCCTTTTTATTATCGTAGATCATTTTTAATACTGCGCCAACCTGTCAAGCTTCCCCTGGCTCCATGTCAGCTATTACAAAGGACTTAGAAGAGATACATGGAGGGAGGTCTCGCTGGGTGGTGCAAAAGCCCGGGCGAGGCAGGAGATAATGGTGCTGGGATGTCTCCTGAGCCCCCAGGATGCTGAGCAGCCCAGGCAAGAGCTGGGGGCTCACAGCCGCTGCCCCTCACGCATCCTTCATGGGATAAGGAAAAAGCCAAGCTGGACCATGAGGCCGACCTGGCCATGCTCATCTTTGCCAACAGCCCCTGGTTCCTGGAACCCTCCCTCCTCAGCAGCCCTGAGAAAATATTTGCAGCTTATAAAAGCAGTGAAAATGGGATTGATTTACTGTAGTGACATCTCAAAGCATGAAGTGGCACTTTTACACTCACATCACCCATTAGACATCTGAAGGCATCAGCACAGCCCATTTCATTTTTAAAGACATACAAAATGCTCGGAGGAAGCCATTTGACATCCCCATTCTGGGAGCTGTGATAGCGTGCTGGGAATAATACAGATGCATCACAAGTCTCACATCTCATCGTTCCGGTCCCCGTTGTGTCAATACACTGCTAAAGAGCTGGCGAGTGTCGTTCTGTAATTTTCCTGCGTGTCACAGCTGCTGGAGGATCTGCCCATGGACAGTGCCTCTAAATCAAAGTGGCAGCCACAGCCACGTCTGGTGGGTGCTCCAGCCCTGCATGCTGGGAGCGGCTTGTAGGGGTGGCAGCAGCATCCCATGGGAGATGCTGGAGCACCTTATGGGAGGTGCAGCGGCTCCCTCCATGCCAGCCATTGCCAGAGGCAGTGAACTGGAGCAACGCCTCTTGCCCAAGAGAAGGAAAAGGTACTTTGGGCAAGGAGGTTCCCTGAAGATGGGCTGTGCTGGCCTCCGATCGCTGCCTTGCACTGGGCATCCCATCTGCATCCAGGAGTGGGGAGAACAGGGTACACCACCCCTGGCCTTGGGTACCTCAGCACTCACCCTCCAGCTCCACGGCTCTTCCCCAGAGGCAACTTCATGTTGGAAACATTCATAATTTTTAATGGGATTAGTCCATCCCTGGTGCCAGGGGAATGAGCCTGACCACGTCCTGCACTGCAATCGCTGTGCACCAATAGCGCCAGCCCTGATTTATTAGCCCAGAGATTTCACTGCCTGGCCACTGACAAATGGCCACAATTTTACCCGCCCCTGTCCTCCCAATCAATAGCTTTTAATCAAATCCAATCACACCATATTAAATTAAGTGTCCAGAATAACCCCGAAGTGCTGAAGGTGCTGGTGCTGGCACAAGCCGGTGTCAGGAGCTGTGGGAATTAATCACCTCTGTGCTGCCGGCACGAGGAGCCCGGGGCTCAGCAGGGGAGAAAGAGAGGTTGGGAATGCAGGAACTGTCTCAGGATACTTCTGATCGTGGATTAGAATCATGGAAGCTCCTGGATTGCTCCCACACTTCCGCCAAATTTGTGCCGTTTCCTTACGGCTCCTTGGGGTTTTCTCTGTTCAGCTCTCATGCTTCCACTGAGTTTTAGAGCTATTTCTGTGTATGAATTATTCCCTGACACAATTTCGCAGCCCTAGTTATATTTAGCGAGAGCTCATTCATTGGGTGAGGCTCCTCGTTTTCTGTTTTGTTGGGTGAGATCCTCCGGTTTCTCTATCCCATCTTTCAGGCTCCGGTTGATCTGCGCTCACTAATTACATCGTGGGACGCCAGATGAGGTCGAGCTCACGCTTCCCCCGTGTTCTGCAGCAATATTTATTTGTGATAAGGCAGAAGGCAGAGGTGGGGAGACGTCCCCCTGCGAGCGTGTCATGGCTGCATCGGCTCTCCCTGTATCAGCTGTGGAATAAATTTCCACCATGGAAAGAGGAAAGCTGCTGCTTTCCGGGACCCGGAGTACTTTGTGATGTTTCTGTGTATTAAGAGCTTGGTTCTGTGCTGCCACATCTTCTCCAGGGCTCTCCAGATGGCTTTGTGGGACAGCCAGACCCTCATGGTCCCCAGGGGATTCCCTGGGGGCTGTGGCAGTTTGTTTATCCGTCCTCACCTGGCTGAATGATCCCCCTCCATCTTCCTCTCCTTTGTACCCACCTCTCCTCAGCCAGGCTCTCATTTCCCAGCCACCTCTCTCACCTCTGTACCTTGAGAGGTTTTTAATGCAGCTCTGGGTTTTCCTCCTTGTTCATCTGCCTTCTGGAAAACACTTGACTTTTCACTGCATCGTTGGCATTTTCCAGGTACTCCTCTTGCAGGTGTCCCAGCAGCTCTTGGGAGAATCCCAACAGCCCCCAGCTGCTCGCCCAGCTCTGGCTGCTGCTGACGTGCCCCCATGGGCAGCATGGCCTTGGTTCTGTCACTGGCTTTGGTGACAAGCCCCTCTCCTGGAGCTCCTCACCCGTGCCCAGCATCCCCACACTGCCTTCGGAGAGGACGGCGGTGCCGCTGGAGCTGTGCCAGCTGTGGCAGCTGGAGCCTGGCAGATTTAAAGTCTTAATTGCCTGTGATAATTAAAAATCTGAGGAAGTTTCCCAAAAGCACAGAGCTGTCCGGGCCCAGCCACAGCTCTGCCTCCCCATCAGCCCAACCACACTTCAGGGAGTTCAGGGTGCATTTGCTCCCACTCCTGCAGCTGACAGTGAGGCAGAGCTGACTGAGCCCTTTTCCCAGGCAGGAATTTGATCCAAATCCTGGACTAGGGATACTGAACAGGCACCTTCTGCAAACTGCACCGCCATCCCATCACTCATCCCATTGCAGGGAGGGCAGTGCTGGGGAGCACAGGATCCATTTTGGGATCTATGTGCGGTTGGCTCCATGTACCACAGGGAAGGTGCCATGAGGAATTAGCTTGACCAGCCACCAGCTGGGGAGGAAGAGCTGAGACAGGGACAGGGCCTGGCTCTGTCCTTGCCTGCGTGAGCCAGGACCAGTGATGGCCACCAGTCAGGGAGACAGGAAAGACTTTAATACCCATCTCCAGTCCTGTGTGCATGGTAACTGCAGCTGCAGATCTACGGTTCCAATTAATTGTGCGAGTAAATTAGAGGCACCCAGGTGAAACCACAGACAGAGGCCATTTCCTGCGTGCTGCTCCTTCCTTAGTACTGGCCCATCCCTGCCCACCCTGGGAGGTAAGGGGGGCTCTGGCAGAGCTTGGTCCCCTCACCAAAGAAGGTGTCAGGGACTGGTGTTTGTCCCCAAAGGCTGATGCTGCTTCCCTGTATGAGTGGCCTTTCCCAGCACCGCTTTTCCCCCTTGAATCCCGCACTTCTCCTGTCCTGGTCCCCACACCCTGGCCACCCAATACATCCTTGTTTGGATGCACGGCTCTCCGAGCACCCTCTAAACGGCACAGGGGGCTGCAGACTCCTGCCCGCAGCCCTCCTGGGAGGGGGTTGTGTCTTGTGCTTGGGGCTCCACAGTCCTCCACTGCATCTCTTCACCAGCCCTCCAAACCACAGGCAAGCCACTGCTTCCCCGGAGAGTGCTCCATCACCCCTGCCGACAGCACACCCCAGCTCCCTGTCATCACGCAAATCTCATCACGCTCCCTCCTAACCTTTGTGCAAAGGTTGTGAGAAATGCCAGGGCCATATTTCAAAGGAAATACGAGTCCGAGCAGTCCTGAGCTTGTACCATCTCCAGAGGGGCTGAGCGGGGCAGCCGGCTCTGCCTGCAGCGGGCATTCCCAACCCTTGGCCGCTGCCGCCGCAGCCGCCCGGGGACGGCTCGTGGGGAAGGGACCGGCACTCTGAGGCTGGCTGGGATGAATCAGGAGAGCCGGGCTTGCCTTATGTGCTTCCTTATCTGCCCAATAATTGAACGGAATAAGCTCTCTTATCTCTCTGGCCCGGCTTTTCCCTGACAGCCCCCTTATCTCTCAGCCCTTGGAGATTGCGAGCAGCCGCCAGGGTACTGCATCCATCCGCTCCTGACGGGATTGGGCATTCCGGGGCACGGCCCCTCCTCTGCCCCTAGTCCTGCCTGTCTGGGAGGATGCTCCAGCCAGCAATCGAGTCTGCTGCAGGTTACCCGCACGGGAGCGTGGGTGCCTCTCCCCTCTGTGAAGGTGGAAGTGACACCCTGGTAACAAATCCAGAGAACTGCTGCATCCCTTGTGTTACTGCCCACCTCTGCTTTGCATCTTTCAGCACAGGCACCTCAGGCCCCTCCGTCAGGTGCAAAGATTATGGGGAAAAGCATGGAACATTTGGGTTTGGTTATTTTATTATCAATTATTTTGGATCAGGTGGAAAAATAAGAATAAAAGCATCTGTGAGTGAATGCCACTAGATGGTAATGAGAATGGCAGTGGTCCAGAGGGCTCGAGGCCAGGCTGCCAGTGACACAGCCTCTGGCTTTTGGGAGAACCCCTCGGAGAGTGAGCTTGGCCCCTGGGTCGGGGTACCCCAGTACCCCACAGCCTCCTGCCATTCCCGAGCCCTCCAGGGTAACCCAGTGAAGCAGAACACGAGCCGTTCTGCTGTGCTGCTCCTTGTTTTTCTACCCAAACCCTCGGGATGGTTGTCCTGGCCCAGGCGAGGCCAGAGGAAGCCCTGGTGCGGCCGCGGTGCCGCCGGGGGCTGCTCTGCAATGCTCCACGTCAGCCCGCGCCGAGCCGAGCAGTAATTGGGTCTCTTAGGTAAAACACGGTGGATTGCAGGCGGCTGCAGCTGCACGGCTGATGGACCACGGAGGAGACATTAGCGTGTAAAATGATGACCATTAACTTGATTAAAGAAAGGACACAACACGCATCTTGTTCTCGTATCGGAGCCACTTCCCACGAATCGTTGGTTGGGGATTTTGATTTCCTTATGCAGGAGACGAAACACCTCGGAAGCGCTGGGTAATTGCTTGTGGGCTGAGTTTTTCTAGGCTAACCTAATCTTGCCAGGGATTTGCTTTTAGCCCTCAAATGTGAGGATGGATTTTCTTTAAGATCAGGATGAAAAACACTGTCATAAATTAGCAGCAGAATAAATGACTTCTGAGTTCTGGATTTACACAGGAGTTTCCTAAGAGCTGGCTAACCCGAAAAAGCAAGCCCCAGTCCTACTCACAGGACCCAAGGACCAGCTGGGACAGTGCAATCCTGACCACACCTGCTCCTGGGAAATCAACTGTACTTGTGGGAAAATAGTTTGGCATCCCAGCAGAGGAGTACGGCACAGGAAAGTTGGCGCGCAGAAAGTTCTCCTCGGGGATGTCTGGATAGCATCTGGGACCAGAAGGATGTCCACAGGTCCTTGGAGAGCAAGTCCTGCTGTCCATCCCTTCTCCACCTCTTTGCCAGCCCGGATGCTGGCACAGGTCAGCCAGAATGCCACAGGAGCGGGCAGATGTGCTCATAATTAGGATGCATCGAATCAGTTAAAGCTGAAGACAAAGAAAATTAGAGAAAATGAAGAGGAAATGAAACGGCTCGCACAGATGCAGGGGAAATATTTTTAGTCCTTCTAAGTCCATGGCGTCTGTTGTTTGGAAGAGTCCGTGCTGAATCCTCGCGGGACTTGCTTCCTTTCAAATGAGGTTGCCATCTCCCAGCGCTGCAATTAGTCGTGTCCGCACAGCTTCTGTGGAGTACAACCAAAGCACTTAATTTTCATTAAAAAGATGACATTGGGAGCAGTTATGAAGGACAGGCGCAGGAACTGGTAACCACGTTCCTGAGGACGGAATGGGACACGTAAATGCATAAATTACCAGGCTCCCTTTCCATGTTCCGTCTTCTGCTTTTCTGCAAAGAAGATTGACTTGATTGTAGGTGCCTCTCTGATATCTCTTTGTAAATCCTACTCACATTTGCATTAGATAATTCAGTATATCCATAAATTAGTGTTGAACATCAGTTGTTTTTACGGAAGCGTTGCATAATCTCCGCCTCACAGGTGTTCACGGCCCATCCCAGGATCCCAGCACAGGCTCCCAGGGGAGGCTGGTGAGTGTTGGCAGCAAAGACCCGTCCTTCTGCCATGGCCCAGGGCTCCCATCAATTTTGCACACCAGGCACTGCTCAAATCCAAAGGGGTATCAGCAGCTCCACTTGACTGAGCTCTCCGTAAGGTGGGAAGTGGTGGGGCTGTGTGCAGCTCACTCAGCATCATGCTGGGGCAAGCATCGCCCTTGCTCCAGGAGCAATTCCCTGAACTGGAGCAAGCCAGGGATGCTTCCAGAGCCTGAACACCACACTCCGCATCCCACTCCATCCCACTCCATTCCGCCACTGTGCTCCAGCATGAGCCCTGTCCTTGAAACCAAGGCTGGATAAAATAAAGTCATTTTTATTTTTCAAGTTTTCCATGTTCATGAAAGCAAAGATTCGTGTGGCTGAGCCTGAAGACAAACTGCTTCAAAGAGCAATTTTAATTGAAATTATAATGATGAAAATTTTGCCTCCAAAATTGAAAAGTGCGTTACCGCATCCCTTCCCTCCTCCCGTGACACGTCCAGGCAAAGCAGCAACAAAAATAGGGGCCTTTTGTGAGGGTCTCTGTATGACTCAGTTTCTTCAGTCCACAGATTATATTTTTCTCTGTAAAAGACACTAAAGCACTACCCTGTCCCTCTTCTCTGCAGCTTTCCTCATGTTCCTCCTCTCCCTGTGCTCCGTGCTCAGGGCGGGGGTCCTGCTGGTGCACAGGGAGCCCCTCGACAGAGGCTGCATGGCTTGAAAGGGTGAAATTCAAGAAGGAAATTTCAGAAATTTTAGAAAGAAAAAAGCAGAGGTGTCCTGGGATGTATCCCCTGGATGGGCTGGATTCCAGCAGGGTTGGGATGGAGCCCTGAGGCCGCATCCCTGGCTGGACTGCTGCCGGCTCCCGGCAGGAGCGCAGAGCCCCAGGGAGCAAAAAGCTCATCCGCTACCCAAACAGAAAACGGCTGCTGGTTCCCCTCTCCTCGGCATTAATCTCTGTCCCTCCTGGGAAATTATGCCACGATAAATCTTTATTTCTCATGATGGCTTGCCAGCTTTAATAACTATTTCACAGGGGATGGGAGATGCCGGCAAACTGGAGCGTGGGCTGTAGGATGCTCTGCTCCTCCAGCACACACTGATGGGTTTGGGACTGATTTATCCTCCTTTCCCAAGCCCTGTTTGTCCAGCTGCCAGATAGGGCCAAGTGAGTAACTGTTTTCTCAGCAAATTTAGTCTCCTCTTAGTCCTCAGGTACCCCTGCTTTCCTGGAATTTATTCAGTACCCACACAGAGCTGGATGGCGGGAAAATGTGGGTATTCAGACCCTCCCCTCAGAAGGGCTGCCTGGTCACTCCATGTGCTGGAATGTAGGAATTGAGCAGCGCTGGGGAGTTACTGTAATACTGTTTGTGTTCCTCAATACAAACCATTTGCAGAACTGCGCTTAAGAACAATGGAATTTGTGCTTTGTTCCTGTGGCATCCAACTGGCGAATGAGAACAATTGAGTTTTCTGTTATTTGTGGAAATAACTGAATGGCCAAATCCAATTACTCTTGGAAATTCTGCTGTGATGCAGAGAGCAGCCTGAGCCCTGAGTGCTTCTTTCCGAGCCAGAGTGGCTGCTGCTCCTGGGTAGCCTCAGGATGCTCATGAGCCTGCACTAGGCCATCCCACTACGCTCCTACTCGTCTCCTGCTCCGAGGAGCATTAAATGCCCAGCGAAAGTGTGACCTACAGCTAAGGAAGATTGGAAGAAGATGCTGCAGGGAGAGAGAAGAGCTGCTGGGTTTCACCCCGGGGGCTGTGACAACCGGTGTTTGCAGCTGCTACGTGTACCCTTACTGAGCAACCCAGCATCAGGCCGGCAGGATCCCACCTCCTGCCCCACCTGCTCAATGGGATTTCTCAGGGAAATGTTGCCAAATAAACCCCAAAATGACAATGCTGCTGCTCCTGTATCCTCTCGTATGGAGCCCATCATATGGGTCCTGTAAGGGATGAAGAAAGGGGAACGCAGGGCTCCATGGTCGGACCTGAGCTGGGGCTGCTCCGCTCACCCAGCAGTCGGGGCAGCAGAACAGCTTCGGACGGTTGGGCACCAAATGTTTTCACAGGGAGTTACTATAGAAACTATCTCAACACCTTTTTCTGTGCAGCCTCGTTGCTGCTAATAAATAGCCTCATTATTTTGTAAAAAGTGCTCGGGAAACCAGGAGCAGCACAGCTCAGGCCGAGACAGAATTAATGGTCGAAAATAGTGGGACCATTTTTCCCTGTGCCACGAAAAGCAGAGAGGCCAGAGCTCCATTAGGGAGAGTTATGGCTCATTTCTCCGCTTTTGCTGTATTTATGTTTTATGTATTCAAAAGTGATTTCAGCCACAATCCCAAATTACCAATTCCCACATTACATTAAACGGCTGTGAACAGGAATGGCTCCTGCCTATCAAAATAAACCAGTGAGTGCCATGCAGGGAGCCTGCTCCTCCCTGGTGCTTGTGGCCAGCACTGCTTGCAGAGAAATGCTCCAGGGCCTGCTGAGGGGCTGCTGTCCCAGCTGGTACCAGGGTCATCACCGGTGCCAAAGGCAGAGTATCTCTAATTTCCGTGATGAATTTCTCCCTCTCTGCCCCAGCAGTCACAGCCACCTTCACTTCTCTGCCCAGTGCCTTAAGCCAAGCCATTTTAGCTTCCCTTCAAGCCCCAGTGCCCCCGAGCAGGAGAGGATTGTTAAAAATATTAACAGGAATAACACAATGTCAGGAATAACACAGTAACAGGAATAACACATCCCTGTGGCAAGAAGCTAAAATACACATCACTCTTTCTGTATTCATAGGTCCTGTTGATACTCTGTGTTAATGCCATGCCCCTCCTAGCCAGAAACTTGTTCCATCCAGGCAGGGCTGGGCTCCAGAATGTGCTGGGGAGCACATGGGCTTGTAGGATCTGCACTGGGGTCTTGGATCTTTGTGGACATCAGCCCTCTGACTGCTTGGCACCATCATCATCCCATGGTTCACACCCAGACCTCACTCAGCACGGTGGTTCCTTGCTGATCCCGTCAGTGCTGGAGACTCTCACAGCTTCCATGAATCTGGATAATCGTCTGACTTGGGTCCAAAATCAAGCTTCCTTGTGTCATCTGAAAAACTTCTGGGTTTAGATACAGGCTTCGTTACAAATATCACTCTCATCCTCCGACCCGCGTGCAGTCCTACTCTCAATCTTGTGTGCAGTTCAGCAGTGGGTCGCTCTGGTGAGTGAAAACGGAGCAATTTTAGCCAAAAGCTGTGCCGCCAGCTCTCAGACCGTGGTTTCCTGACAGATCCCTGTCTGCCTCTTGCTGTGGGGAGCACGGCAGCTCCCACAGTTGGGATGCAGTTTGCACCACCCGGCCTGCAGCTGCCTGACTCTGGCCAAATTGAAGACTATCATCTGTGGATCTGAGAGACAAATACTGCCCAGGACACGATGAGCTGGATATTTACCTTCACGGGGACTGGAAGCTGGCAGTGCCCACATCAAACCCTCAGCGTGGGCAACAGGTGGTTGTGACCGTCCCTGTCGTGCCTCCGGGCAGGGGCAGCTTTCCCATCCACCCGCTTGCAAAACCTCTCACAGCCACGGTTTCCTCTGCTTTGCCCAGGAAAAGCTGGACATCACTGTGATATTCTCATGCCACATCTCTGTGTGTTGGCATCTTTGTGAAAATCTGAAGGAAAACTAGAACTGATCACGCTGGTTTGCCCCTGGCAGGAGCCACCACAGACAAATAGGGAACACGGCTCTCCACGGCTCTTCTTGGGGATCACGCTAACGACTTGCGTGGCGCAGACCCAACATCTCGACGGGAGGCAGCCAGGCATCAGCAAAAATGATGGGGAATATAATGAATCATTTGTCTTCCCTGGAAAGGAAGAGTGGCGGTGAAAAACACAGACCCTTAACTCTTCCACAGCCGCCTGCCACTGCTGCCAGCGTTCACAGGGTCCCCAATGGACCGGCAGAAGAGGAAAAAGGAGATGAAAGAGGACATCACCATGCTGGCATGTCCCAGTTTCTAGGATGGATGTGGGCTTGCTCTCCAGAGCAGCCTGGCTGTCAGCAGTTGCTTATTTTGCTGTTAATGATACAGAACCGCTTATGGAAAAGGATTTCACTTCCTCGGTAACACTAATAAAGTGGATTTGGCTTCGTGCACTGCATGCTTTGTCTGAGGGGCTGAAGACACCAGAGGCTTTTGGAGAGCTACTCCTCCAGCACACAGTGGTGGCGGAATCCAGATGTGTCGGGAGGCAGCTGAGCAACGTGGGAGGGAGCCCAATCCCTGCCCCGGGACGCTTCGGACCACAACGCTGCTTCTCCCTGAAATGTCCCTGATGTGACAGGCTTTTTCACCCAGCTTCTTGGACAGGGAGTGATTCATGGAGCACGAGGAGCCACACCATCAGCCATGACCACAAACACATTCAGGTCTGGTGAGGGGCACCCCAGAGCAGTCCCAGAGGGGACAGGACTGCTGTGGCTGCCCCAAGGTTCCAGACTCCCTGAGGATGCCGGAACAGCTGACGGCTGGGAATAAATTACAGTTCCCATCTAATCAACTCTTCTCATCGTTTCCAGTTGAGCGAATTAAAAATCTTCCAGCAGCACAGACGAACTGCGGCCCAACCTCGCGCCTGATAAATGTTCCTTTTGAACTCACGCACAATGGGGGAGCCGATTAAACTTTTAACTTTTTTTATCCTATAATTTATTTAAAATGCATTTGCTGAAAGAAGAGAATGTGGAAGATTTTTTTCTTTGTGATTTCTTAGGGGGAGATGATGTAAGAGGCAGATAACGCAGTGCAGCAAGCTCGCCTCTGACGTTACCGCTCAAACCGAGTCCTGCAGCTCAGGCTGAAATTCCCAACTTTCAGTGAAATCTGAGATTCAGCTGGGGCAGGAGTTTCCCTGAAAAAGTCCAGCAGTGTAACCCAAACTGGAGCAGGCAGGACGAGAGGAGCTGCCCGGCAACCAGCTCTGCTCTCAGTGCCATCACAGCGCTGTGCCTTGCCAGCCCACCAGCCCAGCTGTCCCACAGGAGTTTCCCAGCCGTGCAGACAGGTGCCATTAACTGCCACACTTCCCAAGGGGAATTTGCATGAAACAGCACAGCATATACATGCTCCGCAGCCCAACAAGCTTCCTGGGATTATTGTTATTGCTGTAATTACCAAAGGAATTAGTAATGCTAAACCGTCAAGAGGTTAACTGCACCAGAGGCTAACGAGCCATGCGACACTTCGAAATGCTGGGAAGCAATTTCCCAGCTCAGAGTCACACCATCTTTACCTGGGATACCCATCCCTACAAGCGTTCAAGGCCAGCTTGGATGGGACTTGGAAAAACCTGGTCTAGTGGAAGGTGTTCCTGCCTGTGGCAGGGGCGTGGAACTGGATGATTTTTAAGGTCCCTCCCTACCCAAAACATTCTGGAATTCCATGATTCCATGCCTCCCTGGGAAGCAGTGCTCAGGTTTGCTTTTTTCCAGCCCCGTTGCTGGCACACAGTGCTGAGCTGGCAGGGTCGCTTTGGCAGCCCAGCTCTGGCCAAAGCAGGGGCACATCTTCCCTCCAGGAGCTCCCCCTCTCCGCACAGTCCCTGCCAGGGGCAGCAGCTTTAACCCGGATTTTGACAACCTTCTCTTTATCTGCTACTGACAACAAAGCTGTAATTGCAGCCCTCGGCAGAGCAGATAGAAGGAGCTCTCCAGGCACCACGAGGAATAAAGGGCATTGCATGATCCAAGACTTGTCCTGAGATAACTGTGACTCTGCTCCAACAGTGGCAGGCAACAGAGGGTGATGCTCCTGGCCGCTCAGTCCCTGAGCCCAGCCCCCTCCTCAGTGCTGACCTTCCACAGCCATGGAAAACTCACATGGCATCCCATGGTCACACCAGGTCCCTGCACATCCCTTTAGTTCCAACAGACACAGGCACAGGGGTTCCATGCTTTCCCATTTGTGGGACGAGGAGCGGGTGTGCTGCGGATGCGGAGCAGTCACCGCCTCCTGCAAGCCTCAGTGCCATCTCGGAATCAATACCCTGCCAACAATGATGGCAATAAGTTTAATTCTTGATGAATGGCAGACATAAAACTGAGCTATTGTGTTGCTGAAGGAAATTGAATTAAGGGTGAGCAGAAGGGACACATCACTTGGCAGTGTGGCTGATAACACTGCCTGCTTGGCCAGCTGCCACCAGCACCCCTTTGGCTCCTGACACAGCTCCCGATGGTCCTGGCAGGTCCCTGGGTGCTCAATACTCCCTAAAACCAACCCATTCCCATTCCATGGTTCAGTTGTTGCTGTACAGGGAAGCAGGCCTCCAGCCCCCCTCAACATTCCCCTCATCATGCCCTCCCCAGAATCCCTCCCTCCTGCATTAGGGCACATCCTGGCACTGGGGACTTGGTGGCCCCTTCACCCCATCCCCTGGACATGCAGGAAACAGAGTTTGGTCTTTGACAAGGTTTTTGGTTTGGCCACCCTTTCGCTTGGGATGGACACTTATGTCTGATTATTTTTCCCAGCGCGTCTGTGACAGACTCCAGGTTTCCTCTGCACGCACAGGAAGACTTTCTTCATTAGCTGTTAGACTCCAGCTCCAGAAGAGCAAATTAGGGGACATGAATATGCAAATTAATGCTTCTAAACTGATAGCAGCATTGCTGCCTCCAAGGGGATCAAAGCTGGGGTGACATTTGGCTTCCAGCTCTTCGCATTCGGGAGTGGGGTTTGACGCTTTCTTTAATTGTTTTTTGCACTGGAGAGAGCTAAAAATAAACCTTCCACAAAGTTGTTTTCCTGCTCACTCTGTTGGGCTTGAGTTGGGATTTTTAAAATTGTTTTTGCCCCATGTCGCCCAAGCTGGCAACATTCCACTGGAGGGGCTGAGGCTTTTCCAGTCCTGCAGGGGCCATCCCAGTGATGCCCTGCCCAGTCCCCCTGTGGGCCACAGCAGTGGCACGGGCACAATGGCCATGGCGAGATGGTGTGGCACTAGGGACAGTTTGGGGACATGCTGGATGGCAGAAACTGCATGGAGTCACAGATGGCTGAATTTGGGCTGCAACTCCCACAAAGAAGCCATTCCCCACCTCCAAAGGAGCTTTGCAGCAACACCTGAGCCCATCAGCTTTCCATCCCTGCAGCCAAATATGAAGCCCCAGGAATATGTCCTGTGGCCACCACCAGCACCCAAATGTTGCAGGCTGACAAAAGTGCCCATGCCTGGGGCTTTGAGAGGCAGAGAGGGCTCCACACCATCACATCCAGGGCATCTCCATCCTGGGGCACTGCCCAGGTAACTCCTCGATAAGTATTGGGAACTGGGGGGAATAATAAGGAATTCCAACAAACTCCCTGCCAGAAGCAGCTGTTGATCCATGTCCCACTGCCCTGGGCTGTAAATGCCCTTGGCTGGCTCTCTCCCCACTCTCTGACAGCCCAGCCTCTGCTTAGAAGTAATTAGGAGATAATTAACATTTGTAGCAAACAGCAGGAAACATCTGGGCCTGATAACTTAGGAGGAGCCCTCGAGGGTGATTAACGGGGCCGGAGGAAGGAGAGTGGTGGGTGGCGTATGGGGCCGTCTGTGGGGGATGCTCTAGGGATGGGGATGCCGCCTTCCATCCTCTCCTCAAGCAAAGGTGGGAAAGCAGCACCATCCTCCCAGGAAGTTTTTCAGTCAGGAGCCAATCACTTGGAAGCAACCTGGACTCAGAGGAAGAACAGAGGGCATTTGGTGGAGCTGTAATTTATTTTGTATGACTCCTACTTAATTAAGTACTTCATTTGCATAACCCTGTGCAGTAACTCACTTCTGTCATCATGAAATTCAACCATGTGCAAACAGTCTGCAAAAATAACACACATAATTCAAACTTATGTTTGTTGTAAGAATGGGTTTACATGATGCAATTAAACAGGTCTGACAGGCAGCCCAGAATCCCCTTCCCTTTCTCCTTCCTCTCCCCATCCCCTTTTCTTTCTCGTTCCCTTTTCCTTTCCCTTTCCCACCCCTTTTCCCCTTCCCCTTCCCCTTCTTGTCTAAAGAGAGGAATAAACTTTTGCATTGATTTCTGGAGAAATATTTGGGGTGTTGCTGGGCTTTGTTAGCTCCTCTCCAGGAATTCTCTTTCTGACCTCCCTGCTGCAGAGGTCGGCAGTGGAGAGGGAGCCTTGGGCTCCCCTGAGCCACTCACACATTATTTCCCTGTAAATCAGCAAAAGGCCAAGCCAAGGGGTCCTCAAGGCCTCCCGTAACCTTATTAAACCTTTCCCTCACTCATGCCCTGGCCTCTCCGGCCTTTCACTAGCAGTGTGTGTGTTGGATACTGAGGAAGCCAAAAACACGGCTGTGCGCAGGCAGAGACGTATTTTTAGGGCTGCGCTGACCTTCCACATCTTGCTGCTGTCCTCCCCATGTGACACCAGGAGAAATATCCCCGGTGACACTCGGTGGCCGTGCGCTACTGGCCCGCGAGCGAGCGGCTCCACGTGCACGGGCTCGGCAGCCGGTGCAGCCGGGAGGGCTTAGCGCCGTGGGATGCTCAGCAAACCCGGCTGACATTTCCCGGTGTGACATTAACAAAGGTGGGCTGGAGCAGGGCAGGGAGCTCCCGAGGCGCTGGGGAGAAGCCAGAACATCCCTGAGGAGGGGGACTCCGAGGTCTGTCCGATCCTGGCCTGCTTGTTCCTTATTCACACCCGTGCCCAGCGCCGTGGCAGCAGCCCCTGGGCTCCCCCACCCACTGCCGTGCGGGTGAGCAGCCCTGCTCCAGCCTGGCATTTCTGGGGCACCCGTGTCCACAGCAGCCTGAGCAGTGACTGCCAAAGGACACACGTGGACCTGGCGTGGGGAACAGCATCCTCACAGGCAGAGGCTTTTTGCCAGTATTGGAAAGTTTCCAAGGTGTTTGCGAAGTTCTGATTTGTTAAGCACAAACAGGTCGGGTTTGCTGGTCCCTCTGCCAGCCTGGGCGGCTGCTGCAGCACTACTGAGCCCGAAGGTCGGGAGGATTTCCAGACAGCCAAATGCCAGATGCTGGTGGCCCCTGGGACAGTTTCCCTCAGATATACACACCACAGAAAATTCATTTGGCCATGATCCAAGAGGCTCCAGGCAGCAGCCGAATGCATCCCCTCTGGTGAGCATCCCCTGGGATTCCCCAGGGCCGCACAGCCAGGGGTGCTGCTGTCCCAAATCCCGCTCTGAGCAATATTAGCAAAGAGCAACAAACCTCCCTTCGGCTGCCGGACCCACATGGCCAGGAACATGCACATGTGGTTCTCACAGAGAGAACAATTCCAAGTGTCTATAAATACCTAGGAAGGTAAATGCATTAACCTTATCATGATCCCAGAGTGTAATTACACACAGCCTGGCTCCCAGGTAAATTAGTACATTAATAACAATTTCATTCCATAATTACTGTCGTTTCTTGATCTTGCAGCTATTTGCCCATTCACTTCCACGTGCAAGGGCATCCCCACCACCACTCCCACCGCTGGAACAGCCTTGGCTAAACAGCTCCAGGCAGTGCTTGAAAATCTGTGTGCAGACTATAGAAGTCTACTCATAGTTTAGATAAAGATCCTGCAAACAAATCAGCCTGGTCCCCATCCAGCTGTAGGGCTGATTCTCACCACAGGAGAAGAGTTTCTGCTGGCCAAGCTCCCTGGAGAGCCAGGTGGGATCAACCCCAACATAGGAGGAAAACATACTGGGAACCTGTTCCTGGCATGCATGGGATGCTCCACTGTGGAGTGGGGCACTGGGACAGGGTCGCCAGCACACCAGGACTGAGGCCACCAGGTCTGCCAGCGGCCGCACGTGGCAAAGCCAGCTGCAGAACTGCTGAATGCTTGGACTGGATGCTCGGAGATTCCCAGGCCCCCCGAGGGCCATCCCCGTGAGGGGCCTCTCCACTGGCTCAAGAGGAAGAAGGAAGGGAGCATCCATTCGGATCTCCATGGAAACCAGGGAGCGGTGGGGAAGACTTTAATTTGAAGTGCTGATTTGGCGGAGGCCCTGGGAGCCATAGGCAGGAGATGAGCTGCATTAAGGAGCAGCGGGGGGGGGATGCAGCTCTGAAAATGGGTGCCAAAAGGGTATCTGATACCATTAGGCTTGAAAAGTTGCTGTGAAAGGCAGGGAGTCGAAGGGGACCAGCGCAGCAGCAAAGGATTTATTTAATTCATTTGGCCCCTTTTCTGTGCACAAATTATCCACAGGGAGACTTTGTTTTTCTTTTTTTTTCAGAATTTGCTTATTAATTTGCAGCAAGGGGGCAGATGGCTGATGCAGGCAGAGCTCAGAGCATCCTCCTGCCTGCACCTTGGGCAAAGGCAAACCCTGACACCGTCCCCACACTGCAGGGACTGCAGCCACCGGCACCTCCTGCTCCCAGCTCCCTCCACGCATACTTCATACTTTGGAGATAAACAGAAGGCTGCAGCCTCCAAGGCTTTGATTCCAGGACTTCTCATTTACTGTAATTACTGAAGGATGTTTCCCCTGAGATAAGATCTGCGTGACATTTGCGCAGCCGAACCTCCTGGCACAGCCCGCTCTGCCCACACCTGCCAAACATTCACAGCCGCAAACAACCGGGTCTTGCAGCAGGAGACAAAGCCGGCCTCTCAGGGGAAGCCGTGGGGCAGCTCCCTCCAGCTGCCCAGGGGTGAGTGCGGGGTTCGGCGAGCCAGGGGAAAGCAGGATGAGAACCCAATGCTAATCTGGGCTGGGAGGTGAGGAGCAGCTCTCAGTGCCCAGGTCGCTGCGCCCCTAAAATCAAGTGCTCTCTAAGTATGAATTTGGGGTGCAGTCTGATGTTCCCTTATGCTGATGAGCCAAGTGATCTGCTCTTGCTCCCACAAACCCTTTCTCACCACCCAGCAGGATCCACTGCAGCATCAGCCTTGCCAGAGGGGCCTTCGTTGCCTACAGCACCCACACGGTTTATTTAAAAACCTTAATAGTATTTGGAAATTACAGGCAAACGCTCCATGTTGACCTTCACTAAGGTGGCTGCGGTTTCCCACCTCCGTACAGTAAATCAGTGGGTAAATGAACACGGAGACTCAATTCATCATCAAATGTCAAGCCTGAGACAGAAAGACGGGAAATGATTTAAAAGCAACTGGCAGTTTAGAACTGCTGCAAATTTCTCATTATGGAGCTGCGAATTGTTATGAAAAACTAATCTGTGTTTTAAGCTCTGGTCTGCCCAGAGCTGCCAAGGCCCCTCTCTCTCCTTCACCCCTCCCTTCAGTTGTGGTGAGTCCCATCTGACACCACCGAAAGCCTTTGAGAGCATCACCCCCTTGGATGCCCCACTCTCCATCAGACCCTGCAGGAGCTGAGCTCCATAGGGTGGATTTTGAGGTGTGTTCGTGAGCACCATCCCCAGGTGAGCATCCTTCCCTGGGGGGTTCTTCTCCCCCAGGCCAGCTCCTGTCCCAGGCAGAGGCCACGGCCATGCAATGGCACCAAGGTGCCCATCACCCTCCTCCCTGTGGGACCAACCAGGGAGTGAGGACGTGCTTTGCAAAGTCCTTCACATCCCATCCATTGTGGCTGAACGAGAGCACAGCCAGTGCAGCTCGGAGGCTCCTCATCCCTCCTGCCAGACTCCTTTCTCCGGAGCCGCTAATAAAATGCATTTCCTCCAGCCAGTGTCTCACTTAGGGAACCTTCGCCTGGGCGTGATTGAGTGCACTTAATATAGTCACTCTCACCGTAGAAAGGATTCTGAGCCTCCTATTTGACAGCCTTGATCTTAAAGAAATCCATTAAGAGCAGCTTTATCTCTGGGTTTTGTAACCATTAAATCAGGTTTTATCAAGTCGGTGACGTGCTTTCAGAGAGACGAGTGGGAGAAACAGGGAATAAACCTCCCAAACTCCCACGCTGGGGCTGCTGGGCTGGATTTGGGTGACATGGAAATAACCAAGAGAGGGTTTGTCTCAGTGGAAAGCCTCCCAGGGTGATGCTGCCGCACCAGCAGGTCACAGGAGCCTCCGCTGTGCTGCTGTGCTGCTTCCATGAGCCTCAATCAGCTTTCAGTTTGGCAGAGGCGCTAAATACTCATTTCAGCTAATAAAGATGCCCGGTAATGTCATATTACAGGGCTGGCAAGCTCCCAGCAAATATTATGGTGAGGCTTTGTTTAATTAGAGGGTTCTCAGGCAGTCGCAATTGCCTCCTCATAATGGGGAAAACAAGCTGGGTTTAAAAGTTTGGGCTGGCGGCAAACCCTGCTGAGGCTCAGGCAACCTGAGAGCTGCTTTCCCAAGGGCCTTCAGCTGATGCAGGAGCTTTGCCCCCAACTCCTATGTTGGTTTTACTTTTTTTTACCTTATTTTCTCATTACTAGTTGCCATTTTTTAGTTGCCCCTCCCTTCCTGCTCTCCTTATTCCTTTGGTGTCATTCCAGCAATGCCTTTGCCAAGGCAGTGACACTCCAGTCCTCAAAAGGCCTCATCTGCATCTGCTCCAAGAGGGACAACACCCCCAAGAGTTACTGAACCCATGGAAAAGGCTTCTCAATCCTTCCCTCTCTGCCTACCTCGGTGATGAGACACAAACCAAGACTTTCAGGGCAAATTAATTCTGCCATTACTGGAATCCAGTTTCCTTCCTGACATGAATGCAAATGGGAAGAGCACACCAAGCTGCACGCCAGGCACGGGTGCTCGAGTTCATTGTCATCAGCAGGGATGACTTCATTAACAAGTGGGAACCCAGGAAGCTGCCCCCATGCTCGTTTTGAGTTTGAGAGGCAGCAGCAGCAGCAATTCCAAGGGCCATGGCCATAATGCCAAGTAGCTGGGACACAAGGCATTTGCATTTCCTACAGGAAAAGTTTTATCAACTTTTCTTAATGACTGTTCTGTATATTTTGGGCCACAGACGTGTGCTGCAGGGGAGCAGGCAGCACCATTTGAGCACCAGCTCAGCTCGAGTCCCTGTGTTGGTGTCCCCTGAATGTTGGCACATCATTCACCACTCGAACTGCCTGTGCTGCAGGTACAGCACCAGCTCATTCATAAGCCTCGAGAAATATCGTTGTGTGAAAATGTAATAAAAATTATTCAGCTAATCTACTTTAATAACCCAACTTCGGGGCCTCTCTGTGCTGCAGACAGTATAATCAGTTCTAAAATATGAGCTGTCATTTCCCATCAGTGCAAGGGAGGCAGAGGAACTCGGCACCCGACTTTATCGGGGCCACTAATTCACCAGCCTCAGGCCTGTGGAGAGTGAGGCAGCATTTCCAGAGCTGGTGGGCTGCCCTTCCCTCCCAGTCCCATTTATGGTCCCTGCCCTGACCCCCAGGATGCTCCAGGGGATGGGGGTGACACAGGGGACCTCCAGCACTCATCTCCACAGGACAGGGATGCTGAGGATTTCCACCTCCCCAGGAAGAAAATGCTGCCACACTCTGACAGTTATGCACAGCAATTTTTATGCATCAAGGATGAGTAAAAAGTATCAAAAACCCCACAGAACTGCCTTAGTGTGTACAAAACTCACCGTAGAATATAAAATATACTTTAAAAATATTCCGCAGAATCAAATCTGCAAACTTTTTAAGTTAAAAAATATTCAAAGTGCCTAAAATACCGTCACGCTTAACCAAAATACAGATCCCGCAGTCACAAAGTGCCGTAACAAACACATCCCCTCGTCTCGATTTGGGCAGATGGAGCTGTGTGGCACCACTGGCACTCACGGCAACGCCCGGGGATCCCGGTGACAGAGAGACCCCCCTGGCCTGCCAAGGTGACGGCGAGGGGATGGGGGTCATGACCACCCCCAGACAGACACGGGCACCCCCGAGGCGGTGCTGACGAAGCCGCTGGGCTGGCGCAGGAACCAGCAGCTTTGCAGCGGCAGGCGGGCAGCCTCACTGGTACAGGACCTTCACGCAGAAGGTCTCCTCGTTCTTGTCCTCGTGGTCGTTGATGTGAATCAGGATCTCCTCCTCCCCCACGGTCTGGCTCGGGGCGAAGCGCAGGCCAATGGTGTACACCTCCCCTCCGGCCACCTGCGGGAGAGAGGGCGGGAGGAGGCTGCAGCACCTGGCCGGGGCCCTTCAGGTGCCCGCCCTCCCCCAGCCAGGGTGGCCCTTGTGCCCAGCACCCACCCAGCATTGCCCGGTCGGGCCAGATGAGGGGCCTGACGAGGGGGCAGTGCTGGCAGCAGGACGTACCTCAAAGGAGTCCTCCTTGAACTGCAGCAGGTCGGGGCGGTTGGTGCATAAGAAGTAGAGCCGGGGCGAGGGGTAGGGGTTGGTGTAGGTGATGCGCTTGTTGCAGCCTCTCCCACCTCCCGCAGGCAGCGAGATCTCAAAGGCCTGTGGGGCAAGTAAGGGCCGTGGCAAGGCGGCACAGATGGCAGGGTGGGCAGCGGCCACAACGGGCACTCCCCCAAACCCACCACAGAGAATTGACTCCCACACGCTGCCCTCCCTTCCCTCCCCTCCCACACCTCACATCTGCTCTGCCAGCCAGCGCAAAGAACCCACCTTTGATCAAAAGCAGCAACAATTAATTACGAGTGTGAAGGATAAAGGGCTGGGAGAGCAGTGGAGACTGGCCAGCTCCTTCTCCTTCCCAGGGAGAGCTGTGGTGCTCCCTCAGATAACTAGATGGACTTGATGACCCTGAACAGCCCCTTCCAGCCCCAACTACTCTGTGATTCTCTTAACACCCCACAGCACAAGCAGCATGTGGCAGGACAATGGGGCATCAGTGTAAATGCCAATCTGAACCTTTCCCAGTACCAAGGGGTTCAGGAAAACATTTTTAGAAGGAACACATTAGCCAGGAAATCTAATTTTCTGTCTTTGAGGCAAGGCCTCCGCCAGCACAGCGCTAATCGAAAGCAGCATGCCGCAGCTCTAATTTCACAACCGGGAATACTTCCGAGCTGCCGCTCCTCAGCGTGGGGCTGCCTCCAAAACAGCCTAAAAGACATTTTACCAGGGGCTTCAGTGAGATTATTCAAGTACCCCAAGGGCTAAATGTGTGTTTATGGTGGCAAGCGCCAAAAAAAACACAGATGGAAAGAGAGGAAGAAGCAGGGGACAGCCCCAGGTTATTGGCTGAACTGCGACCACTGATCCGGCGCCATCACCACGCTTCTCAGTCGCGAGAGCTGCTGTACCTTGGAGATGAGAGGCTGCCTGCAGGACAGGCAGAGCAGCCAGGAGGACACCAGCTGGTGGGACTCCACATCCACCAGGTTGAGGTAGATGAACTTGCTGCCAGCCCGCCGTGGCCTCACGCCGATGTACAGGTCCTGGATGCCATTTGCAGGAAGGAGAAAGGCACCGTTCGGATCCACCTGTGGAACGACACCTGGAGGTACAGCCACCCACGACGGCTGATCACAGCCCTGAAAAGTCCAGCTTGGAGCATCAATCAGACCAAATTGCTCCTAAAAGCCCGTACCCCTATTCCACCACTATTGAATCCCATACCTCCCATCCCCAGGAATACTCTGGGACTAATTCGTGTCAGGAAGGACAAGAGCTACTCAGGAACAGCAAGGGCCTCCCCAGCCCAGGGGTTCCCCCACACAGGCTTTGCCTCGGGAACCTTTGCCTTTCCCTTACAGGACAGCAATGGAGTTTTTCTGCCTTTTATTATTCACATTTCCAATTACGGACGAACAAATTCTAAAGAAATTGTGAGTCTTCAGACAGTCTCATTAACGCAGATAATTTGCCCTCCGGGGTTTCGCGCCAATGATCCTACACATGACAGCTCTAATCAAAAGATAATTATCACAAACGCTTTACGGCTCTCAGTTGTTCACAGTTCCGAGCGGGTTGCCTTTTGCTTTCTGGAAGGGGTTTCCCTGGGCTGAGCCAGGCCAGCCAGCCCCCAGCCGGCCATGGGGGTTACCTCCAGCTCCTGGGGGTGGGAGGTGAAGGCCCGCACCCTCCGCGGGGCCGCGGTGCCGCGCAGCAGCAGGGAGAGGCGGGTGAGCTGCCCGGCCGTGCAGGCGACGTCCAGGCGCTGCAGCGAGTGCAGGTAGAACTGCCAGATCTGGACAGGTGCTGCCAGCCAGGCGTCCCTGTGCATGGACAGACAGACAGGGCTCGCCACACACCACGGGAGCCAACGGTCCTCACCCTTTTGGGGTCCTGCTACTTACGTATAAATAGCAACAAAGAACTTTTTGATCTGCGGGCTCGGTCCTCCAGCTACTTTGAGGAAGATGTCCTGTGGCTCGCCAGGCCCCTGCACAGACACCAGAGCATTGTCCCAGCAGCTGACCAGCTAATGAGGACCCCAGAGGTGTCTTCCCATTAATGGGGAAACCACCACCAACTCCCTTATGAAGCAGATGCTTTCAGCACCTCGTTAAACTACGTTATTAAGTTATTATACAGCTTGGCTGAGCTCTCCCAGTATTTTTAATTACAAAAGAGGATACAAATGACTATCGCATTCCAGGTCTGTATCTGTAATCAAATTTTGGCAAATTTTCTGCAAGTTTTCTAACAAGCCCTAATCCAATTACCATACTAACGCGTTTCCGCAACACCAATTAGCAACTATCCCTCGTCGCCGTTTGCACAGACATGCCCAAGCTTATTTTTCCCTTCCATCCCCTCCTGCTGTGGAGCCAGCCCAGGAGAACCTTCTGCTCAGGGAGGGAGCGGGACGGTGCAGGGTTGGGCATGGAGCTGCCTCGCTGCCCCAGCATCCTTCAGCAGGGACAGGCTTTGCCGCGCACCCCAAGGGCCGCGCTGCCCACACCGTCCCACCACACGGCTCCGGCGGCTGCAGATACCCCAAGCAGCAGGAAGGTCTATCCCAGCCCAACAAAAGGCTGCTTTTCCCCAGCGTCTGAATCATCTGGTACTTGCTCAAAAGAACAAGCGAGCACAGGCTGCTGCATGATGCGATAAGGGGCAACGCTCAGCCTCCCCCGCCAAAACAATGCAGCTCCTTTTAATTGGGAATAAAAAGCAATCCCAGCTTCATTGCCGCCACTGTGTCACTGCCACGGGCTGGTACACGGGGATGCTCTGTGGTTGCACCCACATGGGCAGCTCTCTGCCAGCCAAAACAAACCGCAGGAGAAGGACGCGAAGAACAGCGATGCCAAAGCATAACATACCAAGGATTTGGTTTCACAAATGATGTCGGGGTCGCTGCAGCGAACGAACATCTCGGGCTGCCCACCCAGCACCCCCACCGGCGTGCCTGTGGACAGGGACCGAGGAAACCACCTTCAGCTTTTCCTCTGCCTGTGCCTCTCCCCTGCACCCCACACAGCTGCACACAGAACCCCTCCTGCTGGACTACCAGCAAACCACACAGGTGTGCAGGTGCAGGGAATTTGGGTTGAAGTTAACAGAGAAAGAGGGATGGAGAGCAAGTGAGGAGCCCAGGGCCGTAAAGGGGTGAGGAAGCAGTGATGTGCTCCCTGAATGCTGCTGTGCCTCCAGAAAGGCTCCATGAACCACGGATGATGACTAACAGGGAAGACCCCAAGCCCTGCCAGGCATGCCGTGGACTCACCAGGGAGGGTGCGCCAGGGAGGCAGCCGAATGGTTTTCTTCAGGAAGGTGAGCTCTGGGTGGTAGAAACGGAAGGTCTGGTCCACCACATGGGGCTGAGGCTCCACCTTCACCCGCAGGAGCGCAATGGGCTTCCCCCCGCTCACCTGGAAGGAGACCTGTCCCGGGGACCAGCAGGAGAGATGGGGTTTTCCAGTGATTCTGCTCCTCCCACGCAGCCCCTCAAGCACTGTTTTCACCTGGCTCCCTAACCTGGATGAGCTTTGTCTGCTTGGCCCTGCTCTTCTCAAGGGAGTGAGCGTCTGCACTGGCACCAGTGCCCAGCCCAGCTGGCCCCTGCAGGATGCAAGAGTGAGTTCCCTCAGGGTGCAGCATCGCTGCGGCTGCGTGGTGCTCCCCACGGCTGTACCAGCCTGCTCTGCTGGCAGACACAGCCGAGGGGAACACTTCCTACCAGAACGGCTCAAAACGGACCCGTGCCTACCTGTGCCGCAACCACGGCGGGGTCTGCGGAGAAGGTCTGGTACTTGAAGGGAATGCGCACAGTCTCGCTAGGGCGCAGGTAGACCTGAGGCTTGAGGTCATCACGGAGATGGAACATATCCTCCTCCACCGGTGTGACACTCTTGGTCAGATCCTTGAAGTGGCGCCATTCCCTAGGGTCCAGTATGACACTGGGGCAATGAGCAACAGAGATGCTGGTGAGGACTGGCTGGGAGCTGGTACCACCCTGGCATCTCCCCACGCACACAGGGGAGCCCCCACCTGAGCTCAGGGTGGTCGACGTCGATGGTCACGGTGTGCTGGACGCTGTACGGGTTCTTCAGGGCAAACTCAAAGAACTCGGCTGTCCCCAGCACAGCGTGGACAGTGCGGGTGGCAGTGATGGCCCGGCTGAGCATCTGGTAGATGCTCTCTCCCTTGATGTGATCCCGGTAGGCATCGATGACCTGCAGGTCCCAGGCACGCTGCTTTGGCCAGCCCTGCTGGGAGGGAAGGGATCCTAAGCCCGGACCCACCGCAGGGGCTCCAGCCCCGTGCCCTCCTGCCACCAGCACCCTCGTGCAGCCACACCAGCACCGTGTGCTGCAGCCAGTGGGTGGACACGGCCTCACTGAGGGTGGCCAGGGCATCCAGGCTCACTTCTGGCCGGCGACTGCGCAGTGCAGCCTCCAGCTCGTTGTCCACATCCACCAGCCTCCGCGCCCACGCCGTCCTCCCACCTGTGGGGAGAGACCACCATGGCACCAAGGAAGGACCCCCAGATACTGCAGTCCCCAAGGCCCCCACAAAGCTGCAGGGAGGGGAAGGGGAGCAGCAGAGGGGGCAGCTGATGCACAGCTGGCACTGCAGCAGCAGAGACCCTGCCCACCTCAACCCATGGGGGGACAGGCCAAGCCCCAGCAGGACTCACCACCAGCAGTGTTCAGGGAGTGCCAGCTGCCACCTGGGGTGGTGACAGTGCTGTCTGGTGCAGTGACAATGCAGGAGTGGGATGGCAGCTGCCCTGGGGTCTCTTCACATGGGTGACCTGCCATGAGCAAAGACAGGAGTGAGTGGAAAACATCCACTTTCATTGTTATTAAATCTACTGCCACCTTTTACCTCCCTGCAGCTCTGTTCAGCCAATTTACGCAAGCAGGAGGGAATGTCTGGAAGCCAATGATGCCCTAAGAGCCTCATGTGCTCTCCGGTGCCTGTTCTATCACACAGCCACCTGCCCAGCGATGGAGCAGCACTGACAGCACACACCATCCTGAGCCCCTCACCAGCTCCTGCTTTCAGTTCTATGTTCTGCCTCCCACAGCATGGCCACGCACTGCTGCATCTCCCCACTCCCACAAAGGCTGTGCCAAGTGGAGCCACACAAGGCTCTAAACCCACCAGGTATTTGCCCAGCCTATACATCCCGTCCCCATCCTTCAGGAAAGGGCACCAAGCTTTGCCATCCTATTTCTAACAATATTTTGAAATTTCAAAAAAAAAGAGGATGGGAAAAACACCAATCAAAGGGTGGCTGCTGCCCTGGCACAGCAGCTCTACTTCTTCCCTCCCTCCCTCATCTTTCTCAGGGTGTGAGTTAAACCACTCCCTGGGTTGTGGATCTCAGATTCTCCTTCCCAGGAGCTTATCGGCCCTTTGCAGGCTAAGTATGGAAATGACGATTTAAGATATCTTATATGGAGCTAATCTCTCCTCTGAAGATAAGATTTTAAAACCTGGAGTCACTGCACATTTATAGGACACAGAATTAAATCCATAAAATAAAAGCAGCCAGCAGGTTTTGGGAAGGATGACATCCCCACCAGCCTGGGTCTCACTCAGGTACAGCCCTGCACGTGCTGCGTGCCCCACCCCAGCCTTTGGGCCGCTTGAGCAGTGGGTTCTCACCAACATTGGCCAGGCAGAGGTGGAGGCGGCCTCTCACAGCCACACGGACACCGAGGGGCCGCAGGGCACCGTGCCGCAGAGCCTCGCGGCCCATCACCGTCCCGTCCGGCTCGTACTCAGTCGTGGCCACCTCCAGCTCGTGGTAGGTCCTGACAGCCGTCTGGCCCTGGCGCAGCAGGGGCTGGGGACAAGGCAAGGACAGACAAGGTGCAACGAGTTACTGGGGAGTCTGGTCCGGAAGGGTCAAGGGGTCTGGGTGTGAATGACACTGGATGTCCTGGCTCTGCAGGGCTTAGTGCTAGAATACTGCCAGAGTTCCAGGGAAGGGCAAAGAAAGCTAATGCTTTGTCATCACTTTGGAGGAAAAGATAACAAATCCTGTGATTAGGGGCTTGTCAAGCTGACACCAGACTTGGCTACACAGAGGGGCTGACAGCATCTCCATTACTGAAGACACAAGGACAACGCAACAGCATCTCAACACAGGACCAAAGGGAGAGCCAGGCTCTTCCCTAGCACTCCACACAGGCAGGGGGGCCCTTCAGCATTACCAGCCACGGGAAAAGACCTTCAATCTAACCAATACCTCCAGTTTAACAGCAGCAGACCCAACATGGAGCAGGGAATCTCCATCCCAGACATCAATCTGGAGGCTGTGCTCAGCCAGGTACCGCAGGAACCAGCGCTGCTCCCCGGGCCGCAGGAAAGCTGGATCCACCATGTACTTCAGCTGCAAGCCCGGTGGTCCTGCAAGACACCACGCTGTCACAGACATGGCATTTGGCATGGTGGGCAGCCTCAATGCGCACCTCATGCAACTGACACTCAAGTGTTTTACTTCAAGCATTCCACGTTTTGAATGTTTTTCATGATGTGCAAACCAGCAGACGTTTGCTATTAACAGACACCAGCCCATCCCTCGGCCCAGAGGCAAGCCCTAATCCACTCAACAGAATAGGAGCAGCCACACACGGATGCTAAAAGCAGAGCTTACTGCTGCTGAGGGTCCCATCCTCGTTGATCCGGACAAGGAGCTGTGCCAGCACAGCCAGCCCGGTTGCCGGCCCCCCATCCATGCTGACCAGCTGCAGCCGGGGCGTGGTGACCGGTGGGAACCGGTAGAACTGGAAGGTGAGGAAGACAGTCCTCGGCCACGGCCCCTCCACGCTGCCCTGGGCATCCCTTGAGGAGAGAGAGGGGTTTGAGTTACTTGTGGCACGGCACTGCCACTCTATCACGAGCTCCTCGTGCATTTGGCACACGCCAAGAGGCAGAAGAACAAGAGAAGATTGGCAGCACCACAAGTATTTGGACTTTTCTGAAGACAGCGGCCATACGGTTTGCCTTAACTTTCCAAAAAGCTTCGTAATTCCAGCTGTCTCCTGCCATATGCTGTGATTGAGGCGCCCAGCAAAGGCAGCGTGTTACCTTCCCACAGCACACTGCCAGCCATAGAAAAAACAGAAGCGGGGCCTTATCCAGCCAAAGCCACCCCTTGGGTGCCAACTTTCCCAACTCCATTTGCATTTCTGGAGAAACCCTGCATTAATGAGCTCTGACATCACATTGTGGCTCATGGATGCAATTAAAAAAAAATTGGATTATGACTTAAAAGTGCCTGGGAAGGACAAAAGCATCATCATAAAACCCTCTGGGGCTTTGCCTCCACGGCAGGTGCTAGAAGAGGCCCCTCTGCAAGGACAGGGAAGCGGGTTGGGGGAATTTGGGGAAAGGACTCCGTCCAGGAGGCCTTTGGGATCTGCCCACACAAGACCACGAGCTGCCATCCCACCTGCCAAAAGCCAGGAACTGCAGGACTATTTCATTGCCTTGTAGAGGGTCAGCTTCCTCCAGCCGCAGGTTGAAACTGCCCAGCTCTACTGGCTCCGAGATTTCCACTGGCTCCTGGTTGCGGTCCAGGATGTCCGGAAAGCCGGCGGCGTGCAGGCGCGCCAGCGAGGCGCGGGAGAGGGACACATGGGAACTGATGGAGAAATTGGGGTGAGCTCCACAGAAGGGGCCAGGGGACACCGGTGGGCCAGGTGATGAGGCCACAGGAACCTGGGGAGGGGCAGCCGAGCATCACCTGCATGCCTGCAGCCCCACAGCAGCCATGGGCAGCTGCAGCGGCGTGAAGGGCAGCGCCCGCAGCTGGTCGCTGGCACAGGGCTCCGTGTCTGGTGTGCCGAGGTCAGCCTCCAGGTGCGTGATGCCCCCTTCCTGCTGCAGGGTCTGGCCTGTGCCCCGTGGCGAGGCCACGAGCTGGGACACTGAGAGCTGGTGGGAGAGTGGCGAGTGTGAGCACCCACAGCCCCGAGGCAGCCCCCTTAGGCAGCCCCCATGGCAAGGTGGGCCAGCAGTGCCTCTTTGCTAAAGGAGCTCGGCCACTGTGTGCCCCAGTGTTGTCATTTCACCAAGAAGTGGCACAGCTTGGCCACACAAGGGTTTGCACCTCCACTGCCATTTCCCTGCTGCTCACTCCCTTGGCAAGAGGAGGGATGAGCATATGCAGCAGGAAAACCAAACTGTTTAACGTGGCCTTATGAGGCATTTCATTTCATCAAAAATATTTGCGTGCATTGATTCCTGCATCAAGATATAAAACAGCATAAAGAGGGCTCTCAGTATTCATAGCTCTCCTTAAATCCTGGGAGCTCTGCACGAACAAACCGCGTGTCACTGTCAGCACATACTGGGGACGACAGCACCCAGAAAATCTGGGCTGTCAAAAACCAGAGCTGCCCTCACTCCTGGGGTGTGAAAAGAGCACAGGGAACCCCACCCAGTACATCACAGGCAGGAACTGTTTCGCTGCCTGGAGGAGGTGGATTTAAGGACACTTGGTGCTTCTTGGCCGCAGCAGACAGGAAAACAGGCAGAGGATGGGTCCAGAAGCACATCCTACATATGGGCCATCCCCTGGGGAATGCTGCTGCCCACCACCCACATCCACTGGTGCATGTGGCACTTACCCCTGGGCCCCGTGGGGAGACTGGCACTCGCCGTGGGGTTGGCACTCCTGTGGAGAGGGATAGGAGAGATGCTGCAGAGGAGCCATCACCGCCAGGCCCCATAACTGCAGCTGCACCCACCACCACCAAACCAATCCTGTCCTCCCACCAGCCCTTTTCAATTTTAGGGGTGAGAGCAGCACAGCGAAGCAGCTTACCATCACCCAAGCACTTCTTTTGACTTATTTCCCAATAAGACTGCTGCTTGGGGGTTAACACAGCACATCTCCACATCCATCCGTTATTTTGCCGGGAATCAGGCTAACTCTGCCACAAACAGCAGCTCCCCCATCCCCTGACAGCGCCGTGGTGCCCCACGGCCACGCGGTGCTGCCTAAGTGGGATGCTTAATGAGACGTGAAAGTTTTAGGATACTTAAGGTTTTCATCGCTTCTCTGTTATTTTTTGTCACTCCCTTCATCTGCTCGAGCATTTGTGCCCCGAAACGGTGGGAGCTTTATCGTGTTTATATTTGGCTGCTCTCTCGCGCCGGCACAGCTGAGCTCGCTGTGCTGTGGAGCCGCGGGTCCTTCGCGGCAGAGCAGGGGCACAGATGTTCCATCTCTGCATCCACGTGATGCTGAGGCCTTAATTTGCTTTCCCCACCACGTATATCCCAGCTATTCCATGCTGGCTGCTGTGTAAAGGAAACCATCCCGTCTCCCTTGTGCCTAAAATACTGTTTCCTTCCAGTTAGGATGGCTTTGGCTGACGTTAAGAAGAGGATGGACAGATACAGCAGCAACACCAGCATCTGAGCTGACAGAAGCTGCTCTCGGCCTCCCCAGGGCCAGACAGCAGCACATTTCTCAACAGAGCTCTACAAAAAGTTAACCCAAAAGTCCCTTCAGTGCCTTGGCATACAGGCTGGAGGGGCACAGCTCTGGGACCACCGCTGCACTTCGCAAGCTCTCCCTGGTGCCATAAGCCTCCTGGAGCCAGGGAAATGCCATGGAGTTTGTTCCTGAAAATCAGCTTGATGGGGATCTCCCCTCACCAGGGACACAGCCCACAGCCCAGCACACTCCCCCAAGCCGGAGCACGCCAGACCAGCACCGGGTTGGAAGCTCAGCGTCAGCACTTGCTTCCCTCTCCCCTCACCACACCGCAATGCCATCAGCATCCCAGCCACCTACAGCTGAAAGGCACCAGGGAAAACTTCTCAGGCAGCCCCAGGAAGGTACCAGTCATGATGCAGCCTGCGCTGCAGGGAGATGAACCCCACATACCCCGACATCACTAGAGCCCTTCATCCTTCCCTAAAGCTTTCCTCTCCAAAGCCCCTCCCAGCAGCAATGCTGGCTCCTCGCTGAAGAAGAAACACAGGATTTGTCACAGCAAAGCCATGGTGCCACTGCCATCTCGTGGAAGGCACCACAGCACTGGAGCTGGCATGGAACAGCAACCCACCATAGTGGGCATTGCCTGGCCCAGAGGCTGGCACCAAGTGGTTCATCAGAGAGCTGGGGAGATGTGACACACACTGAAACACTGCCTGGTGTTCAAAACATCACCCCGAGACACAGCTGGGACCCCAGCAGGAGCAGCCCTGCAAAGAAAGGGGAGTTTGCTTCCCACCAATCCCAAAAGGGGGATGAGAGAGAAACAAGCCGGAGAGGATTTTCAGGAGCACAGTGCATGGACACAACTTTGTGCCCAAACCCAAGCCCACAGCATTTTTCCTTCCACCTCCAGCAGAGCAGAGGGGTGCTGGAATCCTGACCACAGGGCCCCCCAAAGTACAGACAGGTGCACACACACAGATGCTGCCTGCTCTTCCCCAGCCAGGCACCAGCACATCCCGCACACGTCAATCCAACCCAAGCTGCTGTCACGTTCCCTCAGCAGTGGCACAATTAGATCACTTTTCCTCAGCCTATGACTAACATCTCTCTTGTCCCCGTGTCTGGAGAGACTCTGAGTCCAGAGAGAGGAGCCAGCAGTACCTGCAGCAAGAATGTGCTGCTGGTGTGGCCATTGCACCCGGTGACCCGGAATGGGAGCAGGCTGGGGCAGTGCTGGCAGTCCCTGGGGATTTTGCACATGGCTCAGCAATACTACCACATGGGAATTTTACAAGTTAAAAAGAGCTATAATTCAACTCGACAAAAACTTGCTTCACTCCAGTAATTCATAACTAGCTTGCTGAAACTCACTGAAGTCTTGTTTTCTCTCCCAAGCAGACACCAGTGCCACACTCTGTATTTTAAATGTCAGCGATCTGGAAAACACTCACTCAGCGATGGCGTAGGAGGCTGCTTCAACTCGTCCCTGTCTTTACATAGGATCTCCGCAGCAGTTACAAGATGTTCTTCCGAATCAGTGGAAACATGGAATTGGACAGTCCCAGACTCCACGTGCTTCCCCTGAAATTGGCAACGAAAATGCTTTCAGACAGCGTGTTACACGCAGCCTCCCTCGTGCCTCCGACAGCGGCTCCCTCGCCCTGACGCCGAGGCAGAGCTGCCAGGGGCCAGCGCACCCTTACCTGCCGGGAGCTCCTGCTGCTCAGCGGGGTCTGGTAGACCAAGGCTTGGCAGGGGCCACGGCGGGCGCCGCCACGCAGGGGCAGGACCACCTCCGTGTCACCAGTGCCCGGGACGGGGCTCCAGACAGCCCAGCGCACCGAGCGCATGTCGGCCGCCTCGCTGCGGGCACTGCCGGACAGGGCCTGGGGACAGGGGAGTGCAGTGAGCACCAGGCAGCCCCACCTCGCTGCCAGACAGGCACTGGCTCTCATCCCCCACCGCGCCTCCTCACACCTGGCTCTGGCATCACAGAAGCCACTGCTCTTCATCCCGTTCTGGAGACATTTCACTTTCCAGGACCTTAGGCCTCTCTAACCCCTCCCTCAAGCAGCTGCACAAAGGGATACGTGTTGGACCCCCATCCCTGGCAGAGAGGAAAGGTTTCCACTTACCCAGCACATCCACAGCCTCCCTCAAACCGAAGGAGAGGCACAGAAACAGGAAAGGGCTCTGCCAGCACCACCATCCCCTTCACAGCTAATTATGGCACCGAGGACAAGGACAAGATGATCAGCTTTGCAAGCAGCTTTGGGATTAATCACTCTGCCCCAGGGCTGCACCACAGGAACTGGCTCCACCGCTGCCCCAGCCAGCACTCCCCACACAGCCAAACGGATCTGCCTCTGGAACCCCAAATCTCTGTGGGACCTTGGGCTTCAGCTTTCCAACGGAGCTGGACCCAACAACAACTTCCAACAGCACAGCTCAGTGTCTCCTTCCTTCTCAGTACAAATCCCTCCGGTCTGGCACACGCCTCCTGCTTTATAAATGCCCATTTCCCCTGCTTTGACTCTGGACAGCTTAACAAGAGGCATTTGCTACGTTTTCAATGAACATCTTAGCGGGACGATTAAAGCCTCCTAATGAACGCTTGGCCATCGATTCAGCCAGCCAGGAGCTGATGGCTCCAACAGCACAAGGTCTCTGGAGGGGATATACAGTACTCATTGAGCTGGGTTTAACCTGCAGAAAGGTTAAACTAAGATGTGAGTAAACGATCAGTAAGTAGGTGAGAGTGTATTGACTGCAGAGACCACCCCCAGAGATTTCTCCCACCTTTACAGTTTGAGAACATCAGGCTGAAGCACCCAGAAAAACCTCAGCATTCAGGGCAAAAACAAAAAAAAGGAGCAGGAGGGGTTAACCTCTTTCCAGCATAAATGCCAAATTCTAAAGAAAAGCCTTTTTTATACTAGAAAAAAAGCTGAAATTTTCCAAATTAGCTTGCCAGAACACTATGGGAATGCTGCAGGCTACACTCCTCCATCTAC
Organism: Gymnorhina tibicen; assembly: GCA_013399875.1. Classification (NCBI taxonomy): domain Eukaryota; kingdom Metazoa; phylum Chordata; class Aves; order Passeriformes; family Artamidae; genus Gymnorhina; species Gymnorhina tibicen. The sequence continues at coordinate 720,133 of VXAZ01004833.1, forward strand.
ATGTAAACAGTGGAGAAATGCAACCACGTGTAATTAAAATAATTCACCAAGCCCGTTTGCAGGTTGTTTTGTGCAGTGCTGTGGAAGCACCCACACACTTTGCGGGGCCCTGCACTACAGCACAGCCATGCAACAAGGAGCTACTGCAACTTGGAGGAGCAGGATGGTGAAACAGGGGCAGAGGAAGGAGTTCCTCAGCAGGGCTCACTCCTCCGGCATGGATCCCTGCTCTTTCTTATGCACAGAGACAAGGCACACGCACTCTCAGCCCTACCTTCCCACCGGCTCTCCCCGTGCTGCAGAAGACATATTCCAGCTGGAAGCAGACCCCAAATGCCGGGTGAGGGACCATTTCACTCAGCTGGATGCGGCTCCTCAGCGCTAGGGCTTGACCTGCATCCCTGTGCGGGATGGAGAAGCGGCTGTGGGACGCGTCCGAGGCAGGAGGGAAGCAGCACCGGCAGCAGTGGGGCTCCCCCATACCTGGCTCCAGAGCTGGGCACCCCCCGGCTGCCAGCCGGTGACAATTCCGCCTCTGGCACCAGCACCGTGACCTGCGGTGCCCGGACGAAGCGCAGGCCGTTGTGGACGCCAACGTGCAGCCGCCGCTCCCGAACCACCACCTCTTCACCGTCCGGCGCGGTGTTAGCCTGGGACAGGAATGTTTTCCACCTTGGGCAGCGAGGTGGCACGGGGTGGCACAGCGTCACTCCCTGTGCTGACCACAGCCAGAAGAATTCAGGCAACCCTTCAGAAACTCAAAAAAGCAGGACACACTCCCCCAGCAGCTGATAAGATACTAAAATCTTTCGTCTTTATGGCAGAGTTGGTGCATATCTGGCAAGAAAGGACCTGGCCAGTGGCTGCCACTCCAAAGAGATGGGCTCAATACACACTGCATCTCATCTCTACATTTCCTACAGCAAAGCAAACCCAAATTCTGCTTATGAGTGTCTGATGTTCAAAACAAAGCCCACGCAGAGCACCTGTGTGCTAATCCAATAGGGAAGCAAGTTAAAGGCTTCCACAGCAAAAAAAAATTGGAGACTCCAAGGGAAACAAATGCATGAACATCATCTATTTGACACTTTTTACCCCACCCATAAAGGACACACTAGAATTACTGCTCTACACTGTGCCTTCCCCTGCCCTGACCACATTGGCAGTACCTAGAATCATGGAATCACAGAATGGCTGGGGTTGGAAGGGACCTTAAGCATTACCTCGTTCCACCCCCTGCCATGGAAGGGATACCTTCTGCTATCCCAGGGTGCTCCAAGCCCCATCCAACCCGGGCTTGGACACATCCAGGGATGGGGCAGCCACAGCTTCTCTGGGCAACCTGTGCCAGGGCTTCACCCTCACAGCACGCTACTTACCTGAAGTAAGCGATCACTGTTCAGTAACTCCAGCAGTTCCTCCTCAAACTCCTCCAGAGAAGGGTACAAGTGGATGAAAAGCCGCTCCAGATAGCAGGTGACAGTCTTCATCAGCCGGGGCTTCTGCAAGCAGTCTCCTGAAAGACAAGGTCGTGGCCACAGGTTTTCCAAGCAAACAGAAAGCCACCACTGCTGTGCTGGGGTGCCCTGCAGTGCCAGCAGTGGCTGTGCCCACTCAGCTTCTGAGCACAGAGCCTGAACACCTACAGGGATTCAGCTGCTTTCCAGACCTTGATCAGCTTCAGTACCAACAGTTACAACCCCAAAGCCATCAGCAGTAGGTTTTCCAGGCAGGAAGCTGAAGAATAATTCAGCTGCAGAACTCTGAGGACTTTTTTACCCTCTGAATCTTCAGCTCACGTATTTTAATCACAGAAGCTCGAAGGGCAATGTGCCATAGGGACAGATTAACAAAGGCCGAGCAGGCAAGAGCTCATCCCTCCAAACCTGCGATGCTGAACCTGCCTCCAAGGAGTTTAAACAAGCTGAAAAAGCTGTTTCTAAGACTCTGCTGAACGACTGTAATTAAACCAACCATCACTTATGCCTAGCAGCTTCCCAGGAGCGAAGCAATTAATGGACAGGGAACTGACTGAACCATTTTGATGGATTCCAGACTGAGCTCTGAGCGTGAGGGCTGTGGTCCCACACAGGGGAGATGCTCTTGACAAAGGGAGACACTGCAGGGAAACCACTGTGCTCCCAGAAATCCCATCCCAGTGCCCTGCCTGCCCTGCCCGCAGCCTCCCAGGGACTCGCTGCCTTAAAGCAGGAGCAGCAGAGGGAAAGGGAAGGAGCCCTTACCTGTGTCTCCACGTGCCGGCAGCAAGCCAGGAACAGTCTGCAGCCCAGATATCAGCAGGTTTTCAGGAAGGAGGTGGAATATTGCCTCCAGAGGCTGGTGGGACTTCAGGGCATACTGCAGGTGGCTCTTCTCCATCACCGTCATGTATTTGTTCTCTGAAGAAAACATCCCAAAATGACCAAAACTGGGGAGACAGCTTCACAGCCCCAGTGTTGAATCAATCATTATCTGTGAATACACATGCTAGGAGCAAAGGAAAACCTGAGTTTGCCCAGCCAGACCATTCCCAGCTGGCAGTAAGGCACATCCACTGAGCAATACCAGGGCACGGACCACGTCTCACATCAAGCAGACACATACAACACACATTTGGGTAAGAGAAGCCACCAAGAAGGGACTGAGATGCCATGTCTGGCTGCTGCTTACTTTCCACAGGGTCCTGGAAGCGCGGGTGCAGGAGGGCACGTGGCGTCCCATGGTACAGCTTCAGCCTGGAAGCAAAGAGCACATGTGCAGCGGTCAGTAAATCCACCCTGAAGCACATCTCCATCTTCCACTAAATCTGCATCTTCCACAAAGCCCCTGCTCAGCAGCAAAACCCAGCCAACCCACTCTGGAAAAGCCCCATCCTTTAGGGAAGGGACAGGCACCCCTTCCAAACCCATCACTGCTTCCCTAGAGTGAAGAATTCCAGGTTTCTAAATGCCGGCTCTGTTTCTGCAGCCCCAGGACCACCCTTCCTCCTCCCAAAGCAGCCGTGCACGTTGCCACCTCAATTCCTAGTGTGACCTGTCACACAGCAGCAGGGGAACCTACGCTCTGTCCTCAGTGGCCGGGTCTGTCACTTCTGATCCACCGTGGAAGAGGGGGATGATTCCAAAGCCACAGGAAAGATGCTGAGAGCCCCCATCCCCTTTCCCACCCATCACCACCACTTCCACGACAGCAGCGATGCCAGGGTGGTTCAGGGAGGTATGGAAATAAACAACCTGGAATGGAAAGGAGAGAGATGGGCTATTTCAGAGCTGGCAGGGGCAGCTGCAGGCAGAGCAGTGCCTGTTGCGCAGGGACAGTCAGTGGCACAACCAGAACATCCATTAAAACTTCCAGACAGAAGCTAATGGCAAATGACTTCTGGCACTGCTATGAAGTCTCAGCCCTTAAATCTCAAACATCATCTTTTTTTTTTTTCTAACTTTTTTTTGTTGCCAACACCTGTTTTCCAGGGTAACTCGCAAGCTGCAGGCCCCGAACAAGCAGGGCTTTGACGCACCCCAAACCTACAGCACTAGAGCAGGAAAAATGAGCTGGAAACCCTCCTGCAGCAGGGAGGGACATGAGAGGAGCCTGGACCTAAGGACAGGAGGGGACGGGATACAGGTCACCTCCCCAGGATAGAATTTAAAGCTAGGTTAATCTTTCTATTAAAAACTCATTACCTCAATGTTCCAGGGAAAACGTTTACTGCAATATGGGCTGTCAGGAAGGAATAACAGAGAGAGACATTCCCGCATCAACCCCGGGACATAAATCGTTATTCCATTAGCCTTTATTGCAAGGTGCTGGATTAATGACCTGACCGCTGTGCCTGCAGAGCAAGGCTCACCCTGCAAAGGCACAGGGAGCCCTTACAGGGGATCCCCTGTGCCACTGAGCTCGAGGGCCCCTCCTGAATGCACACAGCGGTTTCTGTCACTGCATTCCTCTCCCCTAGACCCCAAGGACAAAATCCACCACACACGCAGATTCTGATCCCTGTCCCCACGCCTTCCTGCTCTGGTGAGGCCGGTGAGCGTGCACGCAGCACACGCAGGCAGAGGAGCAGTGACTTTCCTCCCTCCCTCACCTGTCATAAATCAATTCCAGCCCCACCTGAACTGTTCACAACAATGAGCTGCTGACTATTGTGCAGTTAGAAGATCCCAGCTCGCATGAACACCACCCCTCCTCTGTCAGACCCCAAGCCCTGCGGCTGCAGGGACAGGCAACGCAATTCAGCCACCACAGAGAGGCTGCAACACAGTCCCCCAACACCCCAAAACTCCTGCCAGCTGCTCCCAACCACATGGCAAACACCCAGGGTTGCCTGCAGACGTTGGGAATGTATTTGGAAAGGCAGCTCCTCCCAGCATTCAGCTCTCTCTGAAGCACTCTCTGCCCTAGTTTTAATCCATCCCTCTTCAAAACAAGCCGGGGTGGGACGGTACTGAAACACTTGGGAGAGAAACACACGCGTCAACGCCCCTCAATGTCACTGTCAATGTAAAGGAAGGAAGAGCACAGGGCCAAGCTGTGCTTCACCTGCAGCACTGAGGAGGAGGAAACAGGAGCTATGAATTGGAAAACATGGGTCATGCTACAGGGCAGCAGGATCTCCCCTTTAAGGGACACCCTGGTTTCCTGGTATCAGCAGCAGATAGAAGCACGGCTTTGGGAGAGTTTAGTTCCAAGATAAGGAGAGAGAAGCGCTGTGCAGGAGGGTGGGCAGCTGCTCCTTCCCTTCCTTCTCACTTGTGGGGAAACACTGCTCTCTGCCGCCAGCTCTGAGCACAGCAGGTGGCACACGCTGGCATATCGCTGCTCCCGCGGTGGTACCAGCCTCAGAGGAAACCCTGCAGCCCAGTTTCCCCAATAAACCGTACATAAAGCTTAATAAATGGGCAGTGTCTGGGATGCACTCTGGGCAAAAGGTCAGGGAGCGCTGAGAGGGAAAAGGGTTTGGTGCTGTGTTTCCCCAGCCCCTACCTCATTGAATGTCGCCCTGGCCGAGCGTGGCGGGGCAGCGCTGGCAGCTCGCCAGCTGCTCCTCCATGTCCTCCCAAAGAAGTGGTGGTAGGTGGCATCGAAAAGGGAGAGGCGCAGCTGGTACTCGGCTCCCTGCAAGGCACAACGCACCGGCTTTGGGGATGCTCGGGGACCGGCCAGCTCTGTGTCCCCAAAGCTCAGAACACAGTTTGTTAAGAGATATAATGCCCGTTTTCTAAGGGATGCCCAAATCAGGCACATGGCCACAGACAGCTTCGTGCATTGCTGCAGAACCTGCCTCCAAGCCAGAGGCTGACGGAGCAAAGGAAAAGTAACAAAATTGAGCATTAAGCATAAAATAAAGAGGCAGCTGATGTTAAAGTGCTATCCATAAATTTTAATTTAAATATACTTACCTAAACTAACAAAAAACTACGTGAAAAATTAATTAAATGCTAAGTCAGATTTGCAGGTAATAAGGCATGGGATTGAAACACAGCTCTGTGCTTCCAGGAGATTTCGAGTTAGTTCCCCCCAAAACCACCTTATTTTAAAAGACAGTGCCGGGAGCTCAGGCTCACACACACAGACGGGAATGCTGAAAAGGGGCTTAGAAAAAAGATGGAGAGTGACTTTGTACATCCCCAGAAAGTGACAGAATAAGGAGGAAGGGGGCTAAACTGAAAGAGGAGCTATTCAGGTTTGATCTTAGGGAGAAATTCTTCCCTGTGAGGTTGGTGAGGCACTGGCACTGGTCACCCAGAGAAGCTGCAGCTGCTCCATCCCTGGAAGTGTTCAAAGCCAGCAGGTTGGAAGGGGCAACCTGGTCTAGTGGAAGGTAGCCCTGCCCATAGCAGGGGGGTGGAAGGAGATAATCTGAAAGGTCCCTTCCAACCCAAACTATTTCATGATTCTATGAACAGTGAGACTCGGCAGAAACAACGGGCGCAGCAAGACATTGACGGGGTCCCCTCGCGGAGCCGATCTCCCCTACCTGGGAGAGGGCAGCGCCGTGCAGGTACTTGAGGACGCAGCGGAAGGCGGTGGAGCGGGGCGGGGGACGGGCCCGGCCCCGCTGCGGGTGCGGCGGCAGCGGCAGGTGCTGCCGGAACACCCGGTCCCACTCGCCCATCGCCTCCCACGGGTCGCCGCTGCCTCCCGGCGCCAGCTACGGCGGGCGCGGGGCTGGAACACCAGGGGACACGCAGCCTGCGGGAACACAGCCACACAGACCCCGCACAGTCAGCACACATAGCCTCACGCACCGACCGCACGTGGGTGGGGACGGCCGCTGCCCACGCCCGGCCCGCCCCGCACCCGCCTCGGTATGCACACGGGTACAGCCAGGGCAGGGCCGGCCCGCGGCCGCCCGCCCACGCACCCACGGGATCCCCGTGCGCGGGAGCGGGACTGGGACCGACCCCGTCCCGCAACACTCACACCCCCCCACTCACTCACCGCGCCCCGACGCCATCTTCTCGGGCCCGACCAACCGCGAGCCGGCCCGAGGGGGGGACGGACGCGCCGCCGCCGCTCACCGCCCCGCCGCCCGCCTCCCGTGCCCCATCGCAGGCGGGAAGAGGAGAGAGTCCCGATGAGACGATCTCGAAGCTATTCCGCACCGGCGCCGGGATGCGGCAGCAGGACAGAAGCGGCGGAGGCACCGGCGGCCTCCCCCCTCCAGCGCGGGTGGTCGCGCCCGGCTCAGCATCGGGTTACTAGGGCGATGGTGCCGCACCGCGCGGGGTGGGTCCTCGCGCTGGGTCCGGCCGGCCCTGCAGCCAATGGGAACGGCGCGGCGCCCTCGTCATTTGCATGCGGCGCGAGAGGCGGGCGGTGCGGCCAATGGGCGGTGGGAGGGGCGGGGCGAGGCGCGG
>VXAZ01004833.1:727053-745585 GCA_013399875.1 Gymnorhina tibicen
GGGCCGGGGCCGGGGCCGGGGCCGGGCGATGGAGGGGGCGATGGAACCGGGCAGGGCCGCGGGCAGAGCTACGGGCGAGGCCACCCCGCTGCACGCCCCTCCCGACGCTGGTGCGGAGAGCGGGGCCCTCGCCCCGCCGCCTGCTCTGGGCCCAGTGGGACCCTGAGCTGTGCGGGGACGGGGGAGAGGTTGGCTGTCCCTTCGTTCCCACAGCAGGGCGAGGTGAACACTGTTCGTTGATGTGCCTGCGGCCTGTCACCGTACACCGGGAGCGGCAGGGCACGAGCCCCGGTGACACAGTGTGAGCCGCCGGCGAAGCCCCAGTGACACGGGGGTGGGAATATTGGATTTTCTCCCGAGCCTATTTATGCACAGCGAGTCAAGCGTCGCGGTTCCTTCAGTTTCCTTCAGTTTCCTGCCGTTCCTTAGTCCATTCCTAGTCCTTTGCCGTGGTGACCGGGGCGCTCCGGGTGGAAGGAGCCCCGAGCCCTGTGGCGGGTCCCCGGTGCCCTCGTAGCCCAGTTGCTGCCGCTGCTGCCTCACCGTTTCTTCTACCAGGCCGGAAGCTGGCGGGCCTCTGTCTCGCCAGCCTCCAATTTTGGGGCTGTTTTCTTCGTGATGGGGATCCCCGTAGGCCCTCTGCCCCATAGGTACGGGACTGCTCAGGCGGGCGCCGCAGGCTGTCGTCCAGGTGAGACGTGGTCTGTGCCACTGGCAGATGTGGGCAGGGTACCCAGCCTGCTTCCCAAAACCACAGGTTTCTTCCCCAAGCATTGCTGGGAGCTGCGGCGTAGCACCGTGGGTGAGTGCCAGAGCAGGCTGGGCGAGATGTACCCAGTCTGTATCACATCCCCTATACAGGCCTGTTGCATATATGCAGTGATTTTCCAGCTGGTGAGCGGAAAATGCCTCTATACGTAGCTGCCAACGGCAGATTCAAGAGAGCTGCTGGTTTTATTAGTTATTACTGTTACTGTTTTGATGAGGAGGGTGGCAGGGCCAGCTGTCACCTCCTGCTCATGGCCTGTGGGTCTGTGGGTCAGATGCATCACGGAGCAGGAGCAGATCGACTTGCCACATGGCTCCCACCATCTGTGGGGGTAGCAAAGCCACTGATGGGCTGGTGCTGGGAGCGTCCCCAAATGGGACGGGGCTTATGACCTTCCCTGCCTGTTACTGCCTTTTCCTGGAGCTGCTGTGGCATGGAAAGAGGGCAGCCTGCTGGGATCACCCACCCTGGCAGTGCTGAGTGGTCCCTGTCAGCGTCAGCATGGTTTGGAGCAGGCAGTGTGCTTATTGGCCTCATCGCTGCCAGGACCGTGCTGAAATGGCAGAGGAAGTGCCAAGATGCTGCCATGAAGCTGAACAGGACCCAGCTGAGGGAGAGGAACCAGGTTTTCCTAGTTTATAGCTGCCAGAGCACCACTGTGTGAGCAGCCTGTCCCAAACCCTGACCCCTTTTTGCTGGCTTGGCCTCTAGTTTTCCTGTTAGATCCAGCTGCACTGGTGTTGTTATCACTGTGGGATCACTGAGCCGCGCTGCCACAGGGACCAGCCTGCTCCAGTTACTGGGGTGTCTCCAAGCCACACGCTCCGGGGTGGGTTTTTGCCCAAGATAGCCAAAAAGCCAAAGGCGCTGAGAAGGCGTGATGAGCGCAAGCAGAGGAGGATGGGTGGCCAGTGGCAGAACGCGGCAGCCGGGTGACCCTGGTGCTGGAGGCAGCCCCGCAGCATCACTGCCGACACTGTATTTGATTTTTTTAAGAGAAACACACCCGGCGCGACTTAAGGCTGTGATGATGCAGCTCCTGCCCAGGGTCCCTGTGGTCTCGGACGAGTCTCCCCCCGCCTGAGCTGCGCAGGGGCGGCTGGTGGCAGCCGCTCGCTCGCCCACGCGCTGCCGGTGCCGGGCTGCGGCGCCGACACGGTTAAGGCACCGGCGGGATCGGGAGCCGGCTGCAGCCACCGGCGGAGCCAAACTTGCCGAGTCAGGATGTGAGAGCGGCAGGGACGGCTCTGCAGCATCCTTGGGTGCTGTCGCATCCTGGGGCGCGGAGGGCTCGGCTTCACCCTCCGCCAGCCGCCTTTTCCTGGGGACAGAGCGGGAATGGGGTAGGAACCGTCATCCGCTGCGTTTGCCGCCGGCTGTAGCAGCTGCTCTGCGCCGGCACCGGCACTGCTTCCCGAGACCCGCGGAGCCTGCAGCCCGCCGGCAGCCGGGTTTGACTCATTTCCTTGTGCCTCCCGACCGCGCATCGCCCTCCGTCCGAGCACCGGAGACAGGTAGGTGCGGTGCTGGGTGCCGGCGGGGCCGCGGCGGTGGCTCAAGCCGTGCCTGGCCGGCAGCCGCGGCGCAGCGGGGAACCAGCAGTGTCACACACTGGGGACCCGCGGGCAGCCCGATGGACCCCGTTACTCTGGCACTGGTGTACGTGCCGGCAAAGCCGGAATAACCCCGGCCGACGCGCTGCGTGTGCTTTTGGGCTGTGTCATTGACTCGGGCAGCTGAGCAGCGCCGGTGCCGGCGCTTCGGCGGTCACGGGCGACCTCACGTGTCGCAGCTGAGTCCCCAGCGCCCGCTTGCCGCGTTGTCGCGATGATGGGCTGGGGAAGGCGCCGGAGCCCACCCGGGCGGTCGGAGGGGCCCAGTGGGCTGGGAGATGCTGCGCCGCAACAGAGGCTCCCGGGCCGAAGGAAGGGGCAGGGCTGCTGCTCTGCGGATCCCTGCAGCGCCGGTGCAGCCGGGGGAGGGGGGGGCACGGGACCAGCACGGGGCATGAGCGCAGAGGTGACGGCAGGAGGTGGCAGCAGGTGCCGAGGCGACAGTGCAGGGCAGCGTGAGTCATTGAGCTAAAGTCACCTTCCCCATGGCGTGGAGGGGGGCATTTGCTGCAAACACAGTTAAAAAGGGGGAGAAATATGGGGGCAGGCACCTGGCGTGGGGAGATGCTCCCTGTGATGTTACCTGCATCCCTCACCTGACTTGGGCAGGATGCTGGGGTGCCCAGGGCAGGGGTCCCCCAGCTCTCCCTGCCCCAGAGCCTCACCCTTGAAGGATCAGGCTCACCAGAAGCAGCAGTTTCATCCCTACATCCACATTAATTCCATGTCCAGTTTCATCCGCTCCTGCCCTGATGGCAGCATGTCTGGCAGGCTGCAGTATGTAGTCCCCCCCATGCTGGCCCAGCTCCTAGGGGCTTCCCAGCCATAAACCATCCATGTCGCAGCACCCACACTCCTATACCCCACTGTGCTGCCAGGGATGGGAATGGGCCTTGGTGGGAGCACAAATCACGATGGCATCCTTCACCTGGCTCCTGGGTGCATCCTGCAGAAGAGAACACTTTTCTTCCCTCTCGGGCCATTACTGAAACTCCCACAGTTGCAGACTCACAGCTGAGTTGTGCCGTGAGGAAGCTGGAGGTGCAGGAGCAGTCTCAGGGAAGCACCAAGCTGCTGACACAGAGGGGATTGGGCTTTTGGTGGTGCCTTTGGCTCAGAGAGCTCAGAGGGATGAATTGGCCCTAAAGGCCAGGACACTTTGGCTCCTCAGGGTGCAGAGCCTTGGCCCGTGTGCCCGTGCTCCAGCCGTGCTTGCCAGCAAAGTCCCTCTGGCACTGCCAGAGACTTGCCAGCCACTGCGCTTGGTTCCCACAGCACTGCTGGGAGGCAGCGGGGAAGAGGCATCAGGTCCTGCTGAAAATTGCGGAGATCTGAGCTCCTGGCACCTCAGTCCCCTGGGATACAGAATGGGCCAGTCCTGAGCCACGCAGGAGCCCGGGATTGTGGCAGTGCAAGCAAGGAGCTGCATGGCTGCGCTGGGACACGGGGGTCCGGCTGTGCCCCCGCAGGCGCCCCCCAGCTTTGTTAAGCCGCCGCTAACGAAGTGACGTTGAACTGGCATGAGCGAGCAGGACAGTGCCCGGCCGGTGGCTGCTGCTGACCCGGCGGTGCTGCAGGCAGCTGCCCACTGCCAGGCGAGGCCGCGGGAGCTGCGGAGCCAACGCTCGCAGCACCCGGGAGAAGCCGGGGGGTCACGAGGGCTCGGGGGGCTCAGCCGGGTCCTAGTTGTAGGGCTCGGCAGGGTCCTGCTCCGGGCTCAGGTCAGTGCTGCAGGTTCGGGAGAGAGCGGCTCCCCCCTGACTTCTCGAAAATAAACCCGGTTTTACTGAGGCTGCCTGGGCTCCGGCTCCAGCGCGGCTGTGGCCAAGGGAGACGCACTCCTTCAGCGCTCAGGAGGAGGGCGATGGGGATCTGTGCCGGAGGCTGCAGCCCGGCCAGGAGCTGCGGTGGGCGGGTGGGCGGCTCCGCTGGGATGGGCTCGGCTGCCGCAGCTGCTGCCATTGGGCTGCGTGGGCTGCAGGGGCTGCGCCGGGATGCAGGCACGCCGGGCCGGCATGCCGGAGGGATGCAGGATGCGGGAGGGAGGCAGGATGCTGGCACACTATGCTGGGATGCAGGAGGGATGCAGGATGCTGGCACACTATGCTGGGATGCAGGACGTGCATACAGAATGCAAGCATGCCCTGCTGGGATGCAGGCAGGGTGCGATATGCAGGCACACCGTGCCGGGATGCAGGATGCAGGCATACTGTGCCAGAATGCGGGAGGGATGCAGGATGCAGGCATGCTGTGCCAGGATGCAGGCGGGATGCGTGCCAGGACATGAGCACACTGTGTAAAGCCATGCTCCTGCTGAGCCCAGGGCAGCCAGGAAGGAGCCCGAAGATCTCTCAAGTCCCCATCTGGGAAAAAGAGCAGCTTGTGACCTGCAGCATAAAGATGGCATCTCACCGGCCTAAAGAAAGATGGGATAAATTTAAATCCCAGCCCCAGTTCTGTAGGGAAGTGTCATTGTTTTCTGTGATACTGGAAACGGCTGACAGTGTTGCAGGAGCAGGAGCACAGCTCCCAGTCATGCTGGGTGCCCCTGGCATGGGGACAGGGACAGGGAGGGTCAGGGGTGCCTGGGGTGAGCCTTCCTTTCCCTTGAAGCTCTCTTACCTCTGCGCACACAGTCACATGTGGGCTGCAGGAAAAACCAGACTCTTTTTCTCCCCTTGGCTTGTCCCTTTCAGAGGGACCCCCGGGGACACCTTCAGGGTTTTCAGAATGTTTTGTTTTTCAGGACCGTGTTTCCTCACCATTTCCTGGAATCTTGGGACCCCCACAAGTTTGGAGAGAACAGCCAAGCTGGGAAGTCAGGGGAACAGGGCTGGGGCAAGATGGTTTTGGGATCAGTGGTGGGTCAGGGTGTGAGCCCGAGGGTCTGGGGCTGGCAGGGCTGCCATGCACACGCCACTGCCCATGCCACATGCCCATCCGGCTTCAGATCTTCTGCAACAGGAAGCACCGTCATGCGCGTGCCCCAAAAAAATTAATTTCTTCCTCTTTTCCCCTGTGGCAGGGGTGAGGCGGCAAGTGGCTCCGGGGAGCCCAGGCTGGCTCCATGTATCCCGAATCCACCACTGACTCCCCAGCGCGACTCTCGCTGCGGCAGACGGGCTCCCCAGGGATGATTTACAGGTAAGGGTGCAGGGCAGTGCTGGGGGGACTCTGTGGGGCTTCAAACCCAAGCCTGTGGCAACCCAGAACCACCACACTCCCTCAAACTGCCCTGATGCTCCTGAACTGCCCCAGCACACTTTGTGCAAAAGCTTCCAGCACAAAATCCCCACACAGTAGCAGCAGCAACGTTTTGGGGTGCTGGTGTCTGTTATGGGCATAGGGTCGTGCCAGTGCCCACTGCACAGTGCCCACTGTGATGTGACATGGGTGGGTGCCACTGACCCTTCCCACAGCCACTGTCTCTGCCACTCAGTCCCGCTCCTCCTTTCTAATGGGGTTTGTGGCATCTTTCTTCTCTCTCCCCTTTGCTGTCGGAAGCGCGAGGTACGGGAGCCCCAAGCGCCAGCTCCAGTTCTACAGGTAACCAGGTCCTTCCCCCTCCCCAAAATCCCCCTGGCAAGTGGCTGTGGCCCCTGCCCATGCCCAGATAATGCCAGCACATCACTGCCCTCTCTGCCCACTGTGCCAGGATCCCTCTGTGTGGGATGGGCATCACAGGTGTGGCATCACCTCATCACCTGCTCGCGGGTTCAGAAGCGCGGTGTGGGGACCCTGGGGTGTGGCTGGATGTGGGGGACTGTCCTCACAGGCTGTCCAAGTAGCAGAGTGTGGCTACACAGCTGCAGGGGGCAGCCACTGTGGGGTGTGGGGCTCAGCTCGACTCAACTCAGCTTGGGGGGAGCGTCCTGTGCCAATGCTGTGCCCGGAGAAGCCCCTGGCTTTTCCCAAGAGCAGCTCTGGGAAACCAGCCAGCTGCTCTGCAGCTCCTGCCATTAGGACCAGTCTCATTAAGTGGTTCAGGAGGCAACACTCGCCCCCACCACCCTTTTACCGTCTGAAGTGAGGGCGGCGCTTTCTCCACACACAGTGCCAGCAGCTGCTCCAGTGCTCCCAGGGCCACAGCAGCTCAGTGGTGTGGGACTGGGTCTGGCCTGGCTGCCATGGCGTGGGGAGCTGGGGGCTGCCCCTTGACGGAACTGTGGCCCCCCCACTCCATCCCACACATGACGGGAGGAGGTGAGGCCGGCCAGCACTGGGATAGCTCAGTGGCACTGACAGTGTCCATCCCAGTGCTCCCACCAGCACTGCCAAGCCCCAGCCACGGGTGAGTTTTGGCTGCCAAATTGGCCTGAACCACTGGACACATCTGATGCCAAAGGCTCCCAAGGCCAACAGGCAGGAACTTGTCCGTAGGCTGCCTTAAGGCAGCAGCCACCTGTGTCCACTGCTCGGTTCCGTTTCAGGGCTCCTTCCCAGGGGAGGCTGCCTTTCAGTACTGCCACAGCCCAGCTCTGACTCCACTGCTGGGGGGACCACAGGAGGGCTGTGTCTGCCGCAGGGCACCGTCTCCGCTCCCCAGTGGCCCCAGTGTCCAGCTGTCCCCACCGCCCTGTGTGCTGGTGACGGGGGACCTGTCAGCGCAGGGTGAGGGGCGGCGGTGCCAGCGTTGATAAAGCAGCGGCACATCCCCGGGCTTTTAGCGAGGCGCCATGAATAATTTAACTCCCCTTCGCAAGGAAGAAAATCCCCTAATAGGGCTAATGGAGCACGGCGAGAAGGCCGGGCGCTGGGGGCCCGGCGCAGCCGCCAAGTGCTTTGGACGCCAACCGCCGACACTCCCCTAACGCAAAACAACGCAGCAGCCGCAGCTCTTATATCTGCCCCGGGGCAGCCCAGCCGCCCAGAGCTGCGCGGCTGCTGAGCAGCTTCCCCCGGCGCGGTGAGTCGGGGCCGGCAGCGCGGGCGGCAAGCGGGGCTGGGCACGGTGGGCGATGAGCGGGGATTGGCACCGCCGTGGGGCAGCCGCTGCGGGCAGCAGGGAAGATTTTCCGTGCAGAGTGCCTTGGGATTTGATGGCTTAGGGTGGTTTTCTTTTGGAGTTTGGGTCTTCCTGGCTTTAGGCAGGCTGGTGGCTGTCAACCTCCCAGTTTGGAAGCCAGGCTGGCCAGATATTTCTCCGGGCAGCTGCCATGCCTGTCACCCACTTGTTGTGTCCCTGACGCTGCTAACAGTGCCGTTATCCTGCAGAGCCTCTGCTCTGTCCCCCTTCCCTGCTCCTTCCTCACAAAACAGCCTCTCCCGCTTGGGCATGGCACAGCTTATCCTTGGCAGCTCCTGCAGCCCTGCTGCCACTTGTCCCAGGAGCACCGGGATTTCTGCTATCAAATGGCCATGACTGCACCCGCCGCCTCCACGCTCTCTCTGCCATCCAGTACTGTTCTGCCAAAAATCAGGGAAGCATCAAGATAGGGCGGCCGGTGGATTCCCATTCCTCAGAGCAGCCCAGATCAAACCCCCAGCTCTGCTTGCTGCAGCCGTTTTGCTGCTGTAGAGCAGCGGTGCAGCCAGCTGAGGCTTCTCCTTGCTGCTGTCAGGTGAGGGGATCCTACCAGGGCAAGGGGATCCCACTGGGAAGAAAGAGATCCCACCACACCCATACCCAGCAGGAGCCACTGGTGCTGCCCTAATTAAAACTACCAGCCACGGAGAAGGGCTGGTGCTGGAAGAGCTGGCTCCAGTCTCCGGCTTTGAGGTGTGGCAGGAAGAGGCTGGTGACCAGGATTTGGTTTGGCTTTGCCACAGCAAAGGGAAAGGTTCCTGTTGCATGTCTCCCTGCTTTCCCAAGGCCTTAGTACAGTGCAGGGGCACAGAGTGGTCTCTGGCAGCACTGGATTTCAAAGGAGACCCCCAGGGTTTTGGTCATACCTGGCCAGCTGCTACTCCATATCCTCTGGGTTTCCTTCTCCTTTCTTCTGGAGGTCACGCCTCAATGGCAGAGAACACTTCACTTGGCTCCTGCAGCTGTCAATGTGAGCTTCACAGGGAAAGAAAAAACCACCAGTGGGAGCCTGGCTGGAGCCTGATGCCGGTGTAGATCTGTCACAGTGCACCCCCAGTGACCACTCTGGCACCAGCACCACGGTTTTGGCCCCAGTCCCTGCTCCTTGCAGACCCTGAGAACAAGAGAAGTTGCAGAGACAGGCACAGAAATCAATGCCAGTGCCACCAGTGAGGTCCCAGCCATAGAGGCAGCAAGGGCTCGGGTGTGCAAGGAGCCCACCCTGCGGCAGGCTATTTTCGGCAGCCGCACCGGCTGGGAGGTCGCTGCCGCGGTGGTGGGGAAGGTGTTGGCTGGTGGCGCACATTGCAGCAGTGTGACGCAGGCACAGCGAGCACCCAGTGCCCACAGACCCTCTGCCAATGTCCACCCTTTTGCGGAGAGCCACATGGTGACCCCTTTCCCATCCTGATTTTCCTTGTCTGCTGGCACACATTGCCAGATTCTCACCAGCAGTACTTGTGCCACCGCTCACCATGCCTCGTCCGGCTCCTGGAACCCACTGTGTCCCTCGCAGGGATGCAAACCAGTACAGCCCAGATGCTGCTGAGAGACAGGCCACATTGCTGCATCGTGGCTTGGGGCAGCTGTGGCAGGCACCACTGCAGCCTCAGACACAGACTGTGCTGCATCCCTGTCCTGCTGCTTCTCCTGTTGTGCTTCAGCTCCCACACCAAGGCTTTGCTCCGCTGAAGAGACTGGCTTTGCTAGGCTGGCAAGGGCGGGTGCCACCACTCCGGCATGGCAGTGCAGGCAGGGCTGTGCCCTGAGTGGCGATGGAGCCCACGTTGTGCTTTCCCAGCTCTCTCCGTAGCACCACAGAGTGTTTGGCGGTGTGGCTGGCCAGCAGAGCCCACGCTCGGGTGGCAGGATGCTCTCCATGACCTACAGTGAGAGCCTGCGCAGCGTGGCCAGCCGGCCCAGCCCCGAGTGGGGGCTGCCCCCAGCCCCCCGGGCGGCCGACGGGCTGGAGCTGCGGCGGCTACGGGACGTGCGGGCGGCGGCACGGGCGAAGACTCTGGAGGAGTTCCTGCGGATGCACGGGCTCTCCCTGGCCGACAGTACCGCCCGCGCCACTGGCATGAAGTACAGGTAAGGCAGCGCCGCGAGGGCCGAGGGGAGGGGATGACAGAGGGGACGCTGCTTGGTGCTGGTTTGACACCTCGTCAGGAGAACGGCTCTCACCTATGCTCACCTCAGCTCCCCTGTGCCGCGCCGAGGCTGGGAGGAGCCGATGCCCTTGGCACGGCATGCGCCAGAGAGGCGGCAGCCGATCAGCGCCGTTAGCACTTTCCTACTTGGTGATCTTTGAGCTTCTCACTTGACATTCCTGTTTGCTCTTTGGGCATTTGCAGATGCAAACACCCTCTGAGCTTTAAAGATTAGGCACCTGGAGCAAACAGCTGCCGAAGGGCTGTTTCTGCCTCAGAGGTGTAAATCTCCATCTGATGGGGATACATCTCTGCCTGACTAGGGGGTACATCTCCGCCTGACAGGGAGTCATCTCCACCTGATGGGTGTAAATCTCCATTTGATGGGGGTACATCTCCGCCTGATGGGTGTAAATCTCCATTTGATGGGGGTACATCTCCGCCTGATGGGTGTGCATCACAGAGCAGGTGCATCATTAATTTTGCATGTGGGTCCTGGTGCAAGGTGTATCAGGATTTCAGCCAGTGTCCTTCTCAGGAGGAGAAGGACAGCTGGAGAGGCGGCCACAGCCCCTCAGAGGGATGGGGCTGCTCTGCCCTACACACCCCTCCCCACTCTCCCCTGGTATTGCAGGTGGGGCAATGGGGTGCAGGGCCCAGCACCCCCAGTAACCCATGTCAGGCTTTGGGGGACAACAGGGCTGAGGACAGTGGCTGTTCTCGAGTGACAATACAGGGGTGCCCCTTGTCCCCCACTGCAGTGAAGCCCCCGGGAACTGGCAGCTCTGCCGGCTCCTGCCGTGCTGCACTGTGCCATGCCGTGCTGCGCGGCGGGTCAGGTTCCCCTCTGCTCACAATGACCGCGGTAACATTTACACAGTGACAAGAGCCCATCTAATATTCATGGGGACGTTATTTATTCATGGGAGCAGCTGGCACAGGCACCCCAAAGGTGCTCCTTCTTTGGGCATGTCCCCGCTGCCCCCAAAATTTGCAGGGTTTCTCATCCTCTGGGGCTAACAACTGCTGCCAGGTCCCCCCCGCAGTGGAGCCGGCGCTGGCGCTGGTGCCGGCGCTGGTGCTGGCAGGATTACCAGCTAAGGAGCTTTGCGACAGAGGGAAGCGGAGGAGATTACAAGATTTTTCATTAGGTTTGGGCAAATGTGCATGATTTCCTGCAAGCCCCGTCGCTGCATCTCGCTTCATCCTGAGGGGCACGGCAGGTGCTGGCAGCCGGCACGTGGCCCCGGCCGGAGGACGGTGCTGTAGTGTGGTGATTTGTGTCCCTGCTTCGGCAGGAGATGCTGGGCTGGAGTTCACCTCACTCGACTTCGCTTGCACTGGGAAAAATATGGGGAATGTGCTGCTGGGGCTGCGGCCCCGAGGGAGACAACTTCGGCAAACAGCTGGGCTCTGCCGCGGGAGAGCCATCAGCACCGCCGTGTCGCGCAGCCGTGGGGTTGGCGATGCACACGCGTTGCTGCCAGAGGGTTTGGTTTCGGACCAGTGCAGGGGAATCTCTGCTGCTGCGCGTGGCCGGAGGGAGGCAAGGGAGGACCTCTTCACTCCGCAACCTCAGCCCTCGCTGTGCCCCGAACCGGGGCCGGGCCAGCAGCCGCGCCCGCGGGGGCGTGCTCAGCGGGGCGCAGGGGAGTCCTGCCCCGCCACGGCCACTCTGGGGGGTACGGGCAGCGGCTCTGCCCCTCCTGCCTCCACCTGCCCGCGTGCCGCTCGCTCGCTTCCTGAGCTCATCAAATATTGAGGGCAGGAGGGCTGACGGGAGCGCTCCGCGCCCGCCGCCTCGCAGCCCCCCGCCGTCACGTTGGCGGCGCGCGGGAGGAGCTCCCCGCCTCGCCCGGGGCGCCGGCTAAATTTAGGCAGCTGGCGCTGCTGCCCGCCGGAGCAGCATGCAGGTCTCCTTTGTGTGCTCCGAGCACAGCATCAAGAGCCGGAGCGCGGAGGACCGGCTGAACCGACAGAATGCCGGCAGCCCCAGCCTCGGCACCCGCGGCAAGTTCCGCGCGGTGGCCATGGTGGCCCGCAGCCTGGGGCAGCTCTCGGTGCAGAACGCCCCCTCCTCCAGCGAGTCCAGCGTCAAGCAGCCGGGGATGAAATACCGGTAGGAAACGGGCACTCCTGGGGCTTTCCCTGTTCCTCACTGCGATCGGGGCGGCGACGGGGGACTGGGGGCCGGGGGCACCGCACTCCCCTCATCTCCGGTTCGCGTCCAGCTCTGTCGGTTTCTCGTCGCTAAAAGTGCTGACCGTGCGCCTCCGTGCACTTCTTCGCTATTTGCTCCCGTCCCCTCAGGGCAGCTTTGATCCAGCCGCGCGTAAAATCTTCAGGATGGGGGGGAGAAGGGACCCTAAAATTCAGGGTAGGATTAGTAGCATCCTCAGTGTCTGCCAAGCCGGGCTGGCTGCCGAGTCGGGGGGCTCTGGGAGTCACGGTAGCGTTAATCCGGACTGCTATGGCATCCTTTCTGTGCTGCCGGAGACTCAGTGCCCTGCGAAGCGAGTGCAGAGCTGTTAGCGGCTCTGGCTGCCCATTGTGGTTCTGGAAGCGGGGCGGTGTGTGCATGTGGGGCTCCCCCGCCCAGCACCCACAGGGCTCACGCACTCCATGTCCTGGCTCTGGGGCAGAGCGCTGGGGGCTTCCCCCATTGAGGCTGAGTGTGCACCCGCGGGTGGGGCTGGGGCTCCCCCCGGATGAGCATGGACCCCAGGACGGGGTAGGGCTCCCCCCAGCTGAGCCTGCACGCCATGGTTCAGCTGCCAGCGATCGCGTGCCTCCGCTGCAGCCCAGATGGGCCAGCATTAGGCACAAAGTGTGTCGGGCCAGCAGAGCACTGGGGTAAGCCTGGCCATCACCCACCAGTGATGTCCAAATCAGCCGAGTCCCCTCACCTAGGCACTGGGGAGGGGGCTGGTCTGGTTCTGTCCAGCTCTCGAACACCAAACCCTTGTGGTGCTGACAGCAGTACTGGGGCAGTGTGCGGTGGCATCCTCAGGGCTCAGTGTTCCTGCCCCACAGTTGTGTCCTCATCCAGAGGAGGAGCATACCAGCAACACCCTCTCCCAGGCAATGGGAGATTAGCTCGGGGGTCCCCACTGATGGCTGGCGGAGGGACGGTGGCACAGGGGAATGCTCCAAGCAAATGGATGGTATAGGAAGGCCATAGCACAGTGTGGGGGGATACTTGGCCTTCCCAAGTTCTGCCAGTATCTCCATTGGGCAGCTGGTCAACACACTTTTGGGCTGGGAAGCCGAGAGCAGCGATGGCCACCTGCCCAGGGAACCCCAGCGATGCTCTTGGAATGGCCAGGATGAGGTGGATGCTGTGCACTCCCCCCCCATCACAGGGGCTTGAGCCACTGCTGCCCCACAGCCATGGCCTCTCCCCACCACGAAATGCTCTAAAAACACCGCGGGACAGGGGGAGCACGGGTGCCTCCAGATGTTGGGCAATAACGTGGCAGCACAGAACGATGCTGCCCTGACTCGGTGCAGCCCACAGTTGCCCGCGGCCGGGCCGCAGCCGCTCCTGCCCGGCTGCCGGTGCCCGTGTCGGCGGTGCCGGCGGTGGCGGTGCCTCTGGTTGCTATGCGACACCCGCGCGGGCGAGCTGCCGCGGCTCACCTACACTTTATTTATTTTAACGCTCATTTCTTGAGCCTTTGTCATTTTTAACAAGTAACTGGCTCTCCATCACCACGGCGAAGGCGTCTGCCAGCCTGGCCCCCTTCCGTGAAAGCTGTTCTCCAGTTCCTTGTGCCGGTCAGATTTTCTGGGGTGCTCCATTTCTCCAAGACGTTGCTCCACTCCCGAACACCCTCGTCTGGTGCAAGCCCTGTGCTTCCCTGTGCCACAATGCAGAGAACAGGCACAACTCATGCTGTGTATGGGATGCTTCAGTCCTGGCCACCGGCATGCTGGCTCCTCTTCCTCCAGTCTCATTCCCCAGTGCCAACGGCACTCTCAGGGCAGCCAGACACCCCAGCCTCATCACGGGAAACTGCTTTAATGAGGTCACTGCTCTCCTAATAGCCCTGCCAGGCACGGCATCACTGCACAGATGCAGGCAGTGCCACTACCAAGCTGCAGGATGCCCAGCCTGGGATGGCTCGTTAATCAGCTGAGAGGGGACTCTCATTGTGGAACCATCCCAGGTGGGGATGGGGACCAGGGGCCACCACCACACCTCCCTGTCCTCACACCCAGTGTGTTTGGTGGCATGCAGGATGCACGAGACAGCGTTTTGGGGCTTTCTGGCGCCTTTCCTAATGGTCTCTGTCTTCCAGGAACCTTGGGAAGTCTGGGCTGCGTGTGTCCTGCCTGGGTCTGGGTAAGTGCCAGGGTTTGCCACAGCCCCTCGGCGTCCCCTTAGTCCTGCAGCAGTTGCCGGCACTCCCTGGCCAGGGCAGCGCTCGCTTGCCCCGGCAATGTTTGCAAAGGGAAGGAAAGGGTTTTCCTCAGCCCTGTGGCTGTTTTGAGTCACGGCCCAGAAATTGTCAAATTATTTTCTCTTTTTCTGACACAATAGGAAGCGACTGGGCCGTGCTGGGAGCACCACAGTGCACGCGGCAGGGCCAGCTGTGGCCACCACGTGCCAGGGCTCTGCTGAGGGAGCCAGGGTGGGTGGCCGGGGGCTTGAGGTGGCAGAGCTCATTGCTCACCACATTCACCGTGCACACACCTCTCTCTCCCCTGCAGGAACATGGGTGACTTTTGGAGGGCAGATCACAGATGAGGTAAGGCTGCACCCCTTCACCCCGTCCCTCCCCAGCCTTTCCCTGGTGAGTGGGGCGGGGTTGGGGCCAGCACAGCCGCGGCTGTGGCCTGGGTGCGTGCGGCATGCCGGAGCTCACCAGCGCTCTGCGCACGCGCCTGTGCGCCAGCTCTCGGCCACCCCCTTCACCGACCCTGCTCTCTCCTCGCAGATGGCGGAGCAGCTGATGACTTTAGCTTATGACAACGGCATTAATCTCTTCGACACGGCAGAAGTCTACGCTGCTGGCAAGTAGGTACCCTGCTTTGGCAGTGCCACAGGGGTCTCACCCCACACCCTGGCTCCCACCAAACCACAGTGGCACTGGGAATCTCCCAGATTTGCCAGCTGCAAAGCAGCTTCCAGGATGGGGCTATGAGCACTTGCTCACAGGGGGGTCGTGGTTCTGGCAGTCCCATGCTTCCCATGGTGGCCTGTATCACACAGGTGCAGCTGTGCACTCTCCTGGCACAGTGAGCAGCAGCTGAGCTGAGCTCAGTGCGTGAGCTTGCTGAGCTGCCCCCAGTGCATGAGCTTGCTAATTTTAAGTGAATGCATGGGCACACACCAATGCCCTGGGCCAGCGTGCCCTGGGTACAGCTCAGCTGTGGACGCTGCAGCTAAGGGGCAAACAGTGTCCCCACAGCCATTGCATTTGCCTCTTATTCTCCCGGGGCCTGGGGCCGTCCCTGCCGACTGCCACCACTCCCCATGGCCACAGCAGCCAGGTGCCAACGGCTGATGTCCCCTTCCCTTGTAGGGCCGAGGTGGTGCTGGGGAACATCATCAAGAAAAAAGGGTGGAGGTAAGCCAGACACCATCCCTGTTTGGCAAAGCCATCGCCATGGTGCCAATGGGCTGGGGAAAGCTGGCAGAGCAGCCCTGGGCAGGAATGCGCCATCCCAGGCAGGGTGCACAGGGCTTTGCAGGTGCCACCACCAGTGACTCTCTGTTTCTCCCTGCAGACGGTCCAGCCTGGTGATCACCACCAAAATCTTCTGGGGAGGAAAGTAGGTAACAGCCGCCCTGCAGCAGAACAGCCGGCACAGGTCAGGCTCTCACCTCAGGCTCTCACTCACTTTTCCTTTTCCAGGGCTGAGACGGAGAGGGGCCTGTCCCGAAAACACATCATAGAAGGTAGGGGTAAGGGGTGAGGGCACTCACCAGGCGCTGCTGGCCCCGGTGCCAGGCTGTGCCTCACCGTCTGCCTCGCTGCTGGCAGCACGGGGCCCAGCAAGCCTGACAGCCCCATCCCTGCCGCAGGTCTGAAGGCGTCGCTGGAGCGGCTGCAGCTGGAGTATGTGGATGTGGTGTTCGCCAACCGGCCCGACCCCAACACGCCCATGGAAGGTGGGTGCGCGCCGCGGTGCCACGCTCCTCCCCGCCGCCTTTCATCGCCGTCGCGGTTGGTTTGCGCCAGGCTTGTGTTTCAAGGGCATCTTCCCTCCCGAGCAGAATCCGCTCCTACGCCACCACGGTTGGCCCCCGCCACAGTCGCACTTCAGCCGCCCCCTGCCTGGCGCCAGGACCCTCTCGGGCCGCGGCGGGGCGGGTTGGCGGTGCGGTGGCAGGTCACTGCCCCCGTCCCAGCAGCGGTGACTCCACTTTCTCTAAATCTCTCTTTTATCACCAGGGGACCCATTTAGTTCCTCCAAGTCCAGGACTTTCATCGTAGAAGGTACTCCCTGCCCGCACTCTGCCCGCCGGCCGCTGCCTGTCCCAGCGGCATTTCCCGGGGCAGAGTCCCCACTCCTCTGTGATCCCCCATCCCTCTTCCTCCCTCTCAAGCAAACCCCGCCATGAGATGCAGAGGCAGCGGCAGCACAACACAGACACCCCCCGGCCCTTCAGACTGTACTGCAGTTTAAAGGACTAAAAGCAGAGAGGCTCCCACCCCCCAGGGTCCTGCCATGGGGTGCCCTTGGCACATGCTGGGGTCTCCGGCAGGGTCCCTCCTCACCAAGGCGGCTGTGAGCATGCTGGGGTGTGTGGCCCGGTGCCAGCCGGGCGAGCCTCATGCCCCTTGCCCTCCCCGCTGCCCGCCTTTGGCTGCAGGAGCACGCCTTGGCTTGGCCCCAGCCCGCATGGCTCAGGGCTGGCTCCCCCCCAAGACCCCTGAGCACCTTACACAGGGTCCAGGCTTCCCTCCCTGGGTCTCTGTGTGTGGGCAATGCATCAGTCCCTCCCCTGCAGCAGTGCTGGTGCTGGTAACCCCACAGGGCATGGGGCCACTGGCAGAAGCCTCATGCTGCTCTCCCTGCTGGGGGAGCCTGGTACTGCGTGTGGCATGTCAGGTCGGCTGTGGTCCCCAGCACGTCCTGAGTGGCTACTCCCTCTGTCCCCATCCTGCTCTTTTGAAAGCATCCCCCGGACACGACCCAGCTCCCACCACAGCACTGGGCAGTGGGATGCTCGCCAGCCATCAGCACGGTGCAAGCCCCCTTCTGCCAGTGCAGCCCCTGCTAAACCCCACCTGCCACTCTCTCCTTTCCTCCCGGCAGAGACGGTGCGAGCCATGACCCACGTCATCAACCAGGGGATGGCCATGTACTGGGGAACCTCGCGCTGGAGCTCCATGGAGATCATGGTAGGGGCCCAGGGGACCAGGGCGGCCGCAGCAGAGCAGCCCCAGTGACGCCGCTGATGTTGATTTAATTAGACAGCAGCTGTTGGGAGCCAAGCGTGTGCAGATGCACTTAAGCCTTAATTATTTTTCGGGGCAGCCACTCAAGACTTGGCTGGGGGGTTTGGCAGGGGGCTCGGGGGGAGCGACGGGGCTCTGACGGTCCTGGCTCTTCTGCAGGAGGCATACTCGGTGGCCCGGCAGTTCAACCTGATTCCACCGATCTGCGAGCAGGCTGAGTACCACATGTTCCAGCGGGAAAAGGTGGAGGTGCAGCTCCCTGAGCTCTTCCACAAGATAGGTATGACAGAGGGGGTTCCTCCCCAGCCCCCCAAAGCACAGTGCTTCCCAATCCCAGTGATGCTGAGGCCAGGAGCCACGGTCCCTGGGGGAGCTGGGAGCAGCAGTGTCATCCCCCTGTTCTGCTCTGTCCCCAGGCGTTGGAGCCATGACCTGGTCCCCACTGGCCTGTGGCATTGTCTCGGGGAAGTACGATGGGGGCATCCCCCCCTACTCCCGTGCCTCGCTGAAGGTGAGCTGCACCAGGGCTGGGAGGGCACATGGGGATGGACAGAGCTGGGGGAGCAGGGCCAGGGGCCTTGCGAAGTCCCCACGGGAACAGGAACTCCAGGAGCCACAACCCAGGGAGTTCGGTTTTGCCCTGCCTGTGCAAGGTGCCGGTGCACCCTGATCCCTCCACAACCCTCCCTTCCTTCTCCCCAGGGATACCAGTGGCTGAAGGACAAGATCCTGAGTGAGGAGGGCCGACGGCAGCAGGCAAAGCTGAAGGAGCTGCAGGCCATCGCTGAGCGCTTGGGCTGCACCCTGCCCCAGCTCGCCATCGGTAAGGGGATGGGGGACAGCTGAGGGTGACACCAGCATATCTGGGTCGTGCTCAAGCTCTGCTCTCCCTCCTGTCCCAGCCTGGTGCCTGCGCAATGAGGGTGTCAGCTCCGTCTTACTGGGAGCCTCTAATGCCGACCAGCTGATGGAGAATATTGGAGCAATACAGGTCAGTGCTCCCAGCAGGAGCAACATTTGCCCGCAGCATTCATAGCTGTGCTGCACTGTGTGGGGAAAGAGGGTTGCAAACCCCGCTCCATGACAGATTTTGCTTGTCATGAAGGTGAGAAGCAGACACGAGGCTTTGCTGGGCTGAGGGGGCAGGGTCGGCCCTGACTCAGGCTCTTCCTAACTGGGTCACCCAGCCGGCAGGCTGGAGCTTGTGGCACGAATGTGGTGGGGTGGAGGCGGTGAGCATCCTCCAGGGCGCACCAGGGTCACAATCCCAACTTCCAGCATTGCCCCCGTCCCCCGCAGGTCCTTCCAAAGCTGTCGTCTTCCATCGTCCACGAGATCGATAGCATCCTGGGCAACAAACCATACAGCAAGAAGGACTACAGATCCTAAGCGCGCCCGAGCGCGCCGCCCGCCGCGCAGCCCTCGCCGCCCGTTCCCTTGCTTACGCTTTGTTGGAGCAAAGTGGAGAGTGTGGTTTGCACCGCGAGCGCCGAGAGCCAGCGCTCCCGCCCGCGCTGCCCCGGACATGGCGCCACAGCCGCCCGGCCCGGCTCTGCGGCGCA
>VXAZ01004833.1:745598-772374 GCA_013399875.1 Gymnorhina tibicen
GAGCCGCGAGCTGCCCGGCCGCCCTGCCCGCAGCCGGAGCCGCCGCGGGGACCCGTTGCATGCGTGGCTCCTGCCCCCGCGTTGCCGGAGGCGGTGGGCGCGGGGTGCACGCGGTGCTGTACGCCCACGAGGCCGACAACACGAAGCTGTTCCCCAGCCTGCGCCCGGCCCTCGCCTCTGCCCTGCGCCGCCGGCACCTCCAGCGCAGCACCGGCACCGCGGGGCTGCGGTTCCCGGCGAGCACCGGCTCCCGGGGAAGGCGGGGTGGGACCGTGACAGGGTGGGAGTTCTCTGCGGGAAGATCCTGGGGTGCCCCGGCCGAGCACGGGACAGGGCTCTGCTGTGGGGAGGGGCCGGGCCGGGCTGGGCTGGGGGAGAGTGTGTGGGCAAATGTGCGAGTGTGTGTGTGCGTGGACACGTGCAGACGCAGGGACATAGAGACATGCAGGGACACACGGACGCGTGCATTTGCAGACAGCAGCTGTGGAGGTGAACACAGCCCACACGTGCCTTCAGCTGTATCTGCACAAAGCTGCTGAAAGCCTCTACACATGCGCCCACATCCACCCATTACAGGGGTGCGTACAGACACAAACACACACTCATACACAGTCACACACGGACAGATGTAGATACAGATGTAGCTCTACCTCCACCTCTGTCCCTGACATCAGTCTCTGAGAGATCAATACCTATTTACATATACAGATACCTGTATGTAGATGTGTACCCACACCTCTGAAAATTACATATATAATGTATATAAACACACACATGTGGACACGTGTGTGCTTGTGTATATACAGACATACATAGCTCTATGTATTGATCCATATATGTAATATATAGCTGTGTACATATCCATGTAAATATATTGCTCTAGCAGCATTCATGTTTGTATGGATATATGCACACATGAAAATTACAGGTATGTACATAAATGTGTGTATATGCAGACAGATGTGTATATACAGATATATGTGTAGATGTATCTATATCCATACCCAGCTCTGTAACTATACACTCATCTCCACACATCTATAAACATATGCCATATATACACGGACACACAGATGTCTGTAATTGAGTTACAGCTATAGCTACATATATATAGCTGTATGTCTAGCTATAACTATATATATGTGGATACATGTATGATAGATACAGAGAGATAGATGATAAATAAAGCTATAGAGAGAACAATATAACTATAGCTACATGTCTCTATCTCTTTATAGCTCTCTGTGCAGAACAAACATTTTTGCCAGTACCTATATATATGTATCCATATCCACATGCATTTATACACAAAGTTTCCTCTCTCTGTACATACATAAAAACTGTAAATGTATGTATATATTGCAAACCCTCAGCTGTGTGCAGTGCGCGTGAGCTCTGTACACTGTGTGTGAGCTCTGCACAGTGAGCGCTGCAGTGTGTGTAAGTTCTGTGCACTGTGTGTGAGAGCTTTGTGCACTCTGTGTGTGTGAACTGTGCACTCTGGGCATGTGTATGAGCTCTGCACTGTGTGTGTTTGAGCTCTGTATTGTGTGTGTGAGAGAGCTCTTTGCACTCTGTGAGCTCTGCACCGTGTGTGTGTGAGCTCCGCTCACTGTGAGAGCTCTGTGCAGCGTGTGAGCTCTGTGCACTGAGCTCTGCACTGTGAGAGTTCTGTGCACTTCATGTGTGAGCTGCGCACTCTGTGAGAGGTCTGTGAAGTGTGTCTGTGTGTGAGCTCTGTGCACAATGTGTGTGTGTGTCTGTGTGAGCTCTGTGCACAATGTGTGTGTGTCTGTGTGTGTGTGCTCTGTGCACAATGCATATGTGTTTATCTGCTGTGTATCCGTGGCTGCACCTACAGCCCCACCATAAATGTGTGCGTGTACAAACACAGAGAGGTCTCTCCTGACCCACTCATGACATCAGAGCTCCCTTCTGTATATGGTTCAGAGTCTGCGTGCACACCTCCCACATCCACACCCCTATACCTTTAGGTACATGGATTTACCTGCAGCTATACCTATACAGCTTTATCTATACATGTACGTCTGTCTACAGAACATCAATGTTTGTGTGCAAATAGAAACATGCACACTCATATATATGTGTGAAATGACAAATACGTATGTGTCTGTGTGTATATACACATGTATGCTATGTCTGTCTAGGATAGCTATACACCTTTACCTACATCTACAGTTATGTATAAATATATAAAAATTACAAATACATGTGTGTCTGTACACATACACACAGATCAATACACCTATACAGCCACACAGAGATACAGATATGGAGATACAGAGATGTGTAGATTTATAGATATATCTACACATGTATGTGTATGCACGTGCATATGTTCAAATTACAAATACACATTTGTGTATTCTTAGATACACAGATACATGTATGTGTATATACACCTCTGTAAATGCAGATCTATACATCCATACCACGTATAGATCTATCCTATGTACATCTATCTGTTATCTACCCATAGCTGTGTCTACATATACACAAGTATGTATGTACATAAATACACATGTATTAAAACCACACATACATTATACAGACATGTATAATATACAGGTGGGTATGTGCAGATACACACCCACATAGCAGTACCTAAATAAATCAGTATTTACAGCTGTGTATGCTCACATAAAGATACATATGCACACATATAGATCTAAAACTTACAGTTCTGTGTATATCTACACATGTGTGTACACAGATCTACACATGCTATATATGAAGTACATAAACGTGTGGAGGTGACAGACTTATGTACATGTACGTGCACTCATGCAGAGATTACAGTATCTGTTCAGATAGACATGACATTGTCATGTCTGTCCGTGTGTGTGTCCCTGTGTCTCCACGTGCACGTCTGCGTACATGTGTGTGTGTGTAGACATCTGTGTCTGTTTCCATGGACGTGTGTGTGTGTGGACACGTGTGCAGGACAACAGGGGTACCAAGACCGTGACCAGGCCCCGCCAAGGCCGCCCCACCATCCCTTCCCCTGCCAGACTCCACCGCATCCTTCCCAAAGGATTTATTAAAACACAGAACAGAAACCGGGACGCACAGAGCACGAAGCGGATGCAGGGGCGTTGCTTACAGCTGCCGGTGTCACCACGCTCGAGGTATCCCCATCCCAGTTCCAGCTTTCCCCTCTGTCCCACCCACATCCCCTCCGTCTGCCTGCCCCAAGCCCGGCACATGTGGACCCCCAGCCTCACCACAGCAGTGCCCGGGATTCCAGCGGGGCAGCAGCAGGCATGGGCTTGCTCAGACACCACAAGGATGCAGAGACAGCCCTTAGGGGGAAGCTGGGGAGCACAGCCAGCTGGGACATGGCGCCACTGGCCTCCCCTCACCCCCAAACGTGCCAACACAACCAGACAAACACCGCAACTCCAGCCCTCCCTCCCTCCCCTCAGCCCACCTTGCCCAGACAAACTCTTCAAGTCTTCAATAAGAAAGTGCAAAAAATGTACACGGACACAAACCCCCGGCCCCACCGCTCCCACGGGGGCCGCAGCAGGCGAAGCACACTTGAAGCAGGAGCGGGACAGCCTGGCAGTGCCGGCGGCAGCTTGTTTTCCACGCAGGCAACGCTGGCACAATTTCCCCGCTGACCTCCGGCAACAGCAGCTCATGGCCAGAGACATGGGACTGTCCCCCAGGGCTGCTGTGAGAAGAGGGGAGGGCTGCCCATCAGCCAAATCTGGACCTTCCCCACATGCCAACCCCTTGGGCACCTGGGAAGGGCTGCAGGAAGGATCTGCTGCCACCTCCCCAGCAGCTGCTCGAGTCAGAGGCCACAGCCAGATGCTGGCACTGGGGGGGCAGCCCAAAATGGAGCCTCCATTTAGCCCCCCACCCCTTCAAGTTCCCCAGCAAACAGAACACACAGAGCAGGAAGCACAGCCTTACCTCGGCTAGGAGTGGGAGCTGCAGGGGAAAATCGTGGGAGCTGCTAAATATCTGTGGTGACAGAGGAAACACCTTGCTCACTACCGTCCTTTGGTGGCACTCCTGGACCACCCAAATCCACCCTCTGAATTTCTCTGCCCAAGAGCAAAACCCCAACCTACCAGTCACATAGGGTCCCAGAGGCATCTGGCTGTAGTTGACAATCCCACCTGGCCCAGGACCACGGAAATTTGGCCCAAAGTTGTTACTGAAGATCTGGGAGGAGCCAAAGGAGCCCTGGGGAGGCAAGGAGGGAGAAAAGACATGGGCCTGCAGCCCTGACCTGACCATGACCCTCACAGTGAGGGGCTCTGTGCCTGTCCCCACAGACCTGGGCAGCTGGATCCCCTCCACGGGTGGCCAGGCGGCTGAGGATGCTCCGCTCTGACATCTGCAGCCGGGCGGCCACGGGCGGGATGCGGGACAGCATGGAGGGCAAGCGTGTCACATCAGCCTTCATGTCACTCAGCAGCTCCTCGAGCTGGTTCAGCACTGCAAGTAAAGCAGGAGGTACTGGGGGGATGCCTGCCAGACCCAGCAAGCTGAGAGGAGCAGGCAGCTCCTGGCTGAGGGAACACAAAATGGGGACACCTCCTGGCTGGGCTCCCCAGGTCAGGGTGGGGAACCCTTTCTAGCCTCAGAGCAGACTCCCCCAGCCCTGCAGGCACGCACCCTTGTGCAGGACAGCGTTGGCAGGCTTGTTCCCAGCCAGGGACTCTTTGGAGAGGTGCTGGTGGCTCTCAGCAAGGCACTCCACTTCTGCCAGCCGCGCGTTCAGCGCCATGGCCGGGTGACTGGGGTCTTGGGTCATGTTGAGGTACGCCGCCCTCCGCAGCTGCTCCTCGATCACCAGGGCCTGCTCCAGCAACTGGGAGGTGCAGGAGGGGAAGGATTCAGGACCAGATCCCACCCCACCATAAACCAGTAAACCACAGAGCCCCTTGCAAAGTCCACTCCCCACTTCACTCACAGAAGGCGCTGGCAAACTCCCTCCTGGCTTCGGGGCGCCGCTCTGGTCCTCCCACCAGTGAGGACTCACCAGCCCTAGACCTGCCACTCACCTTGAACCGCCGGGCAAGGAACTTGTTCTTCATCTCGAGGTAGTTCCCCTTGTGTATCTCCGACTTGAAGGGCTCGTTCAGGATAACGTAGCGTGGGTCATTCTGGATGTCCTGCCAGCGGGCATAGCCGTGACTGGTGTGGGGGAAGTGTCAAGGGCAGAACCAGCCAGCCAACAGCCTGCCCACCACCCCACAGTGACACTGTGGCCCCAAACCCCTCCCTGCTCATCATTGCAGCGCCAGCCCAGCTCCCACACCCCAGAGAGGCCTCTCTCGCTTCGCTGCCTCCTGCTCTGCTGGGTCAAAGGGTACGTGACAATTCCTGCCAACAGCCAGTAGTCGTGTCGGCGGTGCCAGATGTCATAGATCTTGCCAGAGGACATGGCAGCCCTCTCCTCATTCTGCCACAGCGTATGCAGCTCTGTGGAAGCAGAAGGGAGACAGCCTGGTCAGGCAGCTGGGCTGCGGGTCAATGCACAGCACATGGGCAGGATGAGCGACAGAACCTCCCAGGGCCACAGGCACAGCGCAGACCCAGGTCTGCTGCTGCCAGCAAAGCACCAGCCCATCCATGGCCCATGACAAGGGTCACATTCCTTGAACAGGTTCAGAGCCTCTGCAGCAGCTTTGCAAGAGAGGCCAACACCTCATCTCTCACTCTTACCTGTGAAGCCACCGTCAGCAATGTTGAACATGAATCTGAAGTTCACGTTTCTGTCATCCTTCTTTCCTTCCTCCTCTTCCTCTTTGTCACCGTTTTGCTGGGCATCACTTTGCTCCTTCTCCTCCTCCTTGCCATCCTCTGCTTGGCAAACACAAGGAATTGGCCTGTCTAATTGTGCTCCACCACCAGACCCATTGGTGCCAGCCCTGCCCCATCACAGCCAGTCACTGCTGC
This sequence comes from Gymnorhina tibicen, assembly GCA_013399875.1. NCBI lineage: Eukaryota > Metazoa > Chordata > Aves > Passeriformes > Artamidae > Gymnorhina > Gymnorhina tibicen. The sequence continues at coordinate 751,539 of VXAZ01004833.1, forward strand.
AAAAGCCACCATCCCCTCCCAGCAGGTCCCATTGTTAGCACAGGCAGTGCCCACCCCAAGAGGGTCTCGTTCCCACTCGTGGCTCCTGAGCATCAGCGGTGCTGGTGCTGATGGCATCATTGCCACCACCCTGTGGGCACACTCTGTCACTGTGCCAGGCACTGGCCTCATTCCGGGAATTCTTCCCACTCTTCTCTCTCCAAAGCCTCATGCCTCACCTGGTTTGACTTCTTTATCCTCCCCCTTCCCTGGGCTGCTGCTCAACTCCGCCTTCTCCAAAGGCTTCTCTTGCTCTTGAATCCCCTCATCTGCAGGAGGGAACAGGCCTACAAGAAATGCTTGACACAGAAAATGCTCTGCAGGGAACAACCTACTTATCCAGACAGACTTTCCCTTTTAGGGTAAAGTAACCGTTATTGTTTGTACATTCAAGGTGCTAAAAAACTTCAAACAGAACATTCTTCTGCATTTTATCAAATAGAAGTATTTAATTTTCCCTCTTCCTTGAGACATCTGGAGGAACAACTGCCCCCCAAAATCACCATTTCATGCAATTTACAACCTGTTTTTTCAATAATTTCTGCAGGACTTTGTGACACTCAGGTTTCCCATAGCGACACAGAGAAGAGCCACAGCCTCACCTTTCACCAGGGGCTCAGAAGAAGGCTCAGCCTTTTCACAGTCCTCTTGCTTCTCTTCCCTTGGCCTCTCCTTGCTGTCACAGCTTTCCTGGTGCTCTTCACTCTCCACCTCGGCACTTGAGGGCACCTAAATGCCAAGCACCTATTCCAGATCAGCAGCCCTCCCTTCCCTAGGGAGCACCCCAAGTTCCCAGGCAGACCAGGGGAAGCTTCCTGGAGGAGATGCTGAACAAAGCCACCTCACCTGGCTGTCAGCCATCTTTCTGGGCTTCTGCTCCACTGGGTCTTTTTCCTCATGGAACCCCAGTTGTGCTTCTATTTTGTCTGTAGGAAGAGCAAAGCCAGGAAGTTGTTGAACACGGCCTGACGGGCCAAGCACCTGCAAAACCTTCTAATGTCTTTGCCCACCTCCCTCCCAAGCCAGACCCCAGCCATGACCCCCTGGATACCTGCAAGGGCCCCTGGTCCCAAGTGTGTGTGTGCTGGGCTGGCTGGGACAGGCGTGTTGGGATCTGAAGACACCACCTCACTGGATCTCTTGCTCTCCGGGCCCTCAAGAACTAGATCTGGGGTGCTGTACTTCCCATTGACATGCTCGAACTCCTGGACCTGGGACAGACACGCATCATCAGGTCAAACAGAGCAGGGACATTCCCAGCTGGTGCCATGGAGTCAGCATATCCAGGCTGCTCACCCACAGAGTGACCAAGTGGCAGGACTGCTGCACCCACCCAACTGGGAAAAGTCTCCAGAACATTCCTGAAATGGCCCATTCATAATCTTACTCACCCACCTTCTTCCTTACTAGTGACATGACCCCGATGCGAGTCAGCACGTGCTGGCGTGACAGCCCTTCCCGAGGAACGCCGTCCGCAAAGGTCTCAGCACCGTCTGCCCCGGGCTCGCACAAGTGTCTCATGAAGAGAGAGACGTACGCCCTGCCAGGGAAGCCAGACTTCAGTCCTGGCCCGTGGCCTCCCTGCTTAACCCAGCACGCACGTGGTCCCCTGTCACCCATGGGTGAGGGAAGTCTCACGCCCAGGAAGAGAACAAGAGACACCATCTCAGTGAAACAGACCCTGCCTCCCCAAAAAGAGCCCACAGTGAAGGGGTGCAGGCTCCCAACCTTGGCTGCCTGCCAGGACCTCCATACCTGAACTCCTTCTCGCTCTTCCCTCGCAGATCCCGGACCAGCCAGTGGGAGTTGAAGGCATCCTGGGGCGGCATTCCCCAGCGCATGATGGCATTCAGGAATGCCTTGCGCTGCCGGGCGTTGAAGCCCAGAACCTGCAGGAAGCGAAGGCATCGCTGGGATCACAGAGTGGCCTCAGCAGCACGTGGCATCCTGGAGCCTGACAGCTGTGACAGGCATTGCTGGACCAGGACTAATGTCCCAATGATTCAGCACAGATGGATCCAGCCCGCAGGCAGCCCGGGCCATGCTCTGGCTGAGGCTCACCTCGATGTTCCCTCCAACTCTTGCCAGCAAAGGAGGGAGAGGTTTGTCTCTGTCAGTCTTCAGCTGTCTCCGGGATTGCCTTCTGCCACCTAGAGCCAAGCAGCCTCAGTGATGGAAGGGCCAGGCAGCAAGGAAAGACACCTCATGTGCCCCAGGGTTCCTGCCCTCCCTCCCAACAGGAGCAGAACCCGCCAGAGCATCTGCCCAGGCTGCAGGGTCCCTTCCAGCCACTCCCCAGGCCAGGACACTCCTCTGCCCTTCCCAGGCAGGGGGGGAACCATGCCTGGTCCTCATGGTGGACCAGACCACAGTCCTGCAGAGGCCAAGGAAGAAGCTGGCTGCCTTCCCTGCCCTGGAAAGCTCCTCACCTGACAGAAAGCAGGGACACAGTCCCCTGAACTGAGGCCCTGGGCACACCAGTCCCTCCAACCCAGACATTCCTGACGCTTCCAAATCTCAGGGAGTATCAAACACATCAACTCACTCTGGCCTTCTGGCCTCTCTTCAAAGTCTTCATCCTCATCCTCAGAGCCAATGGAATACTCTGACTGGTTGTCAGAGAGCTCGTCCTGCCACTCTGCAGAGCACAAGGGAGGCCAGGTTAGAAGACCCTGTCTGGGAGGGATGTGGTAGACAGGTCAGAGCCTGCTTGCGGGTACGACACGCATTCACTGCCAGGCAGCAGGAGAGGGGAACACAGCAACAGGAAATCATGTCCTCGGGTTTTACAGAATTAGCATTCTGTTATGCAGCAAAAACCCAATTTGAAATACTTTGCCCACAGACATGTCTTTCCTACATTCTACCAGCAAAATCAGAGTTTACAGACCAACAAAGAAAAAGAAAAAAATCTTTGAAAATTTATACACTGGGAAGTTTACAACTCTGGGAAGTACAGATCCAGGCAATCTACCAGCTGCAGAGAGACACCAAGTGACAGCTCTGTCCTGTGAGCCTGGCCAGGAGCCGAGCGCCTGTGGCCATACCTTGGTCCTCCTGTGAGGTGTCATTGTAGTTGACCTGCTTGCGGATTCTCTTCCCTTTCCCCAGGTTCCTGGCCAGATCTTCCTGCTGCTGCTCATAGTGGTGCCGCAGCAGCTTCTCCCAGTAGTCAGGGTCCACATTCTCCTCTTGCTTGATGATCTCGCGTTCCACCTCCTCCTGCAGAGCCAGAGACAAGGGGCTCAAGCAGTCACAGAGAGAGAGCAGGGAGGGTCCTGCCCCATGCCGAGCACTTGCAGGGACAGGAGAGGGAGCAGAGGAACACAGAGGGATGTACAAAGGGGTGATTGTAAGACATGATACTGATCACATTACCACACCGTCCTCTTCTCTCACAACATACTGAGCCACTTTAAAGGAGCTGAGATACTCATTCATGTTCTGCAGCTCCGTGTCGTCAGTCGCATCCTGGTTTCGGTCCAAAAGCTTAGAGATGGCAGCGTCATCGTAGTGGATCACACTGCTGTCATCCACATCCTTATTGTCACCTGGAGACCAAAGCGAGGGGAACGGCAGTGCAGATCAGGGTGCTGGACAGTCCACTCCTGAGCCAGGCAAGCTCAGGTCAGGTGAGGGGACAGGGAGGGGCACGGTTCACCCCAGCAAGGCGGGGTTACACACCTGGTGGGGTGCCACCATGCTTTTTTTTCATGCCAGGAGTTGCTGCACCCCCTTTTGTTGAGAGTGTGTCTGAGAAAGGGGTAACAGCATCCGGCATGGCAATCCGCTGTCCCTGAGACACCATGCCTGTGGCGCAGGGAGAGGAGAGTGAGCCCCAGCAGCTCAGAGAGGGCCCTGCCTCACACAGAGCATTCCCACCTCACCCTCCACATCATCCTTGAAGAGTTCTTCTGTCCCAAACTTGAGGATGTCATCCAGCTCTTGCTTGGTCATGGAGCCCGACTTGGAGCCGAGCCCTGGGCGGACCACCAGGTGGGTGAGCATCATCTTCCTTTTGGCCACCTGGGTGATGCGCTCCTCCACAGAGGCCCTGGTCACGAAGCGGTAAATCATCACCTTCTTGTTCTGCCCGATGCGGTGAGCTCTGCTGAATGCCTGCGGGCAGAGGACAGAGCTGGCGAGGGTGGCACCGTGCCAGCTGGACAAGAGGGCCATGCTTCTCACCCTCCAAGCTGCATGAGGGGCACCCAGTTGACGACATGTATGAGGAAGAAGTAACAGTGTCACAGGGGAGAGCCAGTTTTATGTGTCAGGTCTCTCCTAGACTGCAGAGAGGCCGGGATGAGGCCAGAGGGTGCGGGAAGGGGGCTGCTGAGCAGAAACACCCACAAACACAGCAGGAAGTGTCAGCAGCTCTCGAGAGAAGATACTGAAATCCCAGTGAGGGTGTGCAAAGAGAGGGCAGAGCCAGAGAAGTACTTACTATACAGGAAGGAAAAGGGAAAGTCAGAAACCTGGATGTCATTGTGGGGATTCCAGTCAGAATCATAAATAATGACAGTGTCGGCCGTAGCAAGGTTTATGCCCAGACCACCGGCGCGGGTGGAGAGGAGGAAGCAGAACTGCTGAGCCCCAGGAGCTGAGAACGACAAACCCAGAGGTGGGAACAGGTGAGACAGAAAGGAGCACAGCTCATAGAGAGGAGCAGCACCATCTCGGAGGGATAGAATGGCACTCGAAGCTGACAAGGAAGAGGCAGGGGTGGCAAGGAGTGAAAACACATTCTTTCCCTGGGAACCAGGTACTGCAGAACCCAGCTCCAGAGCAAAGGGGAAGCTCTGTCATCTGCTGAGGTCTTGAAGGGAAAGGCAGGAGCCCCTCCAGCTGAACAGCTGCTGGCACACGCAGGGTTCCTTGTGGGAACCAACTCAAGGGCTTAACGGCACGATACGAGCAGCCCCCATTGTGCCACAGGAAGCCAAACCTGTGAGTGTGGCACAAGCTCTGGGCACTAGCAGACAACCTGCTGCTGGCCACACACTGCCATCCCCCCCAAGCCCACCCCTCAGAAAGGCAGGAAGGCGAGTACCATTGAACCTGTCGATGGCCTCCTGGCGCAGGCCGCCGGTGATGCCCCCGTCAATCCGCTCGTACTTGTAGCCTTCGAACTCCAGGAAATCCTCCAGCAAATCCAGCATCTTTGTCATCTACGGGGCAAGGCGCCCCTGGCATGAGAGGGTCTGCACGGCCAAACGCCCCTGCCTCCCCTGGGGACCTGCCTTGCCCCGGCACGGTCCTTGCCTGCAGCCCAGAGGCCACGGTGGTGGTGGCACAGCATGACCAGCAAAGCAAGCACAGCCAACAGGCACCTGCCCGAGGAGCAACACTCGCATCTCGTCTTCTACAGGCAACTCTGCCAGCAGGAAGGAATTGTGTCTGACTGTCCCTCCCCAAAGAGGAGCCTCGTGACTGTTGTCTCCTTTCTATCCCCAGCTAACAGAGCTCTTAAACACGACAGGCGCTCCCTTGGGAGTGAGCTGGGACACAGCCCTTCCACCATGACTGCCATGGCCGCCTGGGGGAAAAGCTGTCACCAGCTATTCCACCTATCTCTGTCTGCTCCCAGCACAAATTTCCCATACATAATTTTAAAAAATTCCTTTAAAAATATATTTATTATTATCCCTCCCTGCTCTCACCTGTGAGAAGATCAGAACTCTGTGACCCCCATCCCGTAACTTCTTCAGCATCTTTTGGAGCAGCATCAGTTTCCCAGAAGATTTGACCAAAGAATTCCCATCATAAGATCCATTGGGCAGCACCGGGGCCTCCTGTGAAGGCAGCATGGTCAGTGCCCACAAGGACAACCCGCATTAACCTCATGGAGAACGTCACTTGCATTTCCAAAACAAAGTCCTTGTACGAAGCCGCTCGCATGGAAACCCACAGCGTTAACCAAAGCAGGATCATGGAAGCAGCCACCACCCAACACTCTGAGACATGTCCGAGTGTGCAAAGGCAGGGGACCTACCACAGCCGCCACAGGGAACAGGTATGGGTGATTGCAGCACTTCTTCAGGTCCATCATGATGTTGAGCAGTGAGACCTGGTTCCCACCACCTTTCGAATTCAGGGCTTCGAAGTTCCTCGTCAATATGAATTTGTAGTACTTCCTGCAGGAGAGGGGATGGGACAGACACTGTGCTAGCTGGGACGGGTGTGGGACTGGCACAAACAGGAGGGCACCGAATTAAACCCCCCTAGCGTCACTGGAGATGCTAAAGGGACATTTGGAGGGTTTTAAAAGCAATTCAGCACCCGGGGCTGGGTGCTCTGGGGGAATCACAGCCCTAGCTGTGGGACAGACTGGGGGGCACAGCACCTCCACCACCCACCTCTGCTGGGTGCCAGCCAAGCCCTCCTGCCCACCACGCTGGGAAGAAGCGAGAGGCCCTTCCTGCAGGTGCCCTGAGCCGCAGGAGATGCCGCTGAAGCTGAACAGGTCAGCCTGGCACAACCAGAGCTGGAGCAGCAGCAGCTGGTCCAGGCTGACCCAGGCACACCAGCAGCACAGGCCATGTCCTGGTGCCAGGAATGGGAGAAGGGGGTTCAGCCTCAGTGTTTTCTCCATGCCCCCAGAACCAGCAGAGCCACACCGCCAGCCTGCGATGTCCCCAGGACTGCACAGAGCCCAGTTTAACCACATGGAACACACTCCTTGGTGAGACACAAAGCGCTCCCACTCTTCCCGCAGCAGGCCCCAGCCCAGCAGGGTGCCTCTGAGCCCTCAATCCCCACTGACACCTCACCACGTCAGGGGAAGCCAGACACTCCTGGGGAATGCACTGGAATCACTCACTTCTGCATCTGGCTCAGCTCCACTCGCACAATCAGCTCCGTCTTGGCCGGCATGTTCTTGAACACATCGGCCTTGAGCCGCCGCAGCATGTGGGGACCCAGCAGGTCATGGAGCTTTTTGATCTGGTCCTCCTTGGAGATGTCTGCAAACTCCTCCAGGAACCCCTCCAGGTTGCTGTGGAAGCAGCCAAACCCCCATGGCGCTGAGCAACAGGGGCAAGTGAGAGCGAAGGGATCTGCTGCTTTATGACTTAAAAACCAGGGCAGAGCTCTCAAGGCACATGAGGAGATAATGCTCGTGTGCCTGCACCAAAGCCAGAGCAAGGAGCCACCCTGATGGCCTGGATAAGTAGAACTTACTTAAACCTCTCTGGAGTCAGGAAATTCAGCAGGTGGAAGAGCTCTTCCAAGTTGTTCTGGAGAGGAGTCCCTGTGAGAAGCAGCTTGTAATCGATCTTGTAGCTATTCAGTACTCTAAAGAACTGGAAAAGAAATTAATTTGGGTGACAAGGACTGCAAGGAAACAACGTGTCACCGTGGGACTCTGCAGGGTGCACACGGAGACTGAGCAGTGATCCCCATGCTGGGCATGCAGAGCAAGGTGCAGCATGTCCTGCTCCCAGCCACTCCCACTGAGCACAGGCAGCAAATCCTGGGTGTCCCTGGGTCACACCACTTGCCTCCTCCTGCACCAAGGACAGTGTGAATGTCTGCACTGAGCCTCAGGGAAAGGGGAAATGAAGGAGAGGTATCAATTCCCTTCCACGACAGCCTGTCCAAGAACTGCCTCTCCTGCTGCTGAAGGGCTTTTAATGCCAGAGGATGTTAAACAGAGAAAAAAAAATCACTCACAAATGCCTACCACCTACTTTGGACTGGTTGTTCTTCAGCCTGTGTGCTTCATCCACCACCAGACAGGCCCACTCTATGGAGCCCAGCACAGCCTGGTCAATGGTGATCAGCTCATAGGATGTGAGCAAGACATGGAACTTGATCTGGGCTTCCTTCTGGAGGAGCAGAGGGAGAGAAAAGCTGGGATAAGAGAGCAGGGAACAGAACAGCCTCCACCTTTGCTGCTGCTGCACATGACCCAGGGTGAGAGGGGCTGCACTGCCTGGCACAGAGTCCACAGCAGGGCCGAGTCGTGCCAGCAGAACTCCCGAACACAAGAACCAAGCAGGAGACTACAGAAATAAAAAAGCTCTGGCAGAAATCTCTAAAGCTCATCACAAATCTCCTGCGTTTGTAAACAATGCCAGCTTCCCTCTGTAGGACACAGCTGATCAGGGACCTAACCAGCCTCCCTCTCCAGATCAAATCCTCCTCTCCCCTTCTTACTGACAGGTAAAGCAATGGGGTAGGCACAGACTCAGCTCCCACCTTCATCCGGAAGACCTTCTTCCCGCTCCGTATGGCATTGTCTTCAAAAGAAAACTCGTTTTCCCGGATCACCGACCGGCTCTCCTTGTCCCCCGTGTAGGTCACGACGTAGAAATCAGGTGCCCACATCTCAAACTCGCGCTCCCAGTTGATGATGGTGGAGAGGGGGGCACTGACTAGGTACGGCCCTTTTGAGTGGCCCTGCTCAGGGAGACAGAGCCCAGGCTGTTCTCCCCGCGCCCAGCAGCTCTCAGCCGCCTCGGGGACTGTGGGGCGCTCCACTCACCTCCTTGTACAAGGAGTACAAGAACACAATGGTCTGCACCGTCTTCCCCAGCCCCATCTCATCAGCCAGGATTGTATCCGTCCCTTGCGCCCAGGAGAACCTCAGCCAGTTCAGCCCTTCCAGCTGGTAAGGGTGCAGCGTGCCTCCCGTGGCATCGATGTACCACGGCTGCTTGTCAAACTTCACCGTAGGCTGAAAAGAGAGCCACAGCACAGAGCAGTGAGAACCACCTGCCCCTCCTTCCCCTGCACCCAAGCACATCCCTCTTTAGCTTTGTAACATCCAACAGCTCCAAGGGAGACACAGACACAACCCCTGGCACAGCCCAGCCCCACAAGCTCCTCACAGCAACTCCACTCCAGAAAACAACCAGGGTCCCCAAAGGAACCAGAGGAGGAAAACGTCACGGGACGAGGGCACAGACAGCCCACCCTCCCTCTGGGTTCCCATGCCACCATACTGTCCCCACCACTCTCACTCACATCCACAAGAGGTGTTTCTGGAGGCTTTTCCAGCTTCTCCTCTTTCAGCTTTTTCCCTTTCTTGTTCAGCTTCTTCAGAGGGCGTGTGTCCTCCCCCAGCATCAGCTCCCTGGGACAGCCAGCACACATCAGGGAGGGCAGGCGGTCACTGTTCTCTCAGCTCCGAGCCGAGGGACAGAAACACCTCCCACACTCCACTGCCCCTCTCCCCACAGGAGTTCTTCTGGCCCAGTTAGCACAGACACTCACAGGGCATTGATTTCCCCCTCCCAACAGTCCACGCAACAGTCTCCAGAATGAAGAACAGCAAACTCAAGAGTACTGTGGGTTTTCCCCCAAAACAGACAGGCAGCAGGCCATGGAGACCATGAATGTCACGGCAGTGCAGACACAGGGGACAGGGAGCACAGGCTGGAAAAGAGCAGGTGGGATTGCCCAGCAGCCCTGAAATGGCACACAGGAGGGCCAGTCTTCATCAGTGCTGGGCCACTGCTCTTTGAAGAGAAGTCGCTGCCAGCAGTGCCAGTGTGTTCCAAAGGGGGGCACCCCCATGTCCCCCTTGTCCCAAACACCCGCGCAGGCTGCCCTGGCTCTGCCCGGCTCCCCCAGCTCCACTGCCCGTGGGCTCATACCTGTGGTTCCAGTAGAGGAGTTTGAGGTTCTCGTAGTAGGGGATGTCTATGTCATCGATCTCCCACGTGCACTGGTCATAGGGCAGGTCCTTCCACTTGATCAGGTAATGGATGTCTCCCTTCTTATCAAAGCTGTGACACAGGGCACAGAAAGCTGATCAGTGAATGCCACGGGGCCCCAGGAGCAGCTCGCCATGACCTGCTTCCACAGAGCTGGATGCTTCATCCTCTGCTTTCACCTACAGGCCAGGACATCCAAGCTGAGGTAGAAAACATGAAGTATCGACACTTCCAGCAGAAATTCATCTGTGAGTGGGCCAAACCATTCAGCTTTACAGGCTGCTTTTCCATGCCACCAAACAACCTCATTTCCCTGTTTCACCAGGCCTGGATGGATACCAGTGCTTCCCCTCTCACCTGCAGCGTTCACTGCTTCAGGAAGTTCTCCCTACACTAAAATCAGAATAAACACACTTCCAAGTCTGACTATGTGCCTACAGGGGAACCTGCTGCCTTGTTAGTGGACAAGGTAAAGCTCACATGAAAATCAGACAGGCAGCTTTAGTTCTTTCCTGCCATGCAGCCTTCAAGCAGAGCTGCTGCTACTGCTTGATATTTCAAGCTGCCACTTGAAATGAAGAAATTCAACAAAAACATGTCTCCAGCCACTTGATGCAGAAAGCCCATCTGCACAGTACACTTCATTCACAGGGAATTTCTTCCACAGAAAAGAAACGTCAGTGTAAGGGTTCCGTAAGGGAGTCGGCCATATGCTCCAACTCTTCTCCTCAGCACCGTCCCCATCATCATCAGAATTTATGGAATGATTAGGCTGTAACAGGACCCAAACAGTATGACTGGGAAGAGTGGAACAACACTGTGCATCTACCTTTAGGAGAACTGGCTATAACGCTATTTTTAATGTGCAACATAGCAGAAATTAAAATAAGGCAGCATGGATCCCCTTCCAGCCTCAGCTCCACCCCATGAGCAAACCTCCAAGGCAACAGAGACCTCCGCACAAGCCAGAGGCTGAAATTCCACCAGCCTGAGGTTTTGGCCTTGCAGAAGGCTGGCACAGTTTCCCTCACAGGCTCCTCACCTGTGGTTCAGGATGCGGTGGATCATCATCCACTCGGGCTTGATGCCATAGCGGTAGAACCGCTCTTCCATCTTGGCATACTGGGGGTCCTTGTTCTTCCGCTTCTCCCTCTGGCTGTCTTCGTCCCCAGAGCCGTAGTCGAAGGCTGGTGGCTCATCCATGTCGTTCTTCCGTTGGTAGTTGCGGTACATCACGGTGTGGTAGAGTTCCAGCTGCAGCAGGAGGCAGTCACGCTCAGCCCGTGGCCGTGGGGCAGAGGGCCGGGCAGGGGCTCTACACCAATGCCACGTGGGCTCACCTGCAGCTCCTTGACCCAGGAGCAGTGCCAGTAGGAGAGGCCTGCCCACTTCACAAAGAACTCGCGCTCCGGGATCCCCTCCAGGACCTTGGGCGGGGGCAGAGCCAGCTCCGGGTCCACGGCGGGCAGCACGGGAGGGAGCGGGGCGGCCGGCGGCTCCTTCCAGGCCCAGTGCAGGATGCGTTGGACTTTGCCCTTCAAGGGGGGGCACTGGGGATAGAGAAGCAAACAGGCAAGAGTACCAAGTTTAAGGTGAGACCCTGTCAGGGGCCAGGGGAGCTGGAGCAGGGAACGGGGGGGCAGAAGGGGTCCCTCAATGCCAAGTGGACGGCAGCCAGCACAGGGTGCCTGAGAAGTGTCTGTGACACTTCTGCAACCCCCATGGGGACGCGTCTTGCCACCAGGCAGAAAAGGCCCCTCTCCATAGGCCACATATCAAACAAGGCTTGAGGTCCCATCAGAAACCAGGCCGGGAAGCTGCCAGCTAGCAATACCCACAGGGAGACCACAGTGGCAGCAGAGCCTTCCAGATCCACCCTGGGCCCTCAGGCACATGCACCGGTCAGTGACACTCCTCAGGGAGGGGTTTGGAACAGAGGGCAGGAGGCCAACCCTGGGGCACAGCTGTGAGGGGCAGCAGCAGCCACAAGAGCCACCGGCAGGGCAGGCAGGTGTGGGAGCAGGGACAGAGCAAGGAATGGGAATGCTAGTAACACTCACTGTACAGCGTGGGCAGAGCCATTCACCGTTTGGTATCTCTGGCAGTGGCGGGTTCAGGCAGTGGAGGTGGTAGGAGGATGGGCAGGTGTCACAGCACAGCAACTCCCCTCCATCCTTACAGACCCGGCAGAACTCCATGTGGTCATCCTCCTCCTCCTCGCCACCATCCTCTTCCTCCTCCTCCTCCTCCTTTGGCTCCCACTGGATGCCCTCCTTCTCCTGGAGAAGCACAGCCAGTGTAACACTGAGGGTTTCCACCAGCAGGCCACCCACTCCCACGTGGCCCAACCCCACTCACACAGTGAGGGCAGCTCCACTTGCCCTCAGGGGCCTTCTCCAGCTCGGGGTCCAGGCAGACCAGGTGATAGGCGCGGGGGCAGGTGTCGCACAGGATGATCTCCCCGCCCTGCTGGCACACCTCACAGTAGTCCTGGTGGTCCGTCTCGTACCCGTCTCCCTCTTCGACTGCAAGCAAAGGACAGGTGACAGTCAGAGGGGTGGCAGAGCAGCCGGCTCTCCCGGAGGGGATGGGACACTTGCTCCTCTACCATACACAGTTAAGGAAATAAGGACAGCGTTTCACCTCAGACCCCTCCTGTTAATTCCCACTACCTCTCTGTCCCTCAGCACCACAGTTCACCTTTGCACACAGCATCATCTCACCTCTGTCTCTCTTTCTCTCTCCACACTGTATCATCCTTTGGTTCCTTCAGGCTCTCAATGGAGAATGCCAGAACCTGGAGAGGTTGCAAGGGAGGCCGGTCAGAGAAACCTCCCCAGGCACCAGCACCAGCTGCAAACGCACCATGCAAGGGTGACACGGCCAAGGACAGGACTCCTCTCCTGGGACTACTCTGCTCTTCCTCGGGGCTCCCTGGCACAGAGGCAGGAGCACTCTCCACACAGCATGGACAGGAAAAGGAGGAGAGGAACGAGGCCTTTCAAGTGCTGGAATAGCTCATCTCAATTCCCAGCTCTGCCACAAACTCCTGGCATGGAACTCCGACCTTCCACTCCTCCAGCACACAGCAGGAGCCGCCTACCTCCAGCACCAGGGCCCTCACAAGGGCAACAAGCCACAGGCAATGCCCTTCACACACAAGACGTGGGCCCAGCTGGCCAGCCCAGCCTCGCTGACCAATGGGGAGGCTGGCCAGTGCCACACCCTAACTCTCAACCCGAACCCAGAAGCCACCCTTCCATTTCTTGGAAGCAAAAATCCATCAGAAAAGCTAAGAAGCCAAAGGATGCGCCTGGATCTGAAACATCGCATCCCAAACAAGGAAACAAGACAGAAAGGCAATGTGCTCAGCACAGGGGGCTGCTCTCCAGAGCAGCACGAGGACAGAGGTGCCACGGTACAGCATCCACCCGAGAAGGGATGAAGGGACACGCACACAAATGTGGTCACACAGCCGCTGGCAGATCCTGACAGATCCTTTCCACCATGGTTCACATGTCTCCCTGTCCCTGCATCGCTACCACAGCTCTGCCACCTGCTTCTGCCTGACTGCACACCTCACACAGACAAAACATCCCTCGTCTTCACACGGTCTCACCCACAGCCTGCCCTGCTCTGCTGGGAGCTTGCCACCAGCCACAGCTCTCCAGGGGCTGTTCCTCAGAAAATCACTTCCCTGGAAACCCCACAAATTCTGAAACTTCCTTGCAGGCACAAGCCCACCAGCAGCAGGGCCTGGACACCAAGAGAGCACCTCACACTCTACTCACACAGACAGGCACAGGCACATCCTCTCCCACCGAGCCAGTGTCAGACACAGCCCGGAGCTGCACGGGCCAGGGAAGCACCATCTGAACAGGGAATCCAAACAGAATAGGAACAGAGTACAAAGGATGGCTTACTCCTCTTTTTCTTTTTCCTCTTCTTCCCTCTCTTCCCCAGGCCGGCCGAGCACTCAGAGCGCATGGAGGAGCTGTTGATGCTGGCACTGTCAAAGTCGGATTCTTCCCGTTCCTCCTCTTCGCTCTGCAGAGGAAAAAAGCAAAGCGCACCCAGTCCAAGTGCTGGCATCCCAGCTGTCATTCCACTGCTGGGACTGTGCTCTCCTGGATAGGAACATTCCTATACTCCCACCCTGTGCATCCAAAGGCCCCTTTTTCCAGTACTCGGCAGAACTTTGCTCCCTCTCTCTCTTTCGAGACCCATTTCAGCCGTGCCATCCCTGTGTCCCTGCGTGCAGGCGTTCACACTCGCCATTCCCATAATGTGAAAGGAGTTAAACAGGCCCAGCATTCCATGGAGTCAAAACATAATAACACAGCTGAATTCTTATTCGGGACACTCAAGCATGCAAACCCCCAGCCTGCACGCTCCTAGCCAGGTGCTCAGGCTCCAGCTGCCGGAGGCAGCCCAAGCTCTGTTTGACTCTCTGGAAGGTGAATGTGTGGATTTAGAGCACTGGAGGAATTTTTTGTGATACATAATTGAAAACCTGCAGGAACAACTGGCTCATGCACTTCAGCCTTCAATGCAGAGAGGTGCTTGCAAACAGGTTGCGTTATGGGAACTAGAGCAGGAGTTGCAATACAGTGAACTAATGGGGTTTGACCAATATTATCAACACCTAGAAGAGCCCCACCCCCAGTCACTAGTTATCTAAGGAAATTATTCTTTAAAATGCTGCTAATTCATTGAAACACGCCTGATACTGGTGCGCTGAGAAGAGCCCAGTGCATTCTGGTCGGGCAGCTCCAGCATCCCAGGAGATGCCACGGGACTCCAACTGCCACGGGCAGGCCCTGCTAATGCAATTAAAGCATCCCAGAATTCTCTGTGACGTACGGTTCAGCTGCAGTGCAAGCCCTGAAGAACTCCTTTGCAAATGAAATCTGAAATGATGGCATTACCACCCGCACTGCTGAAAGTAAACAGGGTCATGTGATTTTAGCAGAAATTGTGGCCAGACACGAGTCTCACAAATCTGAGCTTGGACATGGGTGCAAGTGAACGTGCTGATCAGGGCCTGGTGCCCTGCAGAGGGGCACGAATGAGGCTGTGACACCCCTGACACGGGGTGGCTGTGTCATCCCCAACAAGGGCTTATCCCAGCACTTTCCTCCCAGACCCAAAGCCCTGCAAACTTACAGAGGAGCCCTTTTTCCTTTTGCTGGGGATTCCTCCAAACCGGAATTTCAAGCCTGCCATCTTTTTCCCCTTCCCCTTTTTCTTCCCGTCTTTGGGGCCCTTGATTTTCTTCCGCACACCTGGACCTGGAGAAATTGAAAACTTGTTTGGTACCCTACAAACATCTGTCACCCAAATCACCCCCCTGCACAGTGGAACAGCAACTTCCCAAGGCAGAACATGGCACAAAGGGAGATCCCTCCCTTTCCCACTACTGCTCAGCTTAATTAATTGCCACAAACTGCCAAACATCCAGCCAACCCAGAGGCTCCATCTGCCATGGTTCGTGAACCACATGCCTCTCAAGGACCTCTGCAAGGGCAACAGGAGCTGCAGACACCCCTCTGGCACCCCCTTTTCCTCCCCAGTTTGCTGAAGCTTGTGCTTTGCGGCCTTGTGCCACCTCCGCTGGCAAAGTGGCAGCCACGCACCACCAGCAAGAGCAGCCCCCCCAGAAGTGGCACCCACCCTTCCCCTCCTTGGTCTTGGCCTTCCTGATGATGGTGGGCAGGGCAGAGTGCTGGGGGCTGGCGGGGAGCGCCGGGGCGATGGTGACAGTCTCCACAGCTGCAGCCACAGCTGCCGCAGCCGCCGCTGCCGAGCTGCCCTTGAAGGGGTTGTTGGCACTGAACTCTCGCCACTTGGCACCGAGCACTGTCATCATCTTGGACATGGGGATCTTGGGGTTCTTCTTGGCAATCAGAGGCCTGCAGGGCAGGGGAGAGGGAGAACCACGTGTTAACAACAGCGCTGTGTTGTGTCTCTGCTCCTGCCCTCCCTTGCTGGTGTTTCAGCCCAAGACGTGTGGCAGCAGTGCCTCCCAGCAGGAGTTTCATGGGGAGGCAGCAGAAACCAGAGCTTCCTTAAGCAAGCATATGCAAGGGGGGCACACCTAAACCTCCTCAGAGACCTCCCTTCCCTGAAATCCCTGCTGTGCTCTGAAAGGCTCATGGTACAAGCAGAAATTCATTAACACTCTGTTGTTCTCATGAAACTTTTCAAATAAGCACACACAAAACATGGGGCTTTGGAGAGCAGGAGAGACAAATGCTTCAGCTGTTTCCAGTCAATCCTGCAAGTAAATGGAGTTCTGAGGACTGAGTTGGGAGGAAGAAGCAACAAGGAGCTGGCGATGCAGAACTGACTTCACAACTTCATCTGCTGACTGAGCAATGCCCAAACCTCAACCACCAGGTCCACAGTCCCCTACCTGAGGAACTGGCTGAAAGCCTTGTAATTCGTCAGAGTATGATAATCCTCTTCTGAGAAAACGTAATCTACATCATCGAGGCCCCATTCCTCCATGAGCTGGGCTGAGCTCTTGGGCTCCTGGAGATTTAGAGAGTCATCATTAACGCAAACAGCCACGGCTCTGCAGGTGAGCAGCACAAGGCTGGGTCTGTCATGTGCTCCATATCTCCCTAGTCAATGATATGCAGGGATTTGTTTCTGGGATTTATGAAACAGCACACGCAAGCCCTTAACAAACTAATGCTTCATGCAGTCCCAATAAACAAATTAACACGGCACCATGCAAATGCTCCCCACCATGTAGCACTATACAAGGCCTTGGCAGGTTTCACAGCTCCAAGAAACTCAATTTCTCCCTGCACACAAGATAAGCACCACAGAAATAGAACTTCTCCTCTCCTAGTCGTTCATCTGCAATCTCATCCTTGCCAAACCCGGGGCAAGCTTCTCATGAAACTCCCAATTCCTCTTGTCCAGGCCTGGCTTCAGGCACTAGCACCAGCTCCAAGTAGAAGAGTCATTTGTACCTTTAGACCTCCATCCTCATTGTCATCCTCCTCTTCATCCTTCTTCTTCCGTTTTGGCTTTTTTTCCTTCTTGTCTTTCAGTTTTTTCTTCTTCTTTTTGTTGGGAGAATAGTCACTCCCTTCACTTTCTGATTTCTCCTCGATCTCTTCTTCATTTTCTGACATTTCATCATTGCTCCCCTAAAACAGAAAGGGACAGTGAAGAACAAGCCTGCCCCCACTTTGCTCTCCTCCCACAAACCCTCCCTGCCACATGAAACCTCCCATCTCCAGCGGATGGATGCACTCTGCTTCCCCAGAGTCAGAAAGGAGCAGGCTCTGATGGCTACACTGTGCTGGAAGAGCCGGAGCAGGGACTGCTCAGCAGGTATTTTTATTTCTGGGAGAGATCGTGACCACAACACTGACCGTAAGAGAATTACCATCCCAAGGAATGTGGCTGCCTGCTGGGCGGAGCACTCAGGTGACTTCCTGGGCTGCCAACACACATGGCCAGGGCATGTCCAGCCTTCACCAACCAGCACCCGCAAGTCCTTTCAGCAGGGCTGCTCTCGATCTGCTCATCCCCCAGCCTGGATTGATAGCGGGGGTTGCCGCGATTCAGGTGCAGCACCTGCACTTGGTTTTGCTGAACTGCATGAGGTTCCCCTCGTCGCGCTTGTCCAGGTCCCTCTAGACGCCATCCCGTCCCTCGGGGACACCGAGAAGCACCAGGGCTCGGCGGGAGGGACCGACCCCTGCCAGCACAGCGGACAGCGCCCAGCCCCGCCAGCCCTTCCCGGGCCCGATCCCGGTTCCCTCCGCCCCTCCTGCCCCCGGCCCCTCCTGCCCGGAGCCACCGCCCCGGCCCCGGGCGCTGATCCCCAGGGCTGCCGGGGCTCGGCGGCCATCGCGGCCGGCCGGTTCCTCCCGGCTCGGAGCAGCCCGCGCCTCTCCTTCAGCGGGGTTAGGAACAGCTGGAATTGGGCACAGGATAATTGGTTTCCATGGGAACTGCTGCGGTACAGGTTGAATCTCCCTCTCCGCTGCCTTCCCTGCCAAGGACCTTCATCTGCCTGCGCTGAGGTTCCAACCACAGCCTGGCTGTTCCGCGCGGATTTTTTTCCGGGGGGTTGCAGCACCGATTCCTGCGTCGCTGCGAGCTCCACTGCGGCTGGTGCCGGCGAATTCCCGCGGCAGTGCGGCGTGGCACCGCTCCTGCCCCACGCCCCGACAGCGCCCGCGGACTGCAGCGGGCACAGGCACTGGCCTCGCACCAAAGCTCGCACTTCATTCCCACCCACCTCTAGCCTTTGGGGGCCTCATTTGCCCCCAAAACTCTTGAGGAGAAGTTCAGGAAAAGGAAGCCACATTCAAGGTCCTCTATCTTTTACCCCCTGACCCCAAGGGCAGCCTAGGTGCTGCTTCGTGCCAACCAACAGCTCCAGCACCAGCTTCTCCCTGGATTTGACAGATGAGGGGACAGTCTCCCACAGGTGGAACCGAGGTTGGTCAGAGGTGCCCACACGAGGCATTAATTAAAAAACAGGAGTGCTCTCAGCCTGTTATTTCCTCCCCACCCCCAGCTCAGCAGCAGCCAAGCTCAGCACAAGCTGCACACGCAGCTGCAGGGCTCAGGCAGGTCAGCAGTGACAGCAAAGGGGCAGAGGTGAAAATACCTAGGAGTTGTGTTTATTTTCCCCCTCTCAGAAAACAGCAGAGGGAAAAAACTGTGCCTAACGATGGGAAAGGTAGAAGGGGCAGAGGGCCCGAGCCAGCTTTGTGTGGTATCTGCAGAAAGAGAACATCACCATGGCCACGACGGAAACAAGCTTCCTCAGGGCCACTTCTGCAAGAGGCAGTGCGGGATGGAATCACCTGTCTTTAAACCAGCAGCTCATCACACTCCTACCCATATCACATGCACTTCAGTCTGGTACCTCATCCAGCCAATCTGCTTACAGCTCCCTTGGGGAGATCAGCAACACCCAGCCCTGCTTTGGCAAGGCAGGCGGGACGTGCCCAGTTGTGCTGGATGAGCGACTTCTCCCCAGCCACAGCAGGGGAGGCAGGGGGCTGAGGAACTGTCACTGCTCGTCCTTTCTTCCCAGCAGCCTGTCTACATTTAGGCAGGGAAAGGGCCAACACACAAGATGTCTGCTCTTGTCCTCACATCCAGCACCGTCCGGGCACAGGACTGTGAGAAGCAGAGCCCATGTGGCACAGTGCGGCTCTGGGAGCAGTGCCAGTCAGCCTTCTCCACCCAGCAGCACACCTCCAGTGCAGCCTCAGGGCCTGACCCTCGAGGACACAAATTCTCACCTTTGTTTTCCTACAGAAGGCCCAAGAGTCCTGCCACATGCCAAGTCCTAGAGGCCCCTGGACCATCTCACTTGCAAACACCTGGAATGAGTGCAGCTAATACCAGTAGCCACAGAAACCTCCAAGCTCTGTCCCAATCATGTCCCAGCATGGTGGTTTGCATCTCCTTCCTTGGGAACACGAGCCCCAGATGCCATGTTGGTCCAGCACATGTCAGCAGGATTTACTGCTGTCCCCTGGATGCTGCACTGTGGTACGGGCAGGAGGAACTCAACACACGGGGCCAGACAGTACCGCTGCAGACACCGATGTACCCACGAGAGCCGAGCTGCTCCTGTGGGGCAGGCACCTGCATCACTGTCAGGAGGCATGGAAACCCCTTTTCTCCCCGGCTGCTCCCCAGAGACCGCTCGCAGGGGACACTGCCACTCCCGAGCGGCCAAGCTGGGCAAGAGGCACCATGCCCTGGTGCTGGGTCACCTCCCAGAGCTGGGAGAGCACCTGCTCAGTGAGGGAAAACCCCGATAATGACCCTTCTTTCTATCCACAGAGACCCAAGAGGAGCTTGCCAGCAGCACTCTGAGCCGCTGCCTCTGCCCCAGTGAGGAGCCCCAGCCCAGTGTGAGAAAATGCAGTGTTACCTCCTTCTTCCTCCTCTTGATTTTGGCAGCCTTGACATCTTTCAGCTTCTTGGATTTCTTCTTTTTCTGTACCACAACTTGGTCTTCTGCAAAAAACTCATCCAATCCTTCAAGCACCCCATCATCTTCTTCTGGGGACAAAAGGGACAGCTCACGTGGGCGGACTGCACAGGCAAGGGACACTGTGCTCACCATCAGAGGAGCCCACCTGAGCAGCAGCTTCAGGCCATGAGACGCGGAGCTCTGTGGCCTCTCCTGCAGACCCTCACACCGGCAGCTGCCCTGCTGGTGTCTCTTGAGGGTCCTGCCCAGCAGCACCAGCCCCAGCTCTTCCCATGCCCAGATCCTCCTGCCACTCATATCCAGCATGGAGGTGTGAGCAGCCCACACTGCGCTCTCCAGAGACGGGCATGGGCACACCCTATGTGCTGCTGCTCCTGCTGACCTGGGCCTGCAGACACTAGGGGAGCACTTGGCTTTTACCTTTCTGATCCCCAGGTAGAGCTCACAAAAACACAGTGAGTGGAGGAGAGGAAGAGTCCATGTGGAAAATGGGTGCCAGGGTGCCACAGCTCCCAGGTCGTTCTGGGCTGTTCACACCAGCTCAGGGACCCGGCCCTGGGCAGAGGCACTGATGCTAGCACACACTTCCCCATCCTGTCATCATCTCCCCAAACCCAGTGCATCCCAGCATCCCAGCCAGTCTCCACACAGCTTTAGGCCTGTGTCTTTATTTTTAATTTCTGAGCTCATACAGCAACACCACTTCAGAGCCGTCAGGACATATTGTTCACTCGACTTTTTTGAAGCCCTGGCACAGGTTGCCCAGAGAAGCTGTGGATGCTCCATCCCTGGAAGTGTTCAAGACCAGGCTGGATGGGGTTTGGAGCAAGCTGCTCTAGGGGAAGGTGTCCCTGCCCATCGCAGTGGGGTGGAACTGAATGGTCTTTTAAGATCCCTCCCAACCCAAACCATCCTGTGATTCCATGATTCTCTGATTCACTGTGCTGGTTTAGGTCTGGCAGGGCGGGCATCGCTGCATCAAGCCCAGGCCGCGGGATAAGCCTATCCCCAGGCACCGCTCGGGGGAAAATCACCTACTGGGGAGGACCCGGCACAGCCCCCGCCGGTCAAGGGAGCGCGGATCGCCCGTGACACGGCCGAACCGACCCGCGGAGCGATGCCGCTGCCCCGCCCGTGCCTCCCGCCC
>VXAZ01004833.1:772458-792879 GCA_013399875.1 Gymnorhina tibicen
ACTCCCCGAAAACCCCCAAATCCCCCCAAACCGCCCCCGGAGCCGCAGCCGCCACCGAGCACGGGCTATGAACAACTCTGCCGCTGTTTATTCCAGAAAAGTGAAACTGTACAAAATGGCCGTCAGCGGCGTGGGGCTCAATCCTCCTCTTCCTCCTCCTCCTCATCCTGGTTGATCTGGAAGTAGCGCAGCTCGTAGCTCTCCTTGCTGTTGGCCACCACGCGCAGCCAGTCCCGCAGGTTGTTCTTCTTCAGGTACTTCTTGGTCAGGTACTTGAGGTACCTGTGGGAGAAGCATGGCTGACAGTGGTGCCCCTCTGCCCCCTGCCAGCTCCCCAAGCAGCACTTTGGCTATTAAATCCTTACTTCCGTGGGCTCCCACCTCCAGAAGCACCAACACATCCCACCAGCCACCTCCTAGTAAAACTCCTGCCAGGAAACACAGCAACCAGGGGAATCGCACCACAATGCCATGACACGGATCCTGGGGGATCATTCCCGCCCCAGCAAGGCTGTGACCCCGGTGCCTTGTACCCACCCCACAGGGAATCTCCACTGAGATGGTGAATAACCGCTGCTGGGATGTGCCAGGTGCAGCACCGACGTGGAGCAACAGCGTTGGGAGAAAGGCGGGTGCTCACAGGGCAGGGCACGCCCACCACCTACACAGCTCTGCTCTTCCCACCATTCTGCATGCCCAGCCAGGTCCTGAGCCACCTCTGCCGTGGCACAACCCCGGTTTGCTGATGCCGGTCCCCAGGACACGCAGCCAGAAGCAGGCAGAAGGCCAGAGCGCCACAGGATGAGGGGAACAATCTGAGACACCTTGACACAACCCCGTTTTGCTGATGCTGGCCCAAAGACAAGCAGCCAGGAAAAGGTGGTAGAGGACCGGAGCCCCACAAGATGAGGGGAACAATCTGAGAGACCTTGGCTGGGGATACTCCTAAATTCTCCACTCAGCACCTTTTGGCTGCAGGTCCCCCCACTGCCCAGCCCAGCAGCCTTCCCCGCTCAAATATCAAACACACTCCTCTCTCATATATCATCTGGGGAGAGCAGTCACTCAGCGAGTGCCAGGTAGCACAAATACCACAATTCCTACACTGAGACATCTCTTTCCTGCCAGCCCCTCTTGCCTGCAGGCTCTCAGTGTACACTGGTCATTCACTGCCAAGGGCCGTCTGTGGCCACACTGACCAACTGGCCCCAGAAGGACACGGGCCTGCTCCACCTCACCTCTTGGAGAACGGCACCTCTGATGTGACCGTGATCTTGCTCTTGCTCCTCTCGATGGTCACCACGCCCCCACCCAGGTTTCCTGCTTTGCCGTTCACTTTGATCCGTTCCTGCAGGAACTGCTCCTGCAAGAGGAACACAGCTGTGAGCCGGGGCCACAGTTCCCGCCAGACACAGCCCCACTGGCTGGCTTGTGCCTGGTGCTTTGGAGCTGGGGAAGAGACAGCAGTGCCCCCATAGCCCAGGAGAGCAGGGGAGAGCCCCTTCCTCAGGCCAGGCTAGTCCACCCCATCAAAGCCACACCTGGGTGAGGTGCTCAAGCCTGAACATATTGGACTGGCATGGTGGGGATGTTCCCTACCCTCCACAGGGACAGGTCAGTGGGGTCGGGTTCCTCTGAGCTCCCCTCAGCCCCAGCCTTGCCCAGACCCACACTGGAATGTGGTTTGGACGGCCTTAGGTTCATGATCCCAAACTGCAGCATCCCTGGCCTTGCTACATCCCTGTCACGATCGGAACTCACCCAGCAGAGATGGACAGGAAAACTGTCCATGGACAGGGACAACCCTCGTGCTTTAACCACGAAGTGTCCCAAATCCAGCCTCATGCCCAGCCCCAGCACTCCCTGCTCCTCTGCCCACGGGACGGCCTCAGGGGCGCAGGGCAGGGCCGGGGGATAGCCGGGGATGTGTGGGGCCGCCGGGAGCGGAGCATCACCCTGGGAAGGCCCCCGGAGGCAGCGGAGCCATCACGGCTCCCGAGGGGCCCCGCACTCACGAAGTTGGCGGCGTCCATGATGCCATCTTCGACGGGGTGCGTGCAGTCCAGCGTGAACTTCAGAACCTGCTTCTTCTTTTTGCCACCTTTCGCCGCGGGCTTCTTCTGCTGTAGTGGGAAAGAGAGTGAAGGAAAGTGAGAGAGAAAGGGAAGGGGAGCGCCGTGAGGGACCGACCCCAAGCGGCGGGGAGGGGCCGGGCCGAGCTCCGGGCTGGCGGACAGGGGAAGGGCCCAGGCACGGATCGGGTTCGAGGACAGCGCGGTGGGGATGGGGCTCGCCCGCCGCCCATGCGGATCGTGCAAGCGAGCGGCGGGCGTCGCGTGGGGCCCCGGGAAGGCGCGGGCCGGGCCCGNGCTGCCGGTCTCGCGCTCACTCACCGCGGGCGCCATGGCGGCTCCGCGCGGGGCAGAAAGGGAGCGCGCGCCGTGCGCCTGCGCACAACCACGCTCGGCCGCCCTAGCCGAGCGCCGACAGCGTCGATCGCTTCCGGTCCCTCCCGCGCACGGCGCCTGCGAGCGGACAGTGCTGCCTGGCCGGGCGGGGCAAGCGCGGGGGCCGGGCTGTGGGCGGGGCTGTACGAGGGGGCGTGACCTGCGGGGCGT
Source organism: Gymnorhina tibicen (assembly GCA_013399875.1). NCBI lineage: Eukaryota > Metazoa > Chordata > Aves > Passeriformes > Artamidae > Gymnorhina > Gymnorhina tibicen. Next base: position 775,077 of record VXAZ01004833.1, read on the forward strand.
GGGCGGGGCCGGTCTGGCCAGGAGCAGGGGGCGGAGCCTCCGGAGGGCGAGGAGCGGCACGTGGGGGGCGCGTGCCCTGCACCCCCGCACCGCCCACGGGGGGACCCCGCACCCCGGGGAGCCCCACAGTGCGCGGAGAGACCCCCTGGCATCCCGGGGAGCCTCACTGTGCGCGGAGAGACCCCCTGGCATCCCGGGGAGCCCCACAGTGCGCGGAGTGACCCCCGCACCCTGGGGGCCTCACTGTGCGCGGAGCGACCCCCTGCATCCCGGGGAGCCTCACTGCACACGGGGTGACCCCGGGGCTCTCACTGCACAGAGTGACCCCCGCAGCCCAGGGCTCCTCACTGTGCACAGGGTGACCCCCGCACCTTCTGCAGGCTATCACCAGGCCCTGCAGATGCCCATGTCCCTGCAGCCTGGGTGATCCCGTGGCTACGCAGTCCCGTGTCCCCACACGCCGAGGGCCGTCCCTGCCGCAGGGCCCCGAGGAGCACAAGGGGCTATTTTTGGGCTGTGGCGTGGCAGCCGATCGGCAGTGCCAGGGGGGGCCCACGTCACAGGGTCGGCCGGGCCCTGCCGCCTCGGCACCGCTCTCATTCCTGCCGGCACAGGGTTAGCAGCAGCACAGCTCGACTCGGATTCCCCGGCTTACAGACAGGTAAAGGTAAAGCCTTCACCTGGCCAGGACACACCTGTGCCTAGAACGGGGACTCCCGGCATGTGGGGCACCTGGCTGCCTTCACTTCCAGGCTGCCATCGTAGGGCACATCCCTGGGCAGGGGACACCCAGTTGTAGGGAATGCTTCCTCCGGGGGGACACCCTGTCCTGGAGGAACCCCCACCCCTGTCCTGGGGGATGCTCTGCTGCAGGGGATGCTCCTTTGCAGGGGACAACCCATCCCAGGGGACGCTCCTGCTTTGGGGGACACACACCAGAGGGACACCTCGCTGTGGGGACGATCCCACCCAGCCCTGCAGCCCCCAGCCTGTGATATCAGGGGAAGGGGTGCGCTGGGGGGAGCCTCGTGCCACTCAGCTCATAACCTAAAAATAGTTAGCAGCTTGTGGGCCCTGGGGCAGGATTCGTCCTTTCTGTGGCAGCCACAGCGCTCGAACAAACTGGTGCCACACGGGGTCTCTGGGCACAGGGCTTGGCTCTCAACCCCGCAGATGGCGGGTGGCATTTTCTCCCCACTGGGGAGCTGCTCAGAGCTGGAGAAGGCCAACTGCCACCCACTGGTGTGCCTGCTCTGCCACGAGCCCTACCAGCAACCCTGCCTGCTCGACTGCTACCACAACTTCTGCGCCAGCTGCCTGCGAGGCCGCGCCAGCGATGGCCGCCTGCGTTGCCCACTCTGCGGGTAAGGGACAGCCCTGTTTGGGGCACGCCAGGACTGGGGGCACAGCACAGGGCTGGCAGCTTGGCACAGCACTGCTCCCTGCATCCCCAAAGCTGCCCCGCTGGCCTGGGTGGGTGTCCCTATTCTTGCCCCCATCCCATCCCTGCAGGCACCCCTCAGTGGTGAGGGGAGGCACAGGGCTGCCCCCCGTGGACCGGCTCCTGCAGTTCCTGGTGGACAGCTCAGCCGACAGCGAGGAGGACGTGCAGTGTGCCAACTGTGACCGGTGCTGCACCAAGGCGGTGAGGGCAGCGGGGTGGACAGGCGAGGTGGGCAGGGGTCCCCTGCCAGGGCCATGCCTGCCACCAGCTGTGTCCCCTCACGCAGGAGCTGGACACCATGTACTTCTGCAACACCTGTGGGCAGCCCCTCTGCGCCCCCTGCCGCGAAGAGACCCACCGTGCCAGGATGTTCGCCCGCCACGAGATTGTCTCCCTCTCCAAGCGCACCAAAGACATCCACAAGAAGTGCCGTGAGTGCCATGCCAGGCTGCCCGATCCCATGCTATGCTGCACTGTGCCGTGCCAGGCTACGCCATGTCCCTCTCCCCTGCAGCACTGCACGAGGAGCCCTACATCATGTTCTCCACTGAGAAGAAGTCCATGCTCTGCATCAACTGCTTCAGGGACATGCAGGGGTGAGTAGCCCAGCCCCATGCTTGCTGTGTGCCCCATCCTCTGCTTTGCCCTGATGTCTGTGCCTGCAGGGAGAGCCGGGCACACTGCATCGACATTGAGACGGCGTACATGCAGGGCTGCCAGCGGCTGGACCAGGCAGTCATGGTGGGCAGGGACGGGGGGTATGGGGTGGCATGGGGGGTGCAGCGCTGTCCCCTGCGCTGCAGCTGCTCCGCCACCCCCGGCAGGCTGTGAAGGAACTGCAGACGTCCACGCGCGAGGCCATTGTCCTGCTCAAGGCCATGATCGAGGAGGTTCGCAACAGTGCCAGCGAGGAGGAGGCGGCCATCAACTCCCTCTTCAGCCGCATGCAGGTGCGAGGCAGCCACCTGCACATCAAGCCCTGTGCCTGCAGGACAGAGCTGGGGCAGTGGGAAGGGACTGGGGTGGCTGCAGGACACAGGGCAGCTGTGCCATTTGCAGGAGCAGCTCTCAGAGAGGAAGAAGACGCTCCTGAAAGCTGTGCAGAGGTGAGGGACCAGGGGCTGAGCCCTGTCCCAGGGCTGTCCCTGCTTCCCAAGGTGTTTTGGGATGCCTGGAGCTGGATGGCTCCCTGGGATCCTGCAAAGGCTGTGCCATGCCCTCCCTGCTCTGCTGCAGCCAGCACGAGGAAAAGGAGAAGGCATTCAAGGAGCAGCTCGCCCACCTTGCCTGCCTGCTGCCCACACTGCAGGTAGGACCTCACACCAGGCAGGGACATCCTGACACCAAAGCCAGGCAGTGACGGACCCCCCTCCACACACACAGGTCCACCTGGTGACCTGCTCAGCCTTCCTGAGCTCTGCCAACAAAGCCGAGTTCCTGGACCTGGGCTATGTGAGTGTTGCCAGCGCTGCAGGGTGGTTGGAGCATCATGCAGCAGTGCTGAGTTCATGGGCAAGGTGCTGGGCACCCCTCACCATGCCAGGCACCCCTCGCCATGTTTCATCGCTGCCTTTCAGCAACTGATGGAGAGGCTGCAGAGGATCGTCAAGCTGCCGCACCGCCTGCGGCCGGCCCAGACCAGCAAGGTAGAGCCCTGCCTGCAGTGCCTGAGGGCAGCGCCAGCTGCTGTCTCTGCCCGAGCCCCAGCCACACTCTCCTCTCTTGCCCCCCAGATCAACAGCGAGTACCGAGCAGAGTTCGCCCGCTGCCTGGAGCCCCTCCTGATGCTCAGCCCCCGCCGCTCCGTGGTGGGCAGTGCTGGTGGCATCGGTCCTGGCATCACTGGCACGAACATGTGAGGTGCTAGGATTGTACCAGGGCACATGTGCTACTGTGTCCCCTGCCACGTGCCACGCTGCACAGCCCCCTCAGCATCTCACCATGCCAAGCTTGCCCCTGCTGCTGCCCTTGAGCCTGTCACCTCAGCAGTGGTACTAGGACAGCACAGGCACAGCTGCACTGATGAACAACAGGCTTCAAGTGACACTTCTGGGAAGTGGGGCGGGTGGCAGCAGGGCAGGCAGCAGCAGGGCTGGCATCTGGGGGCCTGGTTGAGCCTCACGCTGTTCCCCAGCCCGGCCCCTGCCACAGTCCCTAGAGGGCTCTGCCCCCACTCATGGGTGCTCTACCTGGGCCAGCTCCTGCTCGCCCACATGCCCATGGTGCTACAGCCTCTTTGCCCGCCACTATTTTTATCAGAATTTCAGGGAAGTGCTCGGCCATTCTTCACCCGGGATATATTTAGGCCTGTTGATGTCACGGCAGCACCAGCCCTGCCAGGCCCTCCCGGCCAGAGAGGACAAACAGGCACTGCCGCCCCATGGGGACCACTCCTCGCCCCCAGCCAGGCTTGGCACTGCAGGGTGGCTGAGCTCCTGGGGGCTGCTGGCCCCAGCACAGGCAGGGGGAGCACGGCACTGCACGGTAGGACCAATGCTGATGGTGGTTAGCATGGGGAGACCGTGGGATGGGGGGAAACATAGGGGCAGTAGTGCCTGCCAAGGGGCCAGGAGATACCAGCGGTGAGAGAGCGAGCTGTATTCTGTGCTTTAACTGGAGGTGCCGAGCTCAGCTCCTGGCTTCTCACTGCTGCAGCTGGTTCCAAAGCTGCAGGAATAGGGAGAGCAGCCCACAGAAATCTGATTTTTGGGGCAACAGAAGGCACCTCTGACTGAACCTCTGTGCTCGGGTGAGGGAAGGGACATGTGGGACTGGTGCATCCCCAGGCTCACCAGAGCCAAGGGGCAGTGCGGCTGAGCTGGCGGCACAGTCCCGGCACCTCACCCCCACTGCTGCTCACCTGCAGCACGTCACTGTCACCTCTGCATGCAGGCTCCCTGGTGGCCAATGCTCCAAGACCCTCATGGTGCCCAGCTGTCCCCCCACCAGTGATAAAATGTCCACCGGCCCCATGGTGAAGAAGCCAACGATGCACCGGTACATCAGCACCAAGGTGCTGCTGGCTGAGGGGCGCGAGACCCCTTTTGCCGAGCACTGCCGCAACTACGAGAACACCTACCGGGTAGGGAGCGCGGGTCAAAGCGGGATGGGGCAGACAGGACAGGCGAGGTCGGTGCTGCTCACATGGCTGTGCCCCCCGGTCCCCACAGATGCTGCAGATGGAGATCCAGGGCCTGAAGGACCAGGTGCAGGAACTGCACCGTGACCTCACCAAGCACCACTCACTCATCAAGTCAGAGATCATGAGCGAGATCCTGCAGAAGTCGCTGCAGATGGACGTGCAGATCGCAGCTCACTACTCCGCCGTGGAGATGATGCGCAGCGTCTTTGAGGAGGTACAGCTGGCACGTGCTGGCGGAGCAGGGCCCCTCCGTGCCGTACTGCCACACGCTGCCTGGCTCCCTCTCCCCCTTCCAGGTTTGGGAGGAGACCTACCAGCGGGTAGCAAATGAGCAGGAGATCTATGAAGGTACTGGTGACCCCACGCTCCCTCCCCATGCCCCCTGTGCCCACGCTGTGAGGGTGGCTGTGCCCCAGCCCACTCCTCTTGCCCCCAGCCCAGCTCCATGACTTGCTGCAGCTGCGGCAGGAGAACAGCTGCCTGAGCACCATCACCAAGCAAATCGCACCCTACGTCCGCTCCATCGCCAAAGTGAAAGAGCGGCTGGAGCCCAGGTGAGGGGTGCAGGGGCTTTCAGGGCCAGGGGGGATGTAGCTCATGGCTCACACCCATCCCACCACAGGCTGCAGGAGCCCCAGGAGCCCAAAGAAGAACAGGCCCAGATGCTGCTCAAGATCTGTGACGACAATGAAGTGGTGCCAAGGTAGGTGACAGCAAGCACCTGAGTGCCAAGTTCCTCCCATGCCCTTTCCCAGACAGTGACCCTGTCAAGGTGCCTTCCCTTCCCCAGGAATGCCTCGCCCGGCAGCAACAAGGGGGCTTCAGCCAGCCCTGGGGAGGGCTTCATGCCCAGGGACACCCCTGGAGACCCCTCCCCAAAAAATAAAGACTGCTGCAGGGGCCAGCAGAAGAGTGGAGCAGAGAGTGCTGCCCTGAAAGAGCTGGCACCGTAGAGCCCGTGCCAGGCACATGGCAGAGCCATTGGGCAGAGCTGTGCCCCAGTCACTGAGCAGCTCCTCTCACCCTGTGCCATGAGCCAGGGCAGGAAACAGCCCAGGCAGCCATGTCTGCAGCACATACAAAGGCCTCAGGTGGACTTGCTTCTGAAAAACTGTCTTTGTGTCCTCCCTTGCATGTGTCAGAGTGAAATAAAAGGGTGCAGTTGTCCATGTCTGTGTGGTTCTGCAGTACTGACAAAAGGGATCTGCTGGCTCAGGTGCCCAGCTGCTCCTAAAACCACAATGTCTGCAAATTATGGGGAAAAGTAACAACCCCCTGTGCAGGGCAGAGCCGGGGTACGTGGCTGGGTGTTGGAGCATCCTGTGAAGTGCTGGGCAGCAACGCAGCAATGTGGGCCGGGTGCCAGAACAGTTGCTCCAGAGGTTCCCTGCACATTGGGGTTAGCTAAGAACTCACCGATCACTGTGGCACAGAGGGCAGGGTTTCACTGATTACTCCAGCTTTTCCCTAAAGCTTCACATGCCTTCCCCAGACCCGGTAAGATGCTGCCCCCCCCAGAGTTTCTGGTCACAGGATTTGGGAAAAGGAAAGGTTAAGAGAAGCTGCTGGTGTCAAAAGCACTAAGAGACACTGAAGGTTTTGCTCAGGGTGAAGTTTATCCCTTTCTTTCGGTGCCAACGCATCCTGCTTGGACAGAGCCTGCACAGCTGGAACTGGCACTTGTGAAATTACGATCAAGGTGAATTTACTATGAAAAACAATCTGGGAATGAGGCTTTGTTTCTGTTGTCAGCACATCAAACTCAAGTGACAACTGCTTGTTTCAAAGTTCCTTTGATCAAGGGCACAGCAGGAACACTACTGCCTACAAAAAAATTAGTTACAGATTAACCTGCCCGAGGCACCACTGGCTGCAATATCAGATTGAGCTTCCCTGAGACACCAACAGCCCAAGCAGGAGCCTCTGAGTGCCCAGCAGGGATCAGCACTCTCCGACTGGTGAGTTTTCACCTTTTCTCCCAAGCCAAAACCCCGCTCAGCAAAGGACAAGTCACCAGCAAGGGCATCAGGCAGATGCTCTGTGATCAAGCAAACCCAATGGAGGATGGACTCTGCATCAGTTCGGATGAAAGGAGAAATGGAGGGTCAGGATTAGAGTTAGGGTTAGGGTCAGGGTCAGCCTCATCCCTGTGGCTGCACAGCCCCACAAGTCACTGAGTCACAATCGTGCCTCAATGCAGCGCTGGAGCATTCTGAGAACCCACCAGGAATTATAAAGGATTCCAGTTTCCATGATGCCACGAGTACCTCGAGAGACCTTCAAATAACCAGACAGAAGTTGGCAATGTTTTTTCACAGTTTTTTTTTATAAAAAAAGAAAACCTAAACCCAAACCCAAGCCATTCTCACCAAGTGCCCCTTCCTGAGCCGTACCGCAGCGCCTTCCCCATGGAACACCACAAGCTCCAAGCATGAACTGACAAGCAACTCATTTCCATTCCAGCGAGGAAGAATAATGTAGAACTCAAGAAAACAGTGAACCTCTTTGGTATATAACAACAAAGTTATACCACACAGCTCAGTGGGAACCATTTCCAAATGGTCACTATAAAAGAGCATTAGCTAGCCCAACTCTTCTCCTGGTTGGAGATTTTCCTAGAAGCATCTCCTACTTGCCCTGACATCACAGCTTTTGCCCAAAAGAGCAGGGGAGGATCTCAGGGACTAAAGCCCTTAGCAAGCCTGGCAGCTGTGGTTCTTTCACAACCCAGAATCCTGGGATCTCTGCAAGACAGAGGCAGCCTGGCAGGATAGGAAGCAGCGTGATTTGGAAGCAGGAAGAAGGAACAGAGGTGGCAGCAGGAGGCAGCAGCTGGAGCAGTGACACTGCATCCGCAGCAGCATCCGAGGGAGGAGGAGCGGGCCCAGAGGTGCTCGGATCCAGCGGCACGAGGGGAGCAGCAGAACCCTCCCTGCAGACCCCAAGACCTAGAGAGAACTGAGTGGTGCCGTGCTGCCGGTACTCTGGCACCTCGATGGCAGGCAGAGCCGGAGGCTGCTCCCACAGCCGCCCCAGTTCCAGCTCAAGGAGTTGGGCCTGAGCAGATTAAAGGCGTGTAACCGGGCTCACGAGGTCAGAAAGCTTTAAAATCAAATTACGCAACAGGAACAATCTGCTGCCCAGCACCTTCCCCGCCCAGGGCCAGGAGGGCAGTGCCATTTTCTGGTAGAATCAGTTCCAGAGGCATTCCAAGACAATTCAGCTGCTGCAGGCAGGATTCATTCTCTTTAGGGTCGCTACAGGCTAAGTTATCTGGAAGATCCCTGAATGTGCAACGAAGGACTGATCTCAAGGAGGAGGAATGAGCTTCTGATCTGTGAGTGACCCAGCAGGCTGCCCAACACCGCAGCCCTCCACCAGCTCCTCCTGGTACCAACAGGCACCTCCCAATGCCAGTGCCACACAGGCACTGGGCGCAGCAGGAGCTGGGCGTTTGCTCAGCCAGTCTGGTTTTCGCCCATGTTACAGTTCCAATTTGACTCCTTTAATAAAAGGGAGACCCGATGGCACCTTCCTTTTGTACTCCAGGTACTCTTCTCCAAAGAAGTGAATGAGTGTGATCTCCTCCTCCTCGATCCGCTCCCTGAAGAAGCGCCAGGACGCCAGTGCATAGCCCACCACACAGATGGGATTGCAGAGCAACACCTGCAACAGATGCTGCTGGTGAGCATCCCCTCGAGAATCCAAGGCTGCCCCAGCCCCACAGCTCATCCCCCTCCAGTAACATTGACACAGAAAAAGAAAAGATCCCAATGCTCCCTGTGAAACTTCATTAGCACTAGCTTCTCCCCAGAATGAAGAAAGCAGCAGACAGGCAGCACCGGCTCCACCCAGCTCTCAAAAGCTCCATGTGCCACCCTTATGGACTCTCTCCAGAGAAATACAATCCAATGCCAACCCCCCAGCCAGACGGAAGAACACATAGCTACAGCAGCACTGAGCTAACAGCTCAGCTGCAGCTGGCCAGAGCTGACCCTCTAGTCAGGGAGTTTCCATGCCCTCCAGCACAGGCCTGGTGTTTGGCAGGAGCCAGGTTGAGTCTGATCACTCATGAAAGGCATTTTGACCACAGGGATACAGAGAACTCTGGACACCAGCTCTAGACCAGCAGCAAATCACACCCCAAGCCTCCGAGGAGATTCTGGCTCAAACTCTGTCTCCACCACCTCTCCTTACAGCACAGAGAAAATTAAGGCAACGGGATCTTCCCAAAGATCACATGGGGCAGAACGCTCAGGGATTCCCGATTTCCTGTGTGCCAGTGGGAGGCAGCAGAATCCATGCCCAGACCACCTGTGCCACAGAGTGCTGTCTGCACCCCATCACAGCATGGGCAGCACTGAGAGCAAACACTGGGGTCCTGACACAAAAGTATCTGAGCACGTTGGATACAGTACCTGTGTTCCAATACTCCAGTAAAACCATCCCACGTAGGATGGGTGCCGGAACCACCCATACACACCACTTGTCACCAAAGTGTGGGTGTCAGATTTCTCGTTCTGAACGATGTGGTTGAAGTTGGAGCCGGCCGTAAGCATGGCTGCCTTCCTCAGGCAGTCCCCGAAGATTACCATCAGCAGCCCCACGGTGCTCAGCCAGGTGATCTGCTTCAGCTCTGCACGGACAGGGAGGGGCACAACAGGTTTGCACAGGTCTCAAGGGGGTGCAGGGGGCTACTCAGTGAGTGGGCTTTGCCCCCCATCTCAAAGCAAAATGTGTGACAGCAGCAGCCACACGTTGCCATTCCGCATCAAACAGATAAAACCAGCAACCCCTGCCTGGTGTTAGCACGGATTAGCCCATGGGGCCCAGCTGTAGGGGCTGAGCAAAGCCAACACAAAGCACAGCCAAGGACATGCTCAGGCCAATACAAAACAAGAGACGGGAACAGCTTCCCTCTCCCAAGACTAAACAGAAGAGCATATCCAGTTTGCCCCAGACTGGGCAAACAGCAACAGATTTTGATGACTGGATCTTATCCTGTCAAAAGGCGACACCCAGGTGTACCTGATGCATCATTCCTGTACCACCAAGGCAGGAAAGGGCTGAAGATCCCCTGGCCTGGCACGTCAGAGTGAGGGGGGGCTCCCCCCTGCCCTCCTGAGATCCAACCCGAGAGGCTTTGAGCACAGAGGGATTATGACCATGGCAAAGCTGCTGCAGGGCTGTCACGGGGCAGCAAGCTGAGGGTCACCTGCAATTTGCTACCAGAGAGATGGACCCCAGGCGAGCCACGTGCAGCTGGGCAGAGTCAGGGAGGGACAGGGTGGCCGACCTGGGAAGAAGAGCTTCTCCAGCGTGAACTCCACCCAGGAGGAGAGGGCAGCCAGGTTGTACTCGAAGCTGTGGTTGAGTAGGAAGGAGTCCAGCGAGAGGCTGCGCGGGTTGTTGATGGCTGTCACCAGATACTCCGAGTAGTGAAAGAGGGAGAGGGAGCACATGTACCTGCGCCGGGAGGAAAGGAGGGCAGGTTTAGTAGGGCCGGGGGCACCGCGCCCTCCTGGCTGCCCGGCCCGGCCCTGCCCTTACCATCCGAAGTGGCGCCAGGCAGAGCGGCCGGCGCTCAGCAGCAGCCCGCAGCCGAAGGCGAAACCCAGGAAACAGGCCCGGACGGCGATCTGCAAGCACAGGGAGGGGAGAACACGCTGCCACTGCCTCTGCCGCTCCCCGGGCCCGGGGTGTCCCGACCGCCGTACCCCGGGCCCGAGCCCGTCTTCCACAGCCGCATTTCACCCCGCCGCCCGCCGGGGCCACCCCCGTACCTTGTAGAGCGGCCGCGGGTAGAGGAGCAGCAGCGCCGCGTTCACGCCCGCCACGTGCAAGGCGAGAGCTAGGCGGCCGCGCAGGCCGGGACCGGCCAGCAGGGCGGGGGACGAGCCGAGCAGCAGCGGCAGGGCCGCCACCGAGGCGCCGAGCAGGAAGGAGCAAAGGCTGGCGCGGCCCTCCCGACCCAGCCGCCCCCTCCGCGCCGCCGCCGCCATCATGGCGGCCCCGCCNTCGGTCACGGAGCCGTCGGCGTTGGCGACCTTTGCGACTGTCCTGTCCCACCGCCCGCCCGGCACCGCCACTGTAACCCCTGAACCGCATCACCCAGCGGCAGGTACAGACGTTCCCGAACACCTCCAGGCGTAGTGACTCCACCACGTTCCTGCTGCCTGAGCACCCGAACAGGGAAAACATTTTCTATTATCTGTCCTGAATTTCCATTCTCTCAGCCTAAGACCATTAACCCTTGTCCTCGCACTGCAGGCATGGCAGAAGAGACCAGCCCCCACCTCACTACAACCTCCTGTCAGGTTTATTGTTTACTATCTCACACCGGGAACCCATTCCAGCAGGAACTGCTCTGGGGGTCCCGTTAAAACAGCCAGACTTCCTTAAAAACAAGGTCGGGAGAGCCCGGCGCCACTTGGAGAGCGCGGGCAGATCTGGGGGAGGGAGGAAAAGCACAATTGTTTGAAATAAAGGTGTCAGCCTTTCATTCCAGTCAATGAAACAGACTTTATTTATGCCACAGGATTCCTTAAATAACTTAGATGTGCACAGAGAACTACCTAGAGATGTCACAGACATTCAGTGCGGCCCCGGCGCGGCACGGCACGTACAAAAGCTTTGGTGTGCATGGTAGGACAAACCAGCGAGTCGCACACAGCAGCACAAAGACTTGCGGCCTCACACGCCCCTCAAGCCACCGCACGCTTCCGTCCTGGCTCTGACACAGGCGGGAGCGTCACCAACGGGATCAAACGGTGACAACGGCTCTGGAGGCGGATGGCGAGTGCCTGGGAAGACTCCTGGGGGCTTTCAGGGAGCTTCTGCCACCTGAAGCACGAGGTCTACAGTGCTGAGCCCATCAGCAGCAAAGCAGCGGCGCCGGCAGCAGGCTGGGGCGGGCGGAGGCATGGGGCTGGCGCGGACCGGACACAAAACGAACGGGAACAACCTGGATGTTCGCTGGCGGCGAGGGTGCCGGACAGGTCACTGCTGGGCAGCCTGCTGCATCTGCGCCTGCCGCTTGGCTTTGGTCTGCAGGTACCTGCCCTTCCCTTCCTCAAAGCGACGCTTCTCATCCTCTGTCTCCGTCTAAGGCCACAGAAAGAATGCAAAGCTGTGGTGTCAGCATGCTGTGAGTGTGTGCAGGAGGGAAACGCACCTCCCCTCACGGAAATGTGAGGGAAAAGCTGTCCTCCGTCAAACACACGACATGACTGCCAGTGTGCTCCTGCATCGAGCAGGAGACCCATACCACATCAAATATTAACCAACAAACAGCCCTAGTCAGGAGCACCACATCAGCAAAGCCTTGCCAGGATTAGGGGAGCTAAAATGGGCAGGAGGCTGGAAAAGGGACACCATGGGGACCAGCAATTGGGGATGTGAGGATCTCCATTGCCACTCAGGGTCCCCAGGCGCGGGGCCCACACGCAGCCTGTCCTCAACCATGAGAAAGGAGAAAATCCCCAACCTCCCCATCGGCAATTTTCAAAAGAAATAAAAAATAAAACCAAAACAAACAAAAATAAAACAGTAACAAAAACAAGAACAAAAAACATAAACCCCTGCAGCCTGCCCTGGAAAGTCTCATTCGTGCTCATAATTTTCTGCTGAGTAATTCAAGGGAAGAGGATTTCTTGGACAAAAAGGCCAGCTGGGCTCTGCCCCGGGAGGAGCAGGAGAGGCGATGGCCCTGCTGGCTCCAGTCCAGAGAGAAAAGCTCTTACCAGCAGCTGCGGGACGGCCAGGGGCTTCCCCTCCTTGCTCAGGGACACATAGGTGAAGAAGGCGCTGACGGCACGGTACCGCTCCCGAGGCTCATCCACAAATGGGTCAGCATCCACAAAGACTTCTATTTCCATGGATTTATTGCTTGTGAATGTCATGCGTCCTGAGACAGTGATGACGCAGCCTGTGAAGCAGAGAGGGGCTGGTGAAGGGAGCACGGGGTTCTGCATGTTTTATGCTTAAGCTGTGTCTTAAGCTGAGCATGGGACAAATCAAACAGGGACTAAACTTCTCTGCCAGTATGTCCTGAGCGCACACCCAAGGGAGCCAGGGCGTGGCAACACAGGAGATCCCTGTGCCTGCCACTACCCTTGGTACCTTTTTTGATCTTCTCGTGGAAGTTGATGGCATCCACCGAGGCAGTGACGATGTTGGTCTTGCAGTGGCGGGCAGCCACGATCCCAGCAACCTCATCCATGAGTTTCATGGTGACACCTGTGAGGGGAAGCAGAGGGTTCTGTCTTGGGAAAGTCAGTGGGATTCAGGGAAAAACCATGCAAAAGTCATTAAGGTCTTAGCATGGCCAAAGCTACGCTGAGGAATTGGACTGGAGACCGAGTCCCAGCTTCAGGAAAACCCAGTACCAGCACAAGGATTCCTGTGCAACATCCTCACAGACCTGTGATTAAGATTTAGGTCAGCACTCTCTCTCCAGAATTTCTCTGAGCAAACCTCACCCTTGCAAGGCAAGATCAGTCCCACAAACCTCCAAACAGCCCTGAGCCACGTTGGTTTTGTTTTTTTAAGGACACAATTAAGTGTGTCTTATCCCAGCCCTCAGAAAACACACCTCTCCCTGGGCTTACACCACACGTGCCAGCCCTGCAGGTGATGGGTGCTGCCAGCCAAGAGGAAATGACTTCAGCTAATTGCAGTCACATGCTGGGTGTTTGTACTCCAGGATCTGCAATCTCAGAGGCGATGACAAAACTGTAGGATTTACAGTTCGAGTACATGAGTTTTTGGGGCACAGAAAAAGACGAAGCTTTTATCTCAGCTGAAGCAACTCTGGCCCTGACAGTCAGTGCAAAGGGGCCTGTGTGCCTCCATAGGCAGAGCCCACCAAAAACACTGAGTCACTCTCCAACCACACTTTTCTCCAGGGAAAAGCCACCTGGACCTGCCACCCAGCTGCTGCGCAGGGCAGTGCTCACTCACCTCCGTGCACAAAGCCCAGCAGCGTGCAGTCCGACGGGCCCACCAGGTGGATCAGGCTGGACTGGCTGTAGCCAACAGTGTGTGGCTCTGGTTAGAGAGCAAAGCGAGGTGAGAGCTGCTCAGCTGGCACCCATACACCACCATATACCCCTGTCTAAAGTTGTCCAAAGGAAGAAAATATGGAGCTGGCTTGTGCAAAGCTGAACTATTTTGAAACCAGTGGTTAAACCAGGCTGGAGAAGTTCCAAGAGCAGAGACTGTTCACCACCTGATGGGCTGCTGCCTCCCTCTAATCCCCACCCACCCACTTTATTCTAGCTCAGCTCATTTTTTCTTTTCAAGCTTTCAAAGAGCATGAAAGCAAACAGGAGCGAACTGGGTCACACGGCTGTCTGCTTCCCCCCTCAGTTGAACCTCCCAGACCCTGCTGCACAGAGGCCTGTTTTCCCCTTGGTGGGAAGACCTTCACCCCCATGTCCCCCATCCCTGGCACATGCTGGTGACCCCTGTCCCACCACAACCTCCAGATGACAGAAGCCACACCCCCAAACTCCCAGCAGAGGAAATCCTCTCTCAGAAGTGGCTGTGTTTTTTATCTAATGAGAGATGTTAAAGAAGCTCAGAGGAGGGAAAAGTGGCCAAGTCCCACTCAGGGTGACCACCCATGCAGCAGTGCCCACCAAGCCTTACCTTTCGTCTGCCTGTCTGTGAGCAGGGAGGGCAGAGGGGAAAAAAGCATTTGAGCAACTTTCATCCCCCATCACCTCCCCCAGCATTCCCCATGTGCCACCACTCCACCTCTGCCTGAAGACCACAGCCAGGCCTAGAGGCCACCCTTACCCAGCACTTGCCTTTACCCCTTGCTGAGCAAAACCAGCTCTAGCTGCACACAAGCGCACAAGGGATGCAAGGAGTGATACAGGAACGGGGTTTTGGAGAAGGGATCTCACGCACCAGCCCCTGCAGGGCATCACAGGTATCCACTCAGCTCCCCCTCCACTCACACACTGCGGCTCCAAAATCCCATCCCCATCCCTGGTGTGGTGTTTCAGAATGCACACTTGCAGCTACAGGGCCCTGGGGATAGCTGGAGTGGCCCTGGGGACCAGTTTGGCCTCCCAGTACTGCTGGGCAATTTGCACTGGCTACACACTGCCCGTGTTACCTGGGTTGATGACAGGTAAGATCACGTCACCATTTCTCTGCTTAGTTTCCAGCCGATCCAGCTTTTGCTCCTCATAACGCTTCTTCCCCTCATCCTCCTGCTCCTTTCTTGCATACTGGAATAGAAGGCTGATAAGAAGGGGGTTGGCAAAGCCACTGGCACAGCTGGGAGTGCCAGTAGGGCAGGTTAGTGCCATTCCCCAGAGGGGACAAGTTCCAGTTTTGAGGGACCCAAGTGAGCTGTCCTACCTGGATGGGGGGAACCTCAAGGACCTTATTCACATTCTTCAGGGATAGCGGCACATACCACAGCGTCGCCTTGTTCGTCACCTTCTTTGCCCCTAGAGGAGAAGGGGGCACCAGGTGATGTTACTGAGGCCAGCAGTGCTGTACCTGCCACTGGTCTGGGGTTGGGCACACACCAGCAATGCCACTGGCATTGGTGGCCCCTTGCCCTGCTGGGTCCTGCCAGGCTTTAGCTCGCAGCGGATGTGATAACGCGCTTTTGGGAAGGTGTCCCAGCAAGCAGAACTGGTTGTCACAGCAACAGCAGGAAAAGGGACTTTTTCAGGCCAAAGACAGCCACGGGCAGCAAATCAGGCAGGAAGAGCTACCAGCAGATTTTGCTGTTCTTCACTATAATGGAGCCATAAACCCCAGGGAGCCCGCTTGGCCTCCCTCCCCAGCACCAGCCCTCCCTGCACCCCCAGCTCTGACAATAAACATGCTAGTTCTCCTCTCTGCCAAATGCTGCCAGTGACAGAGCAGAGGATGGGGTCACCACTGCGAGCTCTCAGCTTAACATCATTATTCCTGGAGTTTTGGAACACAGCCACTAGCAGCCACCCACCTGTTAAAATGTTTTCAGACATGACGTTGACCTGAACCTCCACAGAGTGCCGAGAGGTGTAGGTGATCTCGGCACTGACGTTGGCCACCTCGCCGATGCACATGGGCGAGAGGAAGTCCGTCCGCTCCACCCGTGCCAGTGCAGCCACAGAGGGCTCCTGGGGACGGTGAGACAGCCAAGGTAGTGATCACAGCCATGCCACGCGGGACCACAGCTGGCAGCCCCCTAAGACCAGCCAACCGGCCATGCCATGTGCGGCTCCGATTCTTCAACCGCCACCTTATCAGCCACTGGCCACGCTTCCTTCCCCATCTGTAACCAACACCGGGGTTGCCCCAACTCGCTTTTCTTGGGAGTTAAAACATTTACAGCAATAATGAGAAACAATGTTTCTGCTGGTAAACCACAATTTCAGCAGAATGCTTTTAGCTACTGGGACCCTGCCCCAGCTGCAGCCAGAGACACCAGTGGTTTGCATGCAGGAGCAAACACTCCCAGTGCGGGACTCCTGCTGCCCCTGAGATACGGCGGGGGGGCCAAAGGTCACCATGCCAGAGGCTGGCAGGCACTCTGGCACCTACTCACCCCAGCCTGGGAGTTGCAATGGCGGGTGCTGATGATGGCTCCTGCCTCCTCGATCATCTTCAGGATGGTTCCCCCGTGGACATTCCCCGCGATGTTGGCATCGTCTGGGCGCATAATCCTGCCGAAGGAGGCACATGAGAGCTCACAACCCCTGCCGCTCCCCCAGCCCGGTCCCGGTGCGGCTGCCCGGAGGCAGCGCATCGCCCACCGGCTGAGCTGCCGGGCCATCGCTGCTCGCACGCGGCTTCCTGTGAGCGGCGATGGAAACCACTCCAAATTACCGCTGGGAGCGGAAGGAAGCAGGGCGCCTCTGCCGGGGCAGCCGGCGGCTCACCGGGGCCGCACCCTGCCAGGCCCCGCTGCGGCACAGACCGAGCCGGACACGTGCCGCTGCTCCACGCGGCCTCCCGGCAGCAGCCGCGCTTTCTGCCAACGGCGAACAACGGCCCGGGGGGCGCTGAGGCAGCGGCTGCGCGCCAGCCCGGACAGGAGCTGTTGTTTCAGGGCGGCCGTGCCCGGGAGCCGCGGGGACACAGGCGGGAGAACCGCGGCTGCCCTGCCCGCTCCCAGCCCCCGCAGCACGGAGCACGGGCGCGGCGCTCCTGCGCTCTGCCCCTGGCCGGTGTCACTGGCAGCATGACCAAGGCGGGCGGTGCCGCCGATGCCGGCAGCAGGGCGGGCAGCATCTCGGGGCAGCAGACCGGCACCCGCCCGCGGCCCCCAGCGCGCCCGCCTCCCTGCCCAGCCCTGCCCGGGTCCCCGGCCGCGGCGGGGCCCTACCTGGACACCTGGATGGCGGCCGGGCACGGGCCCGCGGCCCCCGGCTCCGANCCCCACCGCGCCGCGCCATTGGCGGGCAGCACGCGCCACGCCCCCGCGCGGGGAGGAGCGCCGGGGCCGCGGGGAGCCGGGGCAGGGGACGGCTCCGGCACTGCCCGCGGAGTCGTGTGACCCCACCGGGACTGGGGTCCCTCCGCCGCCCCGGAGTGCCCTGTCAGCGCGGGGACTCGTGGGAGCCAGGGTCTTCGGGTCGGCACGGGCAGCACGCCCCCTCGCCCGCGTTCCCGGCGCCGTCGGTTCTCTCCGGTTGGGGCACAGCTCCCCCGGTCACCCAGGAATTTTGGTTCGGGTGGTGGCCACAGTCCCGAGCAGGCAGTGACAACTCACAGTGGAGAGCACGCAGGGTCCGGAGGGGGTCCATTATCCGGGCCCAGGGGCCACGGGGGTGCCGGGAGCCGCGGCACTCACGGCCTCACCGACCGCGAGCTCTCGGCTCTCGTTGGTGCGAGAGCAGCGGCCTGTCTCCGTGAGGGACCGGAGGGTCTGCAGGCAGACTGAGCGGCCCGGGGACGCGGGGGGCTGGAAATGCCGGACCTCTCACCTTGCACGGCTCGGCGGAGGCGGCAGGGAGGCGCAGGAGCCGGGGTGCCTGCCGCGCGACGCCCGGCGGGGACATGGTGCTCCCGCGCTCCGTGCCGCTACCGGCTTTATGAGCCGCCGGCGGGGCAGGGCGGGAAGACTGGGAAGGGAGGCGGGGGGCAGGCAGGGAAGGAGGCGGGCAGGGTGGCCTTGCCGCTGTCCTCGGTGCTGATCGAGAGGCACCGCCGCTGACCGCGGTCCTGACGGCGGGGGGGGCCCCCCCTGCCCCCCCCCCTCG